>VWYO01024382.1:80167-90329 GCA_013400275.1 Rhadina sibilatrix
ACCCCCGCCCCGCCCCGCCCCCCCCAAACCAACCAACTAAAAAACCCCACACTAAAACAAAATTCATTATATATAGCTTGTAATTTCTTATTACAATAGATAGGGAATCTAACCACAGAAGATGAACTTTTAATTTTCTTATTATTGGAAAGATTTACAATAATACTAAGAATAATCATCTGAATTTGGCTTGCTAAATCTCCAGCTAGTGCCTTTTTTCTGGCATCCTGTACCGTGTTTTCTGGTTTTCGTCTTTGCACTGGCCAACAGCAGACAGCTGTTCCACACACACTGCTGAAGCTGGGGGTCCACAAAGCATTTCTACCATAAGGTTTCTCCTGCAATACTTTTTCTTACATTCAGATGTGGAATAATATGCCTCAGCTTAGAGTCTATACTTAAAAAGATAAAAGCAATACAGCTAAAAGGCTTATAAACCAAAGAGATTATTTTTTTTTGTCTGAATAATTTTGGTGCATTTGGTGAATTTTAATGCTTATGGAAATGAAAGATTTTATTGGAGGCAAAGAAAGTGTAGGCAGTAACCATAGTGACTTCTACACGTATCAGCTTTTCCAGTGAGCTTCAGTTCTAGACTGCAAAATCCTGGATATCAAACATTTGTGGGAGCTTACTGGGCAATCATAATGCAGGGTTGATGCAGGGGTGTTATTATAAAAGACTGGAAACATGGCAGCAAAACTCATTTGCCAAGTTTCTCACCGAGGTCAAATCTAAATTACAAGGCATCAAAGGGTGCCACTGTGAATATTAATGTTGTTGCTGATGTTTTTCCTTTGCACATGGGCAGGGTTAAATAATCTATCAGGTATATATGCATCTTTGTCATGTCATTTTCTGGCTCTCGGTCACCCTTAGAGAAAACCAGGTTTACAGATGTACTGTAATATGCTTTCTTGAACTATTGCTAGAGGATTTTACTTCTTCCTGCATTCCACTGTTAATGAGTAGTCTTGTTTACATTGTCTTTCTGCAAGAAACATAAAACTTAAAAGAAATAATCTACAGAAAGAATATTTCTACTATGTTGCTTGCTATGGCTGAAATGACTATTTTTAGTAGTCAGGCTATCCCGTAATTCCAATGCACATTTTCACTGCCATAGCATATGCTAGAAGCCTCTGGATCTCTTCAAGCTAAAAATATATATAAAAATTAGAAATTGTATACATGTCAGCTTGGGAACTTTCCTTTGTGATGTGAAGGAGGTTCTCTGAAATGAAAATGTAGGCTGATAGAGGAGGAAGGAGATCTAACTCTTATTATATGAAATTATTATATATTTGAGTACTGAATATTGCAATACTGAGCATTGTATATAATTTTATTAAAGTATTCAGTGGTTTTTTTAGTTAAAATGATGCAGTTTCTATATCCTATGGTGTGAAATCTTTTTCTTCAAATAGAAACATTAAATTAAACTTATCTGCTGTCTAAAATAAAAGACAGATTCAATTAGTTTCTAAAATAGGCCTCATAAAGATTGTGATAAGTCAACATACATTATTGATTATTTGGATGTGTGTAAATATGTGCATCTGTTTACCTTTCTTACTTTAAGCTAGCATGTAAGATTGAAGAGAATTTGTGTAAAAATGTATTTTTAATGCATATTGTGGCATCCAGAGTACCCCATTTCCTCTCATTGTCACTATACTATGTTTCTGTATCTAGCTCACATTTGTCAGTGGGGAAAAGTCATATAGGTGCTATAGGTTTCTCCACCTTTGAGAAACTTTCCAGTCCTACACTGATACTTTAGAGTTCAACTTTTCAAATTTGTAAGGGACAAATCCAGGTTCTTGTTCAGCTGTTACACATACTTGGTATGAAGTAGAGTCTCAGAAAAAAGCTCTTCCAGAAGCTCTTGTAGAACAGATAGTAAGAAGAAGCCCTTGTTTTGAAGTCCTCTCAATTTATTTAAACAAAGCAAAAATACTTTGTTTTCCTGGTTGTAATTCAAGTGAATGTGCCAAGACAGGTGTGTCTGAATGGTTTTCTTGTATTTCATTATTCCAGGATGCTCAAACCCAGCATTGAATAACACTGAGCCCTATTTTTTTTTCCTAAGAGCTAAATCATTCCATCTCACTTAACTAATGTATCGATTGACTTTATTGAGTCCATAATAGTTCTGAGTTTATGAGCTGTAATGCCTGGAAATGGATTAGTGCCAGTGCTTCTGATGAGATATGGGCAGAAGACAACTGTTTTGTCTCTTGGCAACATGTGAAGTTACAGAATTTGACTTTGTTTCACCTTCAAAACAAAGCTTATCATCAGCCACAACAAGGACCTGAACATTATGTCAAACCCACATTTCAACTTGCAAAGGTCCAAACTCTGGTACTTCAGTTGCTGCAGCACAAGACACAGTTAATATTGGGGTGATGCAGGAGACATATTTGCATACTGGCAGACAAAGCACAGAAATATGTGAAGCAGAATTTTATTTATGCACCAGAGGATCTAGACTCTGTTGCTATATTTAGAAAATAATCAAGAAATATTACTGAGACTTTGTAGGCTCTTTCTCATGGCTGTGACTTCGAGACAGTGCTTCAACTTGGAGCCTCACTGTGTGAGGTACCTCCTTGGGCTCTCCAGACCCTTTGAAAGCCTTTGATCTCTCTGCAGCTGCTGTCATGCCTCTCTCCCTCTTTCCCAAAAGTTTGTCAAGGGAGAACAGATGAGTTGATATGAGATTTAACCTGATCATACTTTGGTCATCTTCAAGTCCTTCATCTTTGTTTTACTTTTTCCATAGTTTCTAGAATGATTTTTTAGAACAGCATCTTCAATTTGGTGATGGTGTCTACTGGTTGTCTTTCAAAGACATCAGACATGTGTGAAATCAAAAATAAGATAGGAAAAGATCACTTTTTTATCTATTTTCACATCGCTTTTTTGTCTATTTGAACCTAGAAAACTGGGAAGGAGGAAAAGGGGAAGTAAAGGCAAGTAACACAGGACTGCGAGTGAAGTAACTGTGTTTGACAAAGGACATAAATCAGAGAACAAAAAGATAGAAAAATTAATTTTTCTGTCATTTATCACAAATCACTGATAGCTATTTTTGCTTAAAACAAAAAAATAAGGTTACACAAACTTTCTCAGATTAGTGGTTTCTGAAGCAGCGTTAGTTGAGAAAAATTGGTAAAAAAATAATGCCCGTTTATAAATTTTGTCAAAATGAAACAGTGAAAAGTTGAGAAAGTTCCTAACTGTTCTAAGCTTAAATATACAGGGAGACTAGGTGGTTAATGTTTCTTTTTCATTTACAATAATTATTTTGAAAGACCAAGTTTTTGAGTATATTCTGAAAATTCTAATGCAAAGAAATGGCTGGAAGCTCTGAAAAGAAAGAAAGACAGTAAGAAAGCCAGAAAGCCAGAGAGAGGGAGAAATAGAGAAAGAGAAAGAAAGAGAGAGAGAGAAAGCGAGAGAGAGAGAGAGGAAGGAAGGAAGGAAGGAAGGAAGGAAGGAAGGAAGGAAGGACGGAAGGAAGGACGGAAGGAGGGATATTAAAAGCCTCTAACTTAAGTTCTGTGGAGACATTGGTAAGAAGAAAATAGTGCAATTTTTGAAGCAAACTCATTGTCTTTAAAAGAAGGCATTAGTGCTATATTTTTTGTATATGATCTTTTGGAATTTTTGGGTCTTTCTCTTCATTATTACAGCTGTTCTTCAACACTTGCATTAGAAGGCAGCCAGTTTTTGCAGTCTTGCCTCCAAATGAATGAGGGATCACTGTTCACAAAGCTGTCCTGCTCACAGATGCATCTTCCACTTTGATACTATCAAAATATGAAGAATTTCTGACATCCTAACCTTCAAGGATCCTCTGCTCTTCATGTCAGTGGTATGACCATACCATAGCTTTGCTGGTCAATGTTATTACTATTTTATAGCTTTGATTTTCAATGAAGAAAACTCTCTCTATAGATCTCCTGTCTGCCAGAGGCAATGTTTCACAATAGCTGTAATTTATAGAGAATCCAGATCTGAAATGCTCCAAGAATTAGATTTTTAGACTATGAGGATAAACCCTACCAAACCTGGTAGGGTATCTGACCTCTGGGAAATCTACCAGGCATCCTACAGTATCAAGGCCTGTGGTAGAAGAGAGTATTTAGTTCCTGCTTATATTAAACAGTACTTTGTGCAGACTTTAGGGCCATAGATGTTTCAATGCAGCTGCCTTTCAAAGAAGTGAGGAGTTCATTTGAAAAGGAGATGACATAGTAAAGTGCAGTTTTACAGAAAGAAACCAAGCAGAACTTTTAATCCTTTTCTTCCTATTTCCCAAACAATTCTATTTCATTTAGAAGAGTCACTAGATGCAAACCATGATTGCCCCTTATCAATCAGCAATTGTGCTAACCAAGTTTTGAAAAGCAAAGCTCTCCTCAAATTGTTTAGAAAATTTCTGTTCTCAATTATTTTAATATTCATATGGAAATGAACATTATGGTTTTTTTTTTCCCATCAGAATATACAATTTTTTATTTGGTAGAGTTTTTTACACCTGTATTGCTAATGGAATGTGAAATTCAACTTTTCTTTGGGACATCAGCATTGTAGCCGCTGGTATAAAACTGAGCTTGTAAACAGAACTTTTTTTCTGATTGTTTTAAGCATTAAATAATAATTTACTGTGGTTATCATTCTTAAGAATTTATTTAGTTGTGATACCTGTAATTGATATTTCTAGCTTTTTATTGGGGAAAAAAAAAGCTAGAAATATCAATTACAGGGTTTTGACAAGTAATTAAAAACTGCACATTATTCTTCAACATTGCTATATTATAACAAATTAAATTTGGCCTTAGGAGGCTGAAACCCCATTTGAGTTTTCCACAGTTGAAAAGCAAGAGTGATGAATCTCAGAGGGATTTAAGGAAGAATCTTTGGTTAGGTACAGAAATGTGATGCCTGTCATAGTAATGTCTGTTCAATGGATCCCTTCAGTTCAGCTCAGCTCCTTGAGAGATTTACACAAAAATAGATCTGGATAAAAGAATGAGGATGAAACTTCTGGCCCTTAGTATCTTTGATCTTGCCTTCAAACATTATGAAGGATAGCAGACTAAAATTTCTTTGTCCAAGACTCTTGCTTAATTTTCCTATTTGTTTGCTTAATTTTCCTGTTTGTTTGCTATAGAAACAAGTAGAAGTGCAAGTTCTTATAAAGCTTTTCCTTGTTTTAGTGATTGTGAGCCTTGTTAATCGATATGCACATGGGGTGGCCTAAGTAATACAATTAAAGGAAGCATCACACAATGTGCAGTAGCTGTTTTCCTACTCTACTTCTGGGAAAAGATGGCATGTAAGAATTTCACCTTTTATTTGTACTGATAGCTGTTTTCAGTTTAAAAGGACAGCATTGCAAAAATTTTTAGCATAGTTTTTTGTTGGTTTAGTATTTCCCACTAATTAATATACGTTACAATGATACTTACTGTAAATGGCAGTGTTTCTTGTCTGCTCAAACCAGCAGACAAATTCATTTAACTGAAACAATTTGTTTTGTCTCTGCTTTAGACTATCTACTAAAATATCAGTAGGTGTTTTAGAAGGTAACATCCTTCTGTCTCCTACCTTTCAGAATGGAGTTTCAATAATCCACTGGTATTCTGTAACTTAGGTTTCAACTCTAATTAGTGGAAACCCCAGACATTTTAAAGAGGATTGAGCCTTTCTAATTCTTTGCCCAGAAATGTTCAGATTTATCAGCTGTCTGTAATGAGTGGAGAAATTTCGTTTCCAGTTATGGTAGAAAGAGCAAGCCAAACAAAAGAAAAACTAGTAGGAACTTCAAAGGTGGTTTAAGGACATTTAGACTTACTTGTTAGGTTATCAGGGTATTTTAAAGATCCCACGTGTAAAGGAAAGACCTTAAGAGGGGTAGAATATTCTGTTGTGTAGTCTGCAGTTTTATCAGATGTACTTGCATAGTATTAGATGTTGTGGCTTATGGCAATCTTCCCATGCCCAAGTGCAGCAGGTTTGCTTTCACTTGGAAGGAGTCATCCTTTCAGTATAATCCTTCAGGCCCTTTCTGAGACAGCAATATGTTTGGAGCATTTTCCCACAATATCTCCCTAAACAAATGGGAACTGTTGGAAATGATGGTCCATTCTCTTTAGCACTATGTTTTATAAAGTTTAGAAGCCTTTAAGCACAGACCAGAACCATCGAGGCATCATCTATGGATCATGTTTAACATTCTCCTCTGCATGGGAATGAGCTCTAAGCTCATCACTATGTTCTTGGTAAACTCAAAACTAGGTTGAGTGGTGACATCCTTTGGCTCAGATGCTGAAAAAGATATTGTTTTAAGAAAGCACACACTTGACTACTACATCCTGGGAGCAGCCTTGAAGGACTTTGTACATTAACAAGGAAATCTGACATTTGGTGTTTCCCAAAGCAGGACTGAATTTGATGAAGCAGTAATTAATTTTCTTTTTAGCTATTTTCTGTCTTTTTTCCTTCTTCTCATTTCCATTTCATCAGCTTTTATCTAGCCAAGAGAGAAACTTCTGGACCATCAATCTCAGTAACACTCACACACACTTCTACTTTCTAACTGTTTCTTGTGTTATCTTTATCTTTTGTCATGGAAACACATGGAAAATATTTATGCCATCTGGATACAGAGAGTATATGCTTTTCTATTTTCACCCAGTACTGAAATGAAGGGGTTATGATATCCAGAGCCAAAGCTGTGCTTCTGTCTTTCCTAAACAGCATATTTAAGGAGATCAGCTAGTGTTATCTTGAAGACAAGCACAGGAGGGAGGTGGGAGAGGGGAAAGGAAAGAACTTGCTTGCATCTAAATGGCTATTCAGTGCTCTGAAGTTGTTTTCTCCAATGTTTTCAATCTCTGAAACTCCTCTGAGGAAGGAGTTCTCTTTAGGGTGCCTGTAAAAAAAACCCATTGACTTCTCTGCTTTGACAGCATACTGTGTCTTGTAGCCATGGATGCTGTGTTCAGATTTTGCTTTCAACCTATCTAGACCTGAAGTGAGTCACTCTGGTAGGAGTCAAGTCTGAAAGAGTTGCTTTTATTATTAAAATTTGCACTGCTTTGCCTTTGAGACCCTCTCTATGTGTAATACAGAAATTTAGTAGAGGTCGGTCCCTGGTCCAAAGAAACTATAAAATAAAGGCGAAGTATTAAAATAGAATGGAGTGGAGGTGCTGGATTTTTAGACGTGGACTGTGTTTTACTGGAACTACATCAGTGGAAATGTTTATAAAGTCCTCTTGGGGTTTTTGCTTTTCAGCTTTAAAGTTTTCCACCCTGAAACCCCAGCTTGACTGGTGTTCGGGTGAGCACTGCCCAAACATTAATGTGGATGGATCCTAATTCATTCCTTCCTGTGTATTAAGTTGTTTAGATGCAGCTCAGTCTGTTCAAATCAGGAGTAAGTAAACCAAGATTTGTGGAGATCCTGTTGAAAAATGCCCTCAGGTAGTTATTTTTTTTAATCAGGGGACCTTCTTCTGAAGTTCTTACCAACTTCTGCCAGGAAAAATATTAAATACAAGTTCTTAAGCAATTTGCTTTTGCCTCTAGGCACAACTGAGTCCCTTGGGGAAAGGGTGGGTAGGCAAGTGAACGCTGTATCACCTTTAACTCTCCTCACATCTCTATGTGTTAAAGCAGGCAGATGGAGACTAATTTCAGCTATCTGTATCATAACATTTCCCAAATATAAATATTTAAAGGAATGTTTTTTTCTTAAGAAAACACTGAAGTAAGAAATTAAATCCATGTAGCTAGTGCATGAAGCAAGCCTGTCTAGCAGCCTGGATTTCAAACAGTCTAAGGGTAATTTGATACAGTTTTCATCTTCCAAGCTCCTGTGACAAGCAGCTGCTAATTCTAAAAAATATTCACTAAGAGTGGGCTAATTTGTGTATCACTGAAGCACTGGTCCTTTTTGCTGTCAGTGCATATTTATAACTTGCAAGGAAAAAGGATATTCAGTCTTTTATTATTTGCTAAAAAGAAACTGACAGCTACCCTTCTTAAGTGAGAGTGATTTTGTTCATATCTACCAGTATCCTTGAGAGTGCCGAAGGCATTTGAAAAGGTGCCACTGCTCTGTCATTATGTTTTATCTGCCTTTACTGCCTCGCTAGGTTTTTTTTTTTTCCCCCAGTTTTCGGTGTGGGGGTTTTGTTTGGGGTTTTTCTTTTTTGTTTTGTTTTGTTTTGTTTTGTTTTTAATGAGCTTTACTAGAGAGGTTTAATGCTCCTCTTCATTTACAGTCTTTTAGGTGATTATACAGGATTCGTGGTATCACATCAGAAGAAGCTGCTGTAGATTGATGGGACCCCATCAACCACCCTGCCCACTCAATATTATAAAAATTTGTGTCGTCAGTAGTCATGACGTTTTGTAGGAAGTTGCCCATTTATGGATACTAGAGCAAATGATATCATCACAATAGGTGGCTCCTGTCTAAATAGGATCATTTGTGAAATGAGATTACAGGCATTTATCTGGGAAACAGGAGACAGAGGCACCTGCTTTATGTAATTGATAACCTGGGGAATTATTGTGTACAATAATCAAGAAAAATCTTCATTTCTAATTCTATTATGTGGGAAAAGAACCTTTCTTTTTTCTGCCTGCATAAAACAAACCCCACTTCCACATGGAATAAGCTCCAGACCATGTTTTCTATTATGCTTGAATATATGGGACATGCATTGCAATCCTATGCTTGCCACACTGCTGCAGTATACTTGTTTTGCAGAGCTCTGTAGCAGGCTAGTCAAAGCTGTGACTAACCAGACCCTTGGATACATACTCTAATCTCTGGCCTTTATTTTTACAATGAATTTGATTTGTTCATTGATTGTATATTTTTTCTGATTTGTGAGAAGCTTCATGCTCTGTGTTTGGATGCTGACTGCAATACACCAATAGTCTTTGATACGGTAAGTCAAAGATGACTCATTTCTTACTCTTGTGCCTTCAATTTATACTTTCTACAACACCATCTCATCAGGTAGAAAATTATGTGTTAATTAATGTTGAAGTAGTTAATTTTCAACAGATGCTAGTCCCTTCCCTCTCCCGAGCACTTTGCACCATGTTTTTTTTCCTACTCATGAAAGCAATAGGTTTGAACTGTCTTTAAGTAAAATGCTTTTGCTGTGATATTTTTAATAATATTGCCATCATTTTACCTATTCTCTAATTTCAACAATAAGGAAGAATATAGATCACATGCAGAGATTTGGAACTTAACATGTGATGCTAGAATACGATAAGTTCGGTTCAATATTAACCTTTATTACAGTGAACACAATTGGAAAGGCAAGAATCTTTTCAGGGATTTATACTTCAGATAAGGTAGAAGGGTTTCAGTTTTTATTTGAGTATTAATACAGTCAGATACATTCAGCTACAAGAGCCCTTATTTCATGTGAAAGCAGTGGAGAGAAAATGCCTTACAGAGAGACAGTTTTCTTTGTAATGCAGCGTGCAGAAGATTCAATAGTACTCCTTATCAAGTGCACTACATGAGATAAGAGCAAAAAAACCCACGTATTTGCTGCACCATAATGAGAGCCTTTACATTATAAAATTGTTGCTAAACAAAAATGCTATGGAACAGAAATATTTTTTATTGAGCTTTAATAAGTGCTGTGATCGCACACATGGTATTCATTCTTTTGGATACCTAATATTAATTGTGCAGTAAGGGTTAAGATTTGATATAAGATTTTTTTTTTTGAGAAACCTACCTTTAAGCAGAGGTCTGGAGGATCACTAGGTTACTGGGTCTTCAGCAAAATTCATTCAGTCCTGGTTTTAGACTTGGCAACTTTGCAGCAAGTGAATAGTGTTCAAATGCCTTGAAATGTTTCAATATGGGAAGTATTCTCTGTATGTATTTTTCTCTTTCTCATGCTCTAAACTTTTCAACAGCAGAGGTTTGGGGTGTTCCTTTTTCCATGAGTATTAATCTTTCTAGTTTTGGATATGCCTATCCAAAAATCAATAAATTTCTAGGTTTCAGAAGAGATTTCTGATGTGAAGGTAAAATAACTTGCTCTTTAAAAGTTTATGCAGGAACAAAGCCACAAAGGGAAAAAAAAAAAAAAAAAAAAAAA
>VWYO01024382.1:90371-117777 GCA_013400275.1 Rhadina sibilatrix
AAAAAAAGAGAGGTCTGTATGAAATAAGAACAAAGGTTCAGACTGACTGTCATCAATTTAGAACTTGTAATTTCTGTTGCTTTTTCACTGCTGTGAAGAAGTTTGAAGGTTTTATTTCTATGGTATCAACATCA
The DNA here is from genome assembly GCA_013400275.1 of Rhadina sibilatrix. Taxonomy (NCBI): domain Eukaryota; kingdom Metazoa; phylum Chordata; class Aves; order Passeriformes; family Phylloscopidae; genus Rhadina; species Rhadina sibilatrix. The sequence goes on from VWYO01024382.1 coordinate 90,506, forward strand.
TTATTTTACAGGCATGCATTTACAGGCATCAGTTCTTGCATTTGATCATAATTAGTTCATGGATCCATATCTGTCATGTTCCCCTGTCATTTGAGACAGACTACATCCTTTCTATTTAGCAACAAGTGACCAACATGATCATGTAGTGCCCAGTACACTTTAAAAGGCATCTTCTGAAATGTGAAAACAGTCAAACAATATTTTTGCTAGGTATACAAAATCTATGTGTTTAGAAAAGTTGGTGACTACTGGCATTGATTTTTGAACAAAACATGCTATTTTAAAATACTAGCAGGCAAGTGAAGGCGCTTCAACACATGAGCAGATTAAACAGCAGTACTGAGCCTGATATTATTGTTTGCTTTTTCAAGAAAAAACACAGAATAAGGACTATTTTGTTCAAATAGTTACATAATGATATTTACTTAATATGTTTCATGGAAGCATTTTTACTGTAAAGGCTTCTTAAAGCGATCTAGAAAAATGAAAACATTTTCACAGATTTCCTTTGTGCATATTAAGCGAAAGCTAAAGGAAAGAGGCAGATACTGAGTAGAGGCCAAATTGTATGCACTGTATTTCAGACATACAACTGTTATGTAGCTTAGCTGATCAAATCTCAAATATTGAGAAGTTTGCAGAGTGCATCTTTGGGAACAAAAACAACAACAAAAAAAATTGTGTAGTCACTGCTTTTACTAGTCCACCTGCTATTTTGAAATTTTATTTTCCAAAGAACTGAAAAAAATGCATTATTAATTTCTTACCAGTTTTCAATCTATTATAATTTCCCACTAAAAGAAAGTAGCTGCTTGTCATAAATAATAAAACAATTTAAAAATAATAGAAAAGCTAATCAACATAGTTGGGGCAATAAGCACATTGAAGGACACATAAATAAAAGCAACCCATCCGTTATGTTTAAAACAGTATATACAGTTCTTAAAATTAAAGGAATATACAGAAGGAGAAATGACCATAGTACAGAGCATACGTTTCACTTGTGCTTTATCTAATAAGTTTTTAAATTATATTTAAAAAGAGTCATAGAGTGGTAGAGTCATAGAACTCCATAGCATAGATTATACCATGTTAGTTGTGCTCCGTGAATTTTGCTTATTATTTCTGGCATTCTATTATGGTCAACATGTTAGAAATCCCAGCTGTATTTTTCTGAAAACTTTTTCATCTAAATAGTTGGGATTTTTCTCTTATATATTTAAGTTTTTGCTCTTGGCTTTGTCACTGCAGTAAATTTGTGTAGTTAATAATTTGGTTCTGGTTTCAAGGAGAAAAGCTTGAGTTTATGCTGGAGTTCATCAAGGAAAATCACAAATAACTGGACTTCTGTACATTCAAGTTTCATGAGTGTAGTACAAATGAGACCAGATAGATGTCTCTAATGTGAATATAAAGGGAGCTAAGTCTGAACACAAAGGAAAAAATATGGGATCCACATTGCTATCAAAAATAAAATCCTAATTAATTATTTTAGAGTAGAAAGGGAAATTAGCTGGCTTTTTACACTCATTAAAAAAAAAAAAAAAGTTCTGTTCAGTGGTAAGCATTTACTATAGCACAAGGTCCATAAGTGCCAGTTTTATTTTCTTTGGATACAACAGGCATTACATTTTTTCCTGTTATATATACACTTTAGGAATTCTGCCCAAGAACAGTGAAAAGTTCTGGAGTACATACAAGACTACATATCCTTGACTTGAGACCCCATGGCTAAATTACATTTAATTCCTTTTAGTTTCTCCTTGTGTAATATAAAATATTCATACCTGCAACAATGAAAGATTTGCATAGATTGGTGCAATACAAATTATATCTGTTGTAGAATTTAATTGTTTTTGACAGATACCCTTGCAAAATTGATATTAAAGCCTGAAAATTGTACACGACAGTATGAATGCCAGCAAAGTACTTCTGCACAGCAAGCTATTCCTTCCTCTTAGCAGTACATTACCAAGGTACAAATAGGGTAACAAGTCTGTTACTGTCAGACAACCTGCACAGTAAGCATTCAGTGATATACAGAGAAAACCACATAGTAATTAATAGATTTCTATTACTGAAAGAAAGAGAAACTGCATCTTAGTTGCCATTAACATATTCAGAGAAATGGCAGGCAAATAATAAATGCTACTGCAGCTTTTGTGGTAGCAATAATTACTTGCAGTATTAAAGTCAAAGATTTAAAGGTCACCATTGCCCATCAAACCAAAGAGAGAAAGAGATCCAAAGTAGAAAAATTATTTAGGGATCATACATTTCCATGATCTCTGAGAAAATGCATTCTTTGTCACAAGGGTCAAGTTTTGGCTGATCTGTGTAGTAATCTGTTGTCTGTCCTCCCAGTTCTAAGCACTTGATCTGACATTTGATACAAGAGCAACAACATCCTTTAAAAATTTCAGTTCATTCTCTAGGTGACCTACCATCATCAAATCCTTGGTTTCTAGGGCTTGAACACGCTTCTGCTGAAGCTGATGGCAAAACATTTACTGGCTTAACTGGGATCATGATAAGGGCAACACACCATTTAATAACAGAGGCCAGAAAATATCAGGCTGCTTTTTGCTTGTCAGACCCAGGTGCTATTCCTATGGGCAGAAATCTCACAGCACTTCACGAAGAGGAAGAGGACTTCCAGAATTCATGTACTTTACCCACAGAGAGAGGAAGGGCAGGCCAGGCATGTCAAGATAAAAGATTCCAACAGCACTGCACAAATGATAGCACGGCGAGTGTGTGGCTTAGGGCAGCCAGGTGCTGTGTGCCCCAGGCTGTGCTGCCTGCCTGCACATAGCACCATGTAGCACCTGCTGCCAGGACCCCATTTTCTGCCTGCACTTCAAATGCCAGGATCTAAAAGGAAAGCAGGTGCTGGTGAAGAGATGTTACTTCAGCACACAGTCACAGTCACACTCCCTCACTGTGGCTGCTCCTCTCTATGTGATGACAAGGAAACCCAAAGGGAGGTGTTTCATCTCCTACAGAAATTTTGCTGCGGGGTTGGAGGGGGAAGTGAATTCGGCATTGCTTTGAGGAGTGGGCCCAGTTCAGATGTTCTTGTTTTTAATGGAATCAGGCACCTAAGAGGTACTTATTCTTAGAAAGCTTGTCTTTGTGCTGGCTTTCCTAGAGAAATTGCCTGGGTTAAATTCCCCCAAAACCTCATATCCCTCACCATTCACATTCACCTGCATGGCTAGGAGAGGGCACAGAACTCAGGAGCTGTTCTATACATTTCTTCTGAAATGAATTTGTAATCCCTTTTTTTTTCATGCATTTTTTGTCCAATAAATTTTATCAATGGCTCTTTAAGTGGGGTATTGTCATCTGGACAACTATCCTTGCATCTGATTTATTTCCCTTCCCTCTGTCCAACTGCTGATAGAAGTAGCAGGCAAGAACTAAAAGAAATTAAAAATATATCTTTTCTGCTCACCCTGTGTTTGACAGCACTTTGTATCTATCCAGCCTCATTGTTTCCTCAGCGCAATCATTTGGCTTCTTCCCATTTGTGCAGGCATAATAGAAGGAGAAAGGAGAAAACATCTTAAATCAAGAGGAATAATACTGTAGTGTCATAAAGATTGGTAGGCTAAATAGCTGAATCTCATAGGGAATCTTGATTTTATTGATTATATGTAGTCAATGGAATCTTTCTCATAAATATGTAATCTGCATACAATTTCATAGTCTTAGTTAAAGCTTAAATTATACTTTACAATTAATTTGGGCTATTGATATGAACTGCTGTCTAAGCATTTATCTGTCCATATTTTAACTGGACATACTGCCACATATTGAAGTTGTGGTACCATTTCATTATTCCTTCAGCCGATTCATCTGAAGAGGTTCACATCCTGCCACAGACACTTGTTCCTTCCCACTCTGTGCCCGAAGTGTGCCTGGTTGTGCTGAGTTGGCTTTTTCTGTGGCCACACTCCAAACCATGGCTTTAACAAGACATTATTTTTCAAAAATATGCAGAGACAAGCTGAACAGGCCTTTTTATAAATTATATTCTTTTTTTTTTTTTTTTCTGTGAGCATGCAGTTCCATTTTATTTGCATGTTCCATTTGACAGTTCCATTTTAAAACACACCAGATGATAGCTAAGTTGATCTAAGGAAAAAATCTGCAACTAGGAGTAAGACTAACTTCCAAAAGAATAGTCTTAAATCAGGTCTACATCCAAAGAAATATTAAAAAGCTTGGTAAATTTTCCTGGTCTAAATGTTGGGTCTATTCTAGATGAAAATAAGCATGAACTTGAAATGCTTTCTAACCTGGGAAGCTCCCTTTCCCGGGACTGTGCATGGCAACACAACCTTTAGTGTTTGGTGTCCCTTGAAGCTTGTAGTGCTACTTTGATGGATCCCTTATGTGCCTGTCATGCAGTCAGTGCCTGCTTCTTATCAGTCCCATGCATCCCAGACAGAATCCCCTAGATTTCCTATATAGACACTTACTGCTTTGAAAAAACCTCCCTTTGTGTCGGATCTGAGCATGGGGCTTTATGGATACATCTATGCTACAGTAAGCAAGAACATATGTATATTTATAACAATGTAATCTTGAGATTCACTTTTGATTTGTCTTGTTCTCCTAGGATCTCATGTCTCCTGTACCTGTTCTCATGCAGGAATTCTGTAATGTGTGAGCAGGAGCAGGCACTTGTTCATATGCACACAGACACATATGCACACACACACTCTTTCTGTAAGAGAGCCAGAAAAAGGAGTGTGTGCCCCCCTGAGATACTGCCAGTTAGCACAGGCCACAAGACCCAGGGAGGACCCTGAAGACCTCCTGGTGCCTTTCCTCACTCAGCTCATTGTCCTGCTCCGAGGCCACACAAGCACTGCAATCAGTGCCCAAGCCTGGAGCTCTAGTGACAGACCTAGTCTGGTCCAAATTCTGGCTCTAACACATTTAAATGTGGGTACACAATTCTCAGTTAAGCCTTTTTAATGACTGAGTATATTTTAAATAACAAAATCAGTAAAAGATGGATTTTGGACTAATAATGATTGTATAGTGATGGGATTCTGAAGTGAATAAAACTGTTGACTAAAAATTCTAAAATTTCCGCTCTTAATTTATACATGAATAATTAACAGCATCTCCCAAACTCTCACTCAGGGTTGCAGTTTAGCTGGCTCATAAATACTTCAGTCTTCACTGCTTTGTGTGATGCCACTGCTTTGCAAGCCAGGCCCCTGGGGGATTTTTCAGAAAAGTAACAAAACAGTGTTTTGGCTTTTTGCCGGATGAATCCCTTTGATTCAGATATTTTTATTTCACTTCTGTGATCATGCTATTAGCAGTGATAATAAAATGATAAATTCCACAGGTCTTTGGGAAAAAAAAGAGCAGGACAAGTGTTTCAGGCACCTCAGTGAAGGGTGAAGATGTGACTATGCTGAAAATGTTTTTGGTTGTTAATAGGTCATACAGTTTCCTTATGTCATTCCTCTGTAAAGTGTGTATGGCAATACTTTGCCAGGAAGCAGAAGGCTGTGTTCTTTGAGATAAAGGCACAGAAGTTGTCCCTTTAATATATTTGGGAAGCACGGCTGCCATAAATTGATAGAAATTACATCTGATTGTGTTCATACAGGTTTCTGTCATGTTTCTTCCCTAAGGAAGGGGAAATCATCCTCACAGAAGGGCAGACATTTATGTTGATTCTCTTCAGTCAATATGCTGAGACTCTGAAGAAGTCCAGTGAAAATGACTGCATGCAGAAAGTAGGGAAGGTACTTAGGGAACCTGGCCATTAATATACTTGCTTTCAAATCTCTTCTTCAACTGTATTTTCCATTTCTTTAGATTTAAAACATAAAATTATAGCAGTAGTCAAGTGTGGGCAGACTTAAAGACCTCATACAGAATGCAGATTTGCATTAACTTTCAAAAATTAAGGTTTTGAAATTGAAAATATATTGAAGAAACACACTGCAGCTGGTGGGATTTGGCTTCAGACTATTGTAAGGAAGTTCCTGAAAGTGTAGCTCTTTAACACATTGTACACTTAATTTCATGTTAGTTTTGAAGCATTGAGAAATCTAGTTAGCCTGAAAGGTGCTGCATGTAGCATACTACATTTGCATGAGACAAAAAGAGGACAAATCCTATGCACAAGAAGCACACAGGCCTGGAAATTAACTCAAATATTTAAAACTGTATTTCATAAAACTTTTGTTTTAAAGCTAATTTACTGGCACAATTTCTGGTTTTTACTGATTTCAGTTCTGAATTCTATTAGCAGTTCAATATGAGGCAATCACCTGCTATGTCTTTTTCCTTTAGTAGTGCCAATTTTATGAATACAATATTAATCTTTTTCTCCCTGCCCCCTAAGGGTAAAGTAATACCATATTTTGCTTTCTAGAGTATTCTCTCATGTTAAATGGTCTTAACGAGTCAGTTCAACTATTTGTGTTCAAATGGGTTACTCTGAAATCAAGAGAGGCCACATTTGAATTTCCAGGCAGTGTGCCACTAAGAATCCAATTAGGGGTAGTCAGTTGGTTATGAAAAGATGAGATTTTAACAGAATTTCAGGGTGGAGGTCTGCACAGTTTCTAGTCACATGGATGTGGCACCTGTGCCCCTGCTTCATGGGAATTCAGACAGAGCTGATGTGGTTGAAATTTTTTCAGAGACATTGAAATCTGTGAACAGATCAAGACCATATTGGATATTGAATAATAGAGATTCCTCCAAATAAAATAATTTAAATTAATGTTTTTATCCTTAAATTTAAGTGGTCTTATTCACATAGCTGTGATATGCCATGAACAGAAAAATAACAATTGAGAACGGGATTCTGAACTACAGTTTCCAACACAAAAGGGGACACTGTGATTACTGTGCTAGCAGCTGTTCCCTTTAAATGAAGGACACTTTAACAGAGAAGTTGTACAGGATAAAAGAGGTATAAATAACAATGTGCTGAAGTAAAGGGAAGCAGGGACCTACCAAAACTTTTCTAAAACTACAAAATCAATAGACTCAGACATCCAACTGAGTATTGTACAGGCTGGTTTCAAAACTAAGATTGTATGATTTTCAGTTGTTTTTAGCAAAAGTATATAGGTCCTTATATTCAAATCAATGGGATACTTACTAGTAGACAAAATGGGATGTAAAATTACCCTGATGTCCACCTAGAAGATATAAACATGGTTCTGCTCAACCCATTGCCAGTTAAAAGTTAAAAGCTTGGTTCCTATTGACTTGTGAGAAGTATCTATTAAAAATTATATTCATGAGGTTATGGAGTAAACTAAGAGGCCAAGAGAACCTGTTAGCTTTTTTTCAAAAGTTCAAAACCAGGCTACACACAACATTAATGAGAATTCTCAATGAAAGTTTTAAAATACACTCTCCAAAGTTGACTTGGTTTTCTGCATATATTTTATGCATCAAAAAGAACCTGGACAAATCTGAATTTTAGCAATCTTGCATCAGCTGGAGACTTTTTCTGAGGACTTTTTTATAGCTTTCTTTTCTCTCTGTTAGAGCAAGAATAAAACAAAAAGTGGTGTTTCACTAGTAATGGCAACATTAAACAAAGACTTTAAAAGAATAAAAGATATCAGACAGGTCTAATGTGGTAGTAAGATATAAGCAGAATATGCTTTTGAGGAAGGAAAAAAAAGTAAACTCCTTGCCCAAGAACTTAGCATAGATCTGAACAGATAGCTCAAAGATCTTTATTTTCAGCAAGACAATGTTGATTCATGTAGATTAATAAGAACATGTTTATATATTATCTTCTCGTAGAATATGAGATCTGGTCTGTTGAAGGAGTTAGAGATTTGTCATTTATATGAAGCAGATTATCTTTTGAACCACTAAGACACTAGTTTAAATTATTCCAAGTTTACATCTCTGTAACTAAACCTTAGTCTGGAGAGCTGATTTGATTTCCCTGAGTTAGCTTGAACTAGATAGCTTGTTCACATAAAATGGCCTGTTTGCCATGTACTCTGCTCATGGAGTCCTTCTTTCACTTGCTACTAATGTACTACTGCATGGGTTAAACATGTCTCTGCAGGGGTTAAACATGTCAATACCAAAATCAGTTGTCTAGGAAAAATGTTGGAATCAATTTCTCTATGTGGTATGAAAATTTTGCTAGATAACCTCAAGCAAATGAATGCTTTCCCTGTTTCCAGCCTGCAGCAAGAGAAAGGAGCAGCACAGAGCTATTTAATAATTTTTTTGAATATTGTTGCTATAAAAAACTGCTAAACATTCATCTGTTAACTTCTAATGTTAGCCATAAATACAAACCTTTACAACTGTGATTTATTTCTGTATTGACTCAAAGCAATGCTTTACATTTCATTAACAAAATATCTGATGTAATGATTTAATTTCTGGAAGAGTGTGTATTTCTGATTTCAGTCCTTGCTGGGTTGACCTTAGTCAGATTCCAGATCCCCACCCTGCCACCTCTCATTCCGTTCCTTCATCAGGATGAGGTAGGAAATAGTTTATGGAACGAGATAAAACAGGAGGTCACTTACCAATTGCCATCATGGACAAAACAGATTCAGCCTAGGGAAATTAACTTAATGTATTTCCAATTTAAAGCTTGGATAGTGAAAAGCAAAGAAAAGTAAAAATAACGCCTTCCCCTGGCCTCTCCTTCTTCCCAGGCTCAACTTTACTCCTTTATCCCTGACTCCCTGGCCTCTGCCACCCATGATGATGGGGAATAGGGGTTGGGATCCATCCATAAAAACTCCTCTCTGCCGCTCCTCAACACACATCTTCGCTGATGTGTCTTTGCATGGGCTGTAAACCTTCATTACCAACTTGCCTATGCATACGATCTTCACAGGTTGCATTGTGGTTGCTCCACCACAATCCTCTCCATGGGCTGCTGGGGAATTTCTGCTTTGGTGCCTGGAGCGCCTCCTCCTCTCTGCTCTCACCTTTATTCCCACAGGGTTGGTTTGTGGGTTTTTTGAAGGTTTATCTCACAAATTTTTTCCTCACCACCATTTGTGCAGCGTTTTTGCCCTTCCTTACACAGGTTGTCCCTGAGGTGCACCCCGTGGTGGGCGGTTGGATCCGGCTGGAACCGGCTGTGTCCGGCTGGTGCAGCCCTGGCCTCCCCTCATGGAGCCCTTGCTGCTGCCGAGGCCCGGGCACCCACACCCTGTACAGTGCCTTTTTCCTTGGAATGTTTAAAACAGAAAGTTTGTCATCTATCTGATTATGTATGGAGCAGCAGTTTAAAAAGCCCTGGGTCATATGAATGGTATGCAGGTATGATGTGTAGGGGAACCACCAGAAAATTAAATCATGTAAGGATAGTGGCATCCTGCCTTTTCTCATGAGAAGGGTTGATTGTAGGGCAGACCTACCTAAAAACACTTTGATCTGAAATTTAAAAGTTGTCCCAAATTTCTGCTGTTTAAAACCTAATCTATTTTATTCTGTCTCTTTTGGAGACAGTATTACACTTATTTTTAAAAGTGTCAATGAAAATTTCCAGAGGAAGAAACGAATTTTCTTGTGAAGTATTCCAAAATAACTACATTTTGATGAATTTCATAGTGTTTCAGTTAATGTAAATGCTTTTTAAAATATTTTTAGAGAAAAGTCCTCAGGTTTGACAGTGGGGATCAACTATTTCAAAGCCATTTAAATGCTGGGTAAAATATATCTGTAGCAGCAATAAGATTCATGTCTTCTTTTTTTCCATCTTTGATATGGTCCAGCCCATGAGAGGTTGTACAGCATCCAGCACAGCAGAAATCAGAGAAAATGGGCAGCAGAGCAGCCTGTGTGTCTGTGCCCTCATCTCAGCCCACCAAGAGGGGATGAGATGTGCTAAGAGAGGGGACCAGCCCCTGTTGCTCATGGGGACCACCTCTGAGGTTAAGGAGAAATGCCTCACTGGCAGACACCTGGTGCGACTGCTTGCACGGCACTGCACAGCATCTCCTCCTCCAGGAGCTCCCCTTGGAAGGGAGCACCAGGCAGCATGGCTCCTTTGCAAGTGGAGGTTTGATCATGTTCCTAGAACGTGGATTTCTCCTCTACATATTGGTGTGGATTACATTCCATATCACTTTGACTTCAACTTGATAGCAATGCTGAATTCTTTCCTGTACAGTGCATCTACAGAGAGCATGTTGGTTCACATCTTCAAGGAGGTCCCATGGCAATGGTCCCATGGCAATGGCAGAGCCATGCAGTTGCATGTTTTTCAGATGTCTTCAGGCAGTGACACCAGTGTAAGTCCACAAAAGTTTACATTTAAACTCATGTAGCCTCATAGACGTGAGAATGAACTGTGAGCTTATTTAAATGATGAATTTTATGAAACCAAGTCTTAAGTAAATATCCGAGAAAACTATATAATACCAAGAAGAAGTTAGACATCCCCCCCTAAAAAAGCACTTCTGTTATCTTGGGACTATCCTGATGACAATAATGTAGAAAACATGTGCAAGTGATATGTATAGTCTGTGCAGTTTGTAATACAGTTAAATTATCTGTATAGACTCACACAGGACAGGGTATGCAGTGCTCATCCTTTTTAGCATGTGTGCAGATATGCCTTCTAAAGAAGCCATTACCATGCTATTCACAGTGATTCATTGTGCTGTGGCACTGAAATGCAAGTTGAAAATGTAAAATACATTGTGCCTGTTTCCAGTAAATGCCTTTTCTTTGTAGGTATCTTGATTTATCTATATAAGACTCTTCTGATTATTGCTACTATCTAGGTAATCAGCATTCAAATTCTAAGAAATCTTGGGTTTTGCTGCAGATCTGTCATGCAGTTTCTGTGGGATCAACCACTCTTTCTTAGTGCAACTTTTTAGCAGGATGTAAAAATATCCATTTTTCATCAAGTATAGCTCCAATATTTACTACTGTGCAGTGAGGAATACAAGTAAATGCTGTCTGCAGTAAGGTGAAGTGATGGCAGGAGATCAAGATGTTGGAGATGCACACTGTGGTGCAGGCTAATGGAACCTCTGCCCTAAGCAATTCTGCCTGTGAAATGCCAATACTGACTTAGAACCAAACATTTCTTGATTGATTGATTGATTGATTGATCTTATTCATTAGCTCTGGCTTCAGGCTTGGTCAAAAGCCTCAAACTAGCACGGGTTGCCTTTTATTTATTTGACTTAATAATATTCATTTAGTCATATTACTGTAATGAATGAGGAAGGTGTTAAGAAAAGTAACTCCTGAAGGTAGACTAATAGCTTGCATATAGGCAATTAAACTTACAAGGAGATGCATATGGTGCAGACTTACTCTTGCCAAAGTTTCACAAGCAGGCATTTCCAGATTCTGGACAAAAATGTTGCACCACGCTGTGTCAATCTGTCTGTGCCTAAGGCTGACTGTCTCTTGGATGCATGGTTATTCTTTAATACCAGGAGCTTTACTCAGGCAGACTTACTGTGCAACATATTGTGCATCACTGTGCCTTGCTCAAAGTGCTTAGGGATAAATGCAGCTCTGGCAGGAAAATTGATGTGTTCCTTTCCTACTTTCTTTTATTTTAATTAGGGAAAGCAGTAAAGTTGTTTAAAGGAACTTGCATTACATAAATATAATGTTTAAAACCCCAAACAAACTCACTCAAATATGCTCACAATCAATATAGTATATGCCAAAGTATAAAATAACTAGGGGAAGAATATCACACTAAGTTGTCTTGGATGGATTCAAGAAATATATTGTAAAACTTTTATATTTACAAAATCCTCTCTCCTTCTAAGTAAGATGTGTTATCTCCAAATTTTAGGAAAGTGAGTGAACTTGCAATGTTTATCTAAATTCACTGTGTCCTTGATGTTATTAATTGAAGAAAATATATGCACACATATGTTTATATGTATATATATAGAAGCAAAGTAATGTGAACATGTTGCACACTACAGCAACCTGCCTCAGTCATCTGAGCACATCTCTGAAGTGACGAAAGGTCATTATCCTTATTCTGAGAGTTAAGCAGAGGCTCTGTCAGTTCTTCCATGTCCCCAAAGAGGCCTTTGGCATAGTATGAAATTAAACACATTACTCACCAGTCTTGCACTAAAGCCATAACCACTGACCTGAATGATGGACACACTGCAGAAGTCTTCAGTCTTTCATAACAGTTATTCTTGATTTTTTTTTTCTCCACATTTGATGACTGTGTGTGACAAAATTCTATGCCAGCCAGCATGGCCAATGTGTTTTCTCTAGTAATTGCCCTAAAACTTCATATATCCTGTGCTGACTCAGACAGCCTTGGCCACCCAGAAAATTGAATCTGTGGAAAATTTGGGTCTGTGTGCATCTATGGGGACAGATGATCTGGCAAAGATCTTTGATCTCACTGTTCCTGAAACTGCAATTAGGAACATCCATCTGTGACCCCACTGCAATATGTCTAAAATACTCCTGGGATGAAGCAACTTGTAAGAGTCATTACTGCAAACTCAGTATGTATTATTAATCTCAAAATCACGCTGAAGTTTCATCACTGCATGGTGCTGATATGTGCTTTAGATCTAATATCACCTATAAACAATGGCAGAATAAGGCATTTAGTCAGTGTTTGCATAGCATCCTATAAAGAATCATAATTTGTAAAAAGCACGTTTGACAGATAATAAAGACTTTATTGTGCAAGCTATAGCTAATTTTCTCCTGAGATATGTTGACATCATTCCATCTAATTTAATCTGAATTTGCAGTAATCTATGATCATGGTGTATGCATCAGCAACTGTGTATCAGGTGGTGTTGGGCACTTTCCTTTCTGAGTCTCACTATCCCTTCCAGTCTTTTATTAATAAGTAGCACAATAGTGAGAAATGCCAGTCATTTCCCTTTCTCATTGCCTTCTTTGGACAGAAGGTACAGAAAAGGGGGAAAGAGGCTTCAAACTATGGTATCCTTTCCTCATTTTACATCAGTGTCTATAAAGATTCAGGAGTCCAAAAGCTGTGATTGCAGTGAAGGATGTGAAGGTAGACTACTCGAGATTACACAACTCTTTTGTCTTTTCCTTCACATGCAACATAGAAGAGTTTAAGAGATTCCCTGAAAAAACAACGTAGTATTATGTGCTTCAGAAAAACATGTGTTTGTTGGTATCTCTTATTCCTAGAGTAGATTCTACTTGTGTGAGAAATGGCCTTAATATCACCTAAGATGATGTGAACAAGAATGACACATACAAACAAAGTTATAGGATAGTATTACTGTTTAGCCAAAGTCCAAAAGTCAATTACAGGGCCATTACTTTCTTCATATGACCAAAAATAATTCTATCTTTTTAATTCTTATCCTAGAAAAAACAATAGCAGTATCAACTATTTTTCATCATCTTCTGTATCTCTTTTAAAATTATTTCTTTCTGCATGTGTACCCAACAATTTTAACTTTTCCTGTGCAGGCAGAACTTTGCATTTGTGAAAGATAAGGGACTGAGAGCAAGTTCAGTGCTTTCAGCTCTGGTGCAGAGATTGGAGAAACTATGGTGTAAATGAGTGCACATCGGTTCACATTTCTCTGAATTTCCATCTTTTCACATATGCTAAAAAGCACAGCTGGACATAAACATGTTATAATCACTCATAGTACCATTCTTCTACTTTGTGTCAATTTTGATAATTGACTTCAAGATGCTATGCTTTGTTAATTTAAGGATTGTCTCTGATCTTAAATGCATCTTCATGCAACTCTGTAGAGCTAGAGAATGAGTCTGCATCCTCTGGCAGAGCTCTAATACCTGGATATTTATGATGAAGATGATACCTGATAAAAAGAAAAAAAAAATTGCATAATACTTAGTCTTCAGTGAGACCTCTGTTTTTTTAGTATCGTGAGTGCTCAGTACAGAACTTGGTTGTGTGTGACATGCACACTAAAAAGGCCCTAAATAACTGTTTTCACTTTAACTTTAACCTTTTCTTTCCTTCCCACTCACTGAGAAATCTTTTTAGAACCCTTAAGTCTTGTTTGCAGTTGGGAAGTCTCATAGTTATCAATTTCTTAATTCTCATCTTCTTTAAAGTGGTTAGTTGTGGAGGAGTTGGATCATCACCATGATATCATGGCACACAATATCACCAGGAAAAGGCCTGGTTATTCTTGAAAGGCCCCTTCTCTTTTGATATCAAACATGCACTGTCTTAATACAGCCCTAAGAGAGGCTCCTAATGCTGCAGGAAGCTCCAGCTAAGATTTAATGGCAGTTCTCAACTTCAGTTCCCTTGTGTAGCACAAGTACCTTATCTGTACCCCAGGCCATGTCAGCATTACAGACTTTCTTCTCTTTTGAGGAAATGGAGCAGAAACTACTTGATGAGGAAACGGGTAATTTCCACAGCATTTTTGTTTCAGTAGAAAAGGGGGTAGGAGGTACCTTCAGTACTGGGGACCTCCATGGAATATCTATTTTTAGGAAAAGAGGTGAGCAGCTTGGGGTTGGTTCTGAGGTGGAAAGTCTGTCCCCGAGACTTCAGTAGCCAGTTCAGGGCATAAAATTAGGGAACAGTAGCCTAGCCTATGAAGCTACCAGCTGGCATAGGTCCCTTGGTCCCATAGGAAAAAATCTCTGCCTATAGCTTCGGTTTAGCATATGGAGATGAGCCTTTTTTAATCCATCCTGTGTGTGGGTTCAACTTCTTAAAAATAGTTGCTGCAGCTGCACACTTTGAGTCTCTGTTCATTTGAAGTAGGAGGGATGCTGAGCAGGTTTACAGCACAGTGACTTGAATCAATGTCTCCCCACTGCCTTTAATTCTCCTGGGGACACCTTTTGCACAGGCCAGAAAGAGGTTCTGCTTATCAGCCAATATTCATATGAATGCATAAGCACTGTCTAAAGCGAGTGTGAAAATGTTACCAAGAATTAACAGCACATTGAATAGACCTTTCAATTATTCATTGAGAGCCTACTTGTATTCCTCTTTGGCATTATACTTAGAAGTGTAACGATGCATTTTCTACAGATTTTATGGATTAGAAAATCATAGGATTAGCCACTCCATAAATTAATCCTGATGTATGTTAAGTAACTAATCTAAAAATGGATGCTTCCCATATAGGAAATGAATAATTAATTTTGTTTTCCTGGTTAAAAAAAATCCCTCAGGTGCTTTTCTGTTTTCTGCTGAAGCTGAAATTTTTTAGTCCTCTGACAATGTCTTACACCCTCCAATATGTCTTGTTTCTATGGAGACACCAATGAACTGCAGCTTGCATTCTTCTGCATATCACAATACAAGGTTGCTTCAGAATTTTTCTAGTGTTTCACTGTATTCTCTTTTAATTAGAAACTAATCAATAGGTTCAGTACTCTTGTATTGTGCACTTGCATGCATGCACAGGCATATATGATCCCTGTGACTGTGAGCCAGCCTATAAACACAATGTATGCTTTCAAAGTTTTAGTTTAGAGAACAGCACATTTTATATTGAGGCTCATAAGACCAGAATTCTGAGCTGTATTGGATGGCAGTGTGGGAAGATAGATATCTTGTATGCAGTAGATGAGATGGCAGGATTTTTTACCTCTTGCTTTTTAAAAATAGGAAGGATGTGAGGAGTTCTGGAATGAACATAAAATATGTTGTTTGGTTCTTTGAATTCTATTAATATTACCTGATATTAATGAATTCTGTTAATATTATCTTTTATTTTTGTTTTCCCTCCCTCATAATTTTTATGTGAAATTTCACCCCTCATCCCACCCGCACTGAATGATCAGTTATTGCTGGATGTTTCTGGAGATCTGATTGTCTGAGCCATATTGTTCCTTTGCTGTGAGCACAATGATTCCTCTTCAGGGCAGCAGGAAGTAAACACTTGTGTGGCAGAACACGTGCTAGCAAACAGCCAAAGAAAGAAGCGATGTAAATTATTTTGTTTATTAATTAAAAATGTAATGTGAAGAAAACAGCATTTTTAATTATCAAGAATCAGTGAGACTGAAATGATGCCAGAATGTTGTATGCTACTGTTAGTGAGCCCTTTGAAGTCAGTAATATGCCTATTCTTCCTGCAAGGTAGTCTGAATTATATTCCCCTGGATAAATTGAACAGGTAAAATAAAACCAGGCTGGTGCTGGTGCCCTAAGTTTGGGTTTTTTAAAATTATTATTATTATTATTATTATTATTAGTTCATATTATGATTAAATAAATTTCCAGTAACAACTCAAAATAGCATTTTAGAGGCCTTATGTTTATGTAAACCACCTGCTGATGGCAACAGATTACATCTGATGCTCAGTCTGTGTGCTAAAATGTATCCTGAGCACCTTTTTTCTCATTTTTCCTTTGTTCTACTCAGCAGACTGTATCCTCCTGCTGTCTCATATGTTCATTGTGATCTCCTCTGGATAAAGAGTTGGGGTTTTTCTGCATTTCTTAAAGACTTCTGAAGTTAATAGTAGTCATTAATTGTACTTAACAACTAATAATCCAATGAAAAATAAAGGGTTTTGATGGTACACTTCCAACATTTCTTGCCAATATGTTTGTATTTATGCTAATACATACAGATATATGTATGTTCGCCTTTCATCGCCGTTTTTGTTGTCAAGCTTAAAAGGTAAAAACATAATTAAGCCTTTTATAGACATGATTTCAGAAAGAATGCTTTGTTTGAAGTCTATGAACATTTATTGCACTCTCAAATTATTTCAACTGTTCAGTATTTTTGTTAAAAGACAGAAAATAAGATTTAACCTCTAGAAGGGCCTAAGCATTACTGCTTTCTCAAGGATAATAATTGTAGCTATGCAAGCTAGCACATAACGGTTAAATATATCCTTGCTTTTGACAGAAGCTAGTGGAGTTGGAACAGGGATGAACATAGCTTATTAAATATAGCTCTTATGAAGACTGCTCTATAATTACTGTGACTTTTCTTTGTATCATTATGATCATAGGCTGATGAAAACAATGAGTTGCGTGCTTTGAAAAGGCCAAGAACTATTCTGCCAAATAAAAAAGATTGCACCTAGAGTAACAGCCCTGTTAGTTTTCTTTGAGTAGTCTATGTAAATAATACAATATAAAGGTTAAATAACTTTCACCAAAGCACTTTCTTCCACTGATAAGAGTTAAAAACTTAGAGAAGAATGCTCCAAGGAGGATCAAGAATGCTTCATTCCATTAAATCAAATAGATATCCATGAGCAAATATTTCAATAGTCTTTTTAATTGAGACTGGGGTTTTTTTTGTATAAAAGATATGCTGAATTTTATTAATGTCCAGAAGAGTTTTCTGAAAACCTCAGAATGAAATGACCTATATACTCAAAATACTATGATTGCAAAAATGCCTGATTGTCCTTTTCCATCAGCTCTGTTACTTTTTAGGTTCAAAATAGTTCTGGGGACCTGAATTGAAATATTTTCCGTCTTTTCTAAGCCATGAGAGATTTCTGTGTTTTTTGTCCCCAAAAGATGAACAAATGTCAAGTGTATGTTCTTTTGGTCTAGATGATATCCATTTTTCCAAGGTCTGTGTTGATACGACTGGGGAGGCAGCAGACCCTGATGTAGTTGCTGTGTGTCAGGAGTAGTGTACTTGAGCTTTTCAACAAAGACCTTGGTCAGCGCCAGAATCCACTGTCTTCAAGAATGCCCTTGCTTGTGAAGCTTTCCCCCATGTGTACTTACTGAAAACTAATTTTTTACAGGCCAGAATTTTGATACTTAAAAATTCAGCAGCTTGCGTCTTCTTAGTAACAATTAATAATTGCATTTTCTTATTTTTGGATTTCATGAGGCAATTTAGGTTCATCAAAACCAGGCAGTATTTATTCCAGACTTTCAGTATGAAGAAAATGTGAATCAGTAATTTTAAAGACAAAGCTAGGGGTTAAGAATTGTTGATGTTTGCTGTCCTGCTTGCAGAGCTGGAAAGCAGATAGGGCTACCACATCTGAGATCAGGGATGGGTACACTGCCTTTTCAAGCAATCACTTGACAACTCCTTCTGTGAACCAAGCCAGCTTTATATTAAAGGCATAAGGTTCATTGCCTTGGCTACATGTACTGAAAGACTTATCTGAAGGCTCACATCCCTGATGATTGTTATTTACCTTCTCACTTCTACCCTAATTTATTCTCAGTCAGTGTGTTTGCAGGTCATCAGTAACTATACAGGTAAAATAGGTCTTTTCCTTCTCTGTTTATGTTTTTTGGCTTGTCTCATGCTTCCCTTAGTTATGCTGGAAATGTATTTGGAATTGTTTGTGTCTGTGGTACATTCATATATATTCTCACTATGTGTGTCTATTTATGTAAATAATACTATCTTCTATTTAATATTTTTTGTTATCACATACCCTTCTGCACAGCCTTAAAGCAACCTAATTGTTTTCTAAATTGCATGGAGTTAATTCAAGGATCCAAAATCTGTAAGGGTAAATTATGGTATGAAATAGTGAGTACAAAGAGGTAAATAGAAAGGACAACTGTAGTAAGTAGTTCAAAACCCATTCTGAAGCAAATACAAACTTTCCAGTAGTTTTGATTTAGACAAAAGCAAATACATAAGCAGTCAGATTTTCTATGCCAAGCTTTCACAAATGGCTTTCTAGTAATGCCACAATTAAACATCAGTCAATTGAAAAAATAATGACTTAGTGAAACCAATTAAAAGGAATTATTTTGACAAATGGGCTTTTAGACCTTGCTGCAGAAACCTTGGCTGATGACGCATTCCAGTTGTCCAATGTGCTGCTATAATGATTGGTCTCTGTTTCAGCCTTATTTAAGAGTTTCATTAATAGTATTAAAGAAAGCAAGTGAACAGCATGTTAATGAAGTCACCAGATGATGTAAACAGCAGGAAACAGAATAAACGATACTTAGAGGTTAGAAACATGAGCAGGAGGAGTTAACAATGTATCATATTCTGATTGAGAGAAATGAGAAGCTAATGCAATGCGATAAACTAGTGCGATAAACTAGTTCAAAATTGATTTTATTGCCTAATAAATATTAATTAAATACACATAAATATACACATTCAATTACACTAAAACATTTTATTTTCTGGTTGTGAAAGGTCCAGTTTGTATCATTATAATGTCTAAAAGGGAAATACTGTCTTTGAAACAATGCACAGATAGATTATGTAAAAGACTAGATGTGTAATTGCCGAGTTTCACACAAATAAGTGTATTGTAGGAGTAATTTGCTGTTGTTCAAGCAGGGGTAATGCAAGAGGAAAGACTGAAATGTAGTGAATGAACAAAAAGGGAAAGGAGAGGAAGACTACTGTTTTCCACATATCTGAAATGTGTAAGCATTTAGAAAAGATATGACATATTTAGCAGTACCACAAATTTAATACTAGGAAAACGTTCTTTATTAGATGAAAGCAATCTCTAGCCATACTAAATCAAGATTAAAATACATATATATACATACAGGCTCTAAAGCAAAATTTAGTGCCAATTAATGGAAACCTAAAACAGGCTGTAGGCTTCTACTCACTTGCATACAGAAATGCCAAGTCTCTCCAATACCCCTTGCTGGGAACGCATGTTGCAGAGTTCCTAAAGATTATATCTAACCTATACTTTTTTTCCCCCTTCCCCAACAATATCCAAATAATAGGATAAATTCCCAAGTGCTTCATTCAGCAAGCCCAATCCCACACAAGCTCTAAAATATTTCCCCTTCCCCGGTGTGGTGACATGCACACTGCAGGCAGACTGACAACTACCTCCTCCAGTTGGAACATATAATCATCAATACCCTTCTGAGCTCATTTAAAATGTGACTAACTTAAGCCAAAGCTCATACATTGTCAAATCCCACTTGGTGAGTCTTGTTCCTGTTCCAGCTGGAGATGGGCCCACGCTGGAATTTGGGAATCTAGTTTTCATGTTCCAAAATTGAACAAAGAGACTCGGACTCATTTCTAGTTTCCTAAACTGCAGTCATGTCTGTAAGTAAAATGCTGAAACATTAGTTGTCTGGGAAAAATAAATGAATGATGATTTTAAGAGATATGCTGTGGCTACTCAGTGCAGTAGCTTCCAGCTTTTTGGTGCTGTTCCCAGAAATGCTTCAACCATGGTGAGGAGCTCAATTCTCTAATTAAAAAAAAAAATTGTATCAAATATTTTTCAGCTTTACACTCTCAAATTAAAGCTTAAAAACCTCCAAGGAAGGAAAGGAGGCCAGATTGGAGGGGGAGGAGGTGAGAGGAAGGAAACGGGTGGAGAAAACCACTATATTCCCAAGATGCAAGGAAAGTTGAAAAGTAGAAGAAAAAATATATTAAATCAGTGTAAACTAAGAGGTAAGTTTAAGGCATTTTTTTACATTGAATGTATGTTTTGTTGGGATATTTTTAGCAGTAAAATTCTGTATACTTTACAAACATTTGAAATACATTTAAGTGAGGTAATTGCTTTTATTTTTTTCAATTTCTTCTGCTATAAACTTGATCTATATTTTTATTAAGCCTATCAAAGGATGTGTTGTGCTGGGATTTTGCTACTTTTCTGCTGTTGCTGGGTAAAATTGTCTATTACTTCACCAATGACCTACATGAAGTGAAACAACATCCCATGGCAGCAGACAGGTTGTTTTGTTGTAGAGCTCAGCTGCAAAAGTTAATTGTTTATGGAGACTTAATGGGCATTGTGCTCCTACTTACCTACCTCACTGCAATTCAGTAGTGTAGTTAGTGTAGCTTAGGAAAAGAGCCCCTGAAGTAATAGATTTTGGTATAGTTAGGAAGATAGTTGACCTGTGGTCTTGAGGTCAGAGCAGTGTCTTATATTGTTTATTAATGTTGTTGCTGTTATTGCTATTTGGTGTGCTGCCTATGCAGCAGTATATGTTAAGTTTTGATCAGAGACCACATACCAGCTGCTGAATAGTAAAGCTTGGTGCACATAAAAGCTCATTTTTTTACTCGGATGTTTGTTGCTATACTGCGAAGAGCCCGCCAGAGATGCAACAGAATAAAAAATATTGGTGATTAATATGACTGTGCTTGTATTGCTGCACCAAAGACTGTGCACAGTTAAGTTTAGAAAGGAAGAAAGCAGAAATCTGAAAAAGTAGAGGCAGGTGTAAGGAGATTCTGCACAGCTGTACCAGCTGGGCAAAACAGGGAGGCAGCGATGTTCCTGTAGCCCTCAGCTCCTACTGCATATATAGACCAGGTTACTTGCAGTATTTTTATTTGCAAAGGTTGGGAACAGTGTGGTTGTTGGGAACAGGGCAAGTGCAAGACAGCTGCCGAAATGGGAGAGACAAAAGCTCTCAGTAGCTGATGGTGAAAAGCAATTCAGGAGATGGGGTTTGTAGGGAATGCTGCCACCTTCCTGTCTGATCCACATCCAGCTTCTGTTCTGTCTGGTCCTCTCAGGATGGAGGTCACACTGTGTTTAAAAGCTTCTGATGTCTCAATTGTTCATGATTTTATCCAGTCTTGTTTTTTAACATGTTTACACTATTGATTTCAAATTGTTAAGGAAATAGGTTCTATAAATTAATTACATTGTCTTTGGTTTATGCCCTGTGTTTGAGTATTTTATGGATTGCCTCAAGTGTTTTGACTGTGAAAAGTGAATGCTTATCATTGCCACCTTAAGCTGTCTGCTTACTAACTGAAAAGTTGCGGTCTGCACAGATTCCTCACTTCTCCAAATGTCTGGCCATCCTTGTTCCTCTCTGTACATTTTCTAGCTATGTTATGTATTTTCAGTGATTCAGGTGAAAATGTTAGTGATTTGCTGCCTTCTGAAGACACGTATGTCTAATGATTATCCCTCTTGCTTGTACTCACCACTTAGCCTTCCTTAACTTTTCTAAATATTTTTTTCAGAGTTGAACTGAATATTTAAATATTTCTACAGATAGCAGTTACATAAATATATGCATGGCAGCTGTGCACTTCAAGATGAATGTATTATGGATGAAGAGCTTGAATGCCACAGTATTTGTACTATTTTTATTCAGACACATCCTGAGAATTTAGCATCAAATGGCCTAATTCTGCTCTGAAAGCCAGTGAATTAAACCAGAAACTCCTACCAGACTTCATAGGATCAGACTCTGCTCTGCCTATTAGAAAAAAGAGCTTGACATCACTATGAGAATTGTTCTGAATTGTGCACGAAGCTAGATATTAAGAAGGGCAGTCTTTCCTTTGTAGGAAAGGAAACTTGGGAAAGAAGAAACCCCAGTTGTTTAGTGGATGCGATGGTGGCACTGAGGCAAACGAAAAGATGGCTGAACAACAAGAGCTGTGAGGGCTGGCTGGGAGCTGAAGACTGAGGGGAATGAAAACACAGCCTGGCAGGCAGGCAGTCAGCAGTTGCAGACCCCCAAAAGTGGTAGGGGTGCTACTACATTAGTCAGATACTCTAATACCAGAATTTCTTCAAGCTTCTAAAAGGCCTTGGACACCTGTTAGAGTAAATGGGAATAAGGCATCCCAAGGCACCTGTGCCATTTTCAGCCTTGAGGTGTCTCAACAGAAATAAAAGGCAAGATAGAAATTATGCTTTAGAACAGACTGGACAGCTGGTGACTCTTGCAGTCTTTATTTTGTTCTGTATAGATTAATGGAAAGCATCTTCCTCAGACATTTGGAAACCATGATGTATATTTTAAACAAATACTTAAATAAATAATTAATATGGCTATTTAATCATAACACCATCACCAGACAAAATTATCCAACCAAAGAATTAATCATAATTATATACTTCCCTGTACCTGGCATGTGTTCTTGTTCTTTCTCATCTGTGGATGCTTTGGACAGTAAGGGAACCCTTTTAAGCTGTTAAGCTGATACAGTTTAGTTTAGTATGAGACTAGAAGGAAAATTAATGTTTAAAATAGATTCTACATAGAAATAGAGAAAATAGAGTTTGGGCATTTTCTCAAAGTCAGATGCCTTTGCTTATTGCTAATGCAACAGAAGAGAAGGGGAACGATCCAGATCGCTAAAAACACCATATGTAAAAATTAGCCATTTACTTAGAAACTAGCAGCTAGCCATAGGAATTGATGTGTTGGCATTAGTACATCTTTTACCAGGTGTGTTCCATAAGCTTCACTTCACAACAGATGTAAGACGTAGAGTCTTGCATGAAGACACTCAGGCTGGCATTAATAAAGCTATGCGTGGCAGCACTTCAGGAAGAAAAGCTGCCTTTGATACTGCTTATTTGAGGATTTTTTCAAGTGTGCAAGCAGGTTGAATCTAGCCAACTGATAGCAAGGTGGGGTAATAAACAACAAAGGCAGTCTTCTATCATGTGCTGCCATGAGCTTTGCTATATTCTCCGATTGTTCTTTCAAGTCAGGGAGCATCTCTCTGAGACTTAAATGGGAAAAGTCTTGGTAATACCTCAACAAATTGTTTAATGCAGTATTCATCCAGCTGCAGCTGGATCAAATGGATCAAAATGGTATCAGCAATTTAAGGACTCTCTGGCTTTAGTTTTGCCAACCATTCTACTGGTAACTGGAAATACTAAAGGCTTTATCATTGCACAATACCTGTTTTGGCCAAATGCTGTCCTTTTCCCTTCTCTCAAATTGTGCCCAGGCTGTGTGTCCCTTGCATTAAGCATCTCTAGATGATTAATTTTTGCTTTTTCTGCACAGTGTGTGTTCCTCCATTGTCCCTAGGTTTAGAAAAGAGATAAATATGCATGAGAGTGGGGAAAAGAACTGAAGGCAAACCATTTTCCTCTTAGAAAGTGATCTAAGCTGGCACAGGACAGCCCCAGTAGTTGCTCCCCATGTTTGCCATGCAGAAGGTACACTGCATGGCAAACATGGGGACACTTCACCTAAAGCAGGAATGTTTAAATGCTAAATAGATTGGAGAAAGAAAGGCATTGTTTTTTACTACGTTCCTATATCTGGGGTGCTCCATGCAAAACACCATACAAAGAAAAACATTAGAAAGGTCCTCTATATTCCGCAGTTGTTTATATCCCTCTAGGGAATGCCTCCCTCTCCTTCTTTCCCCAAGGACACTCAGCTGTTAGAAGTGCACAAAGTTCCAATGTGAACTTCATCCTTTCACTTTTCATCACTGCTATGAACACAGACAAAAAGAGAATCAGAATCATTTAGGTTGGAAATTACCTTTAAGTTCATTGAGGCCAACTATTGACCTATCACAGCCAGGTTTACCTCTAAACCATGTCCCTAAGTGCCACATGTACATGTAAATAAAATCAGGTTCCTTCATTTTCATTTCCAGATATTATTTAAATATTTTTTATAACAAAGTATATTAGAAGCATCCAATTCTCACTAGATTTTTCTTCTCATTCTTGCACATTAAGATGTGTTCTTGCACATTGTTCAAAATGAATCTCACTGGTGGTTTCCTGAATAGCAGTTCTTGGGCCTTTTAGGTTCCACTGGTGGGACTTCTATGATCCCTGGTTATAGGACTTTGTCCTTGAAATAATTTAAAGTGGAAGGGCAGCAAGAAGTACTTAAAACTGTTAATTACCTCTTAAAATTTTATTAATAATTTTTATTTTTACAGAATAATTGTTTCTGAAGTCAAGGAAGAAGCAGTTTTAGCAAAAAATTTGAGAAAAGTTTTGCCAACTTTCTCAGCAAATGAAATGATAAGTGTTTGAAATAAGAACTTGCATGTATCCAAGAGTGTTTATGCTTTTATATAGTCAATGACTTTCAGATTTCAGGAAAAGTACATTTATTTTATGTGTTTTGGACAGTCTATCAACACTAAATGATTAATGACAAACATATATTCTGGTTTTTATGGCCATTCAAGATAAAAGTAAAGGGAATTTTCCTCATATCTGGTGCCCTCATGAGCTCTTGTGAGCTATACATGGTCAGGAAAGTGGCACTGTAAACTGAACTAATGGGCAAGGGAAGGATGGATCTGAAAGAAGCTCTCCTTCTTACTTCTCTTACAACACAGGTGATCAAGTACGGTGAAGGAATCTGCTCTTGGTTTGAATCAAAGAAGCAGTATAGATTGCCTGGAATTAGGAAGGAGTTGACTTTTGGGATAGTTTCCTTCCCCTTCAGTGTGTCTAATCATTCTCAGGTAGGCTAGACCAAACCACAAACTGCATTTGCAGAGGTAAACTGTGTAGTGCAGCATCAGAAAAATATTCTGGTGGAAAACATCTTATTCACTATTAGTCTAGTATTCTATAAATTGAATAATAAATCAGTACTGAAACACCTTTCTGATGATGAAGTGGACTCTGAATTCTATGTACTAAAAATCTCTGGAAATCTCTGGAAACTAGAATGGTTTAAGATTTAAAGTTGAGGTACTCTCCTCCAATACAAGTATTGTATTTAATTTTTAGGGACATGAGTATATTTTTATGTTGGCTTTCTCTCTTTCTACACAAGTTATCTGGGCTGTTTGAAAAACTGGCCATTTACCTCACTTACAGGTGATGTTCAGTAAGTGATGGATCATCCAAGAGAAGAGGGGAACTGAATCTTTAATTAGTTAATAACCATCCTAAAAAGAAAATAGGCTCTCAAGTTAAGATTGCTATATTATTACTATATTTATTTAAGGAGATTGCCTAAATGAGAATTTCTTTTATGCCAACATTTCCCCTGGGAATGCAATGGTAACAGCAGCTTTGGCCTAGAGTAAAGTCTAAGATTATCAGGAAAGAAATACTGTACTGACCTCCAGTGTCAAAGGTGCCTTTGAGCTCCTAGCTGCTCAGTTTTCTTCTGGGAATACAGTCATGATTTGAGTTTTTATGCTGAAAGTGCATGTTCAGCAGATGCCTTAAAGTGGAATTATTTCATAGAATTACAGAAATACCTGAATTTGGAAGACATCCCTGGAGATTTTCCAGTCAGAGCCCACCAGCTGAAAGCCGGTTGCCCATGACACTGTCCATGTCAGTGGGGTTTTGTCACCAAGAATGGGGACTGCACAAACTCTCTGGGGAATTAATCCTATGTTTTATCAGTTTCATGGTGAAAAATTTTTTTTCTAAATTTTGATGGGAATTTAGTCTATTTCAATTTGTGCCCATTGCCTCCTATACTGTCAGCTGATGTTCTAAGAAGAGTATAACAAAGGGACAGTTATTAATCTGTAAACTGCGTTTACACTGTATTGTGCACAAAACAAAGAGAGGAACAGCTAATAAATAATATTATCATTTTTGTTGTTACTCTGTTCTTTAAATCTGGATCAATACTCTTAAAACAAACAAAAAACCCCCAACAAAAATCCAAAAACCCAAACCAAACAAATAAACAAACAAAAACCCAAAAAAAACCCCCACCCACACCAGACTGGAATTAGTAGATTAGGTAGGAGGAAAAGTCTGAACTTGATGCCTTGCTTACCTCTCTGTGCCTTTGAAAAGAGAGGTCAGATTCTTCCCTTTCAAAGTGCTCTCTGAACAAAGTGCTCTCTGGTTCAATGGGTCCAGAACACCAGCAGAATTCAAATTCAGTGCCATTCTAAACCAACTAACTAACAAGACTGGTTAACAAGAAATTAAGTACTGTGTAATTTTGTACTTCAGCAGTATTCTCCTCCTTTGTTTCAGAATAATTTAGAAGTGAGAGAGTAGCAGCAGCTTTGTTAGAAATTGACTATATAACCATTCTTTAATCAGTAAAATGTCTTGCTGCAAGGGGGTGGAGTGTTCATTCTCTCTCGGAAGTACATATGGATGTACGTATATCTATGAATATCTAG
Organism: Rhadina sibilatrix; assembly: GCA_013400275.1. Classification (NCBI taxonomy): domain Eukaryota; kingdom Metazoa; phylum Chordata; class Aves; order Passeriformes; family Phylloscopidae; genus Rhadina; species Rhadina sibilatrix. The sequence goes on from VWYO01024382.1 coordinate 117,256, forward strand.
GGCAAAAGCCTTCAGGTGTGGCTCATGGCCCAGGAAGTTATCTCCATCGTGATCCAGGATGACAACTAGAGAAAAGCATTATGGCAGCCACAGTATATAATTTAAATAATTTTAATATCTATAAATGAGTGAAGACTTTGACTGTCCTCTGGTGCCCACTTGTAATACACTTTGCTCTGGAAATCTATTCAGAATCATAGCTATTATCATGACAATAACTTCTTTCTCCACCATCTATTACGAAAAACAGCCAACGGGTTTTGTTAATGCAATTCACAGGCTCACATCATTCTATGGGGCTATATATAGTTCAAAGGTTAAATATCCAACATGATTTTTTTTGTTTCTCATGAGCATTTTCAAGATTGCTAGTTTTCATCAGAGTAGTGCTGAATATTACTTCACATATGTGGTTGGCTTTCAGCCATTGTATCATAATCCAGAGATCTGTGAGTATGAAACTGTTTGGGTTTGATTGCTAGCTCTAAACTGCTTCCTATGTATATATTATTATTATTATTA
>VWYO01024383.1:3117-37739 GCA_013400275.1 Rhadina sibilatrix
AAAAATAATTACTAGAAATTTTAAAAATGTAGTGCATGAAGAAGCATTATAAAACTCAATTTGGTCTCCTGAAGACAAGACAGAAAATAAAACATTCTTTTTTGCAAGCCCTAAATCATAAAATTAGGAATGTATGCAGTGATAGTCTAGCCAAAAAATGATTTCTATCTTTTCCCATCTGTTGGCATGATAAAATGGGAAGCACAGAAACTTTGTACAAAAAGTCTGCTTCCTTTCAGTTAATTCCTATTGCCTGGGCATGGCATGGTACCTTAGAGTGCTCATCAGAAAATGATTCCAAGTTTTCCAACACAGAACTATCTAGTATGGCAAAAGTCGTGCTCCCACAGACCCAGAATGCTTTGATGAACTCCAGAAAGATATCTGACATCAAATAAATGGTAAGAACATCCATACTTAGATTTAGCAAGTTTTAGTGCCAAAGTTAAGAGAACAAAGCAACTAAGCAGAAAGTGCAAGGAGTATACAACTCCCTGTTATCACCCTTCTTATATTCAGATAGAAAAAAATTAATCTAATTCCCACCTTTTTGCTACATACTGAAGTTCAGACAATGCTCAAGGCTAAAGCTCCATCAGCAATCTTAAGAAATAGATGTTCTTGGCACTTGCAGCTCTTTTAATAAAACATCTATATTCTAGAAGCAGGACAGTGTCTTAGTCACTACTCAGAAATAAAATCACTGGTAATCACCCCATGTCCAAAGTTCATGGCAATTTCAAGAGAAGAATTTTTAAACTAATAGAACAGTGTAGAAAAATAATTACTTAGAACAAGGAAAAGTATTATGTCTCTTTTCCCGGAAAATATGTCCTATCAAGCATGGACAAACTGACTATACATTTTTCATCTGCCAAATCTAAGAAACGAAATGATAATTTCTAACACTGTTTGTTGCTAATCCATCTGACATCACTGTCATTCTGTCTCAGACCAAGGGTGGTACTGACAGGCAGGATTCCCAATTATCTGGTATTTAGCCAAATGCATTCACACTTCCAAAATGCTCCAGTTTCAGACACATAGAGCCATACCATAAGAAGCACTGAAGTGTCTGCTGTCCAGCTTAGAAGGCAAAGACCATCCAGAAAGCTCTGGGCTAAAGCTTCACCCACGTTCCTGTAAAAATTAGAGCCAGACCTCAAGGAAAACATTTCCAGGCATCAGAAGGACAAGAAGATTATTAGGAAAACACAGTACTGATTTACTTACTAGGGGCAAATCAAGCATGGACAAACTGATTCCATTCAGTGATGAAGGACTGGCTCTGTGCACAGGGGCAGTGCTCTGGTTATCCTTGACCTGAGGGACACTTGTGCCAGCATCCCCAGGCTCCCCACAGGGAAACGAGGGTGGGGCAGGTGAACAGCCAGAGGCAGGAGTGAGCCCTGCAGGCTCGCTGAGGAGCAGGCAGCAGGACAAAGCTGCCCAGCACATCAGGACAGCTGCTCCTCAGGAAGGGGGAGGGGGAGGCTGGGGCTGTTTAAGGGGCAGACGCAGAACACATCCTGAGCAGCTCTGGAGGGGACGTGGACCCCACAGCCCGGCTGGCTCATACTCCAGGACAGGGCTGACACCCAGACCAACCCTGACAAGCTGGACAAATGCACCAACAGGCCACTGCCCAGCAGGAAAGCAAAGGGAACTTGGGACTTGATATAAGAGAAAAAAATAGTTTGGGGAAACTTTAGAAGAAATCGCCTGTGAAGACCAGAAATTAACTGATGCAGACAAGTGGGTGCAGATGGTGCTGTTCCTAGGTGCTACAGAAAACGAACTCATTGTTCCCTTTGTGGCAGACGTTTTCCAGCACTTTTTTAACTATAACCTCCCTCTGAAAGGGGAACTGTGACACCAAGAAAGATCAAGTACATTCATGAGAAGCCTCCTGAGTTAACATGTATGCCTCATGTCAATGGGACACATTTTCCTGAAGGAACAGGTTTACAGAATTTGCCAGAGTGCTCCAGGAAACAGTAGGCTAACTTGGAAAAAAGGCAAAATCCAGGAGTATCCAGTACCACAGGACATAAGACAGAAATGGTGTCTGTCTCTAACAGTGAGCTGGAGGCTGCAAGCCAAAAGCTAGAAGACAACACAAGAGAAAGGATGGAAGATGACTGTGAGGAGAGAAAAGAGGGAACAGCATAAAGGCACCCCCCTAGGCAATGTTCCTCTACCATTACCTGTGGAAGCCCCTACAGATTATTTTTCAGGGAAAAGAGACATAATACTTCATGTTTTTAGAAGCTTCAACCTGTAGTCTGAAACACTGGCTTCAGTTCTGTTCCCAGAAAATACTAACTGAAGTGTGTATTTCTTCCAAATTTTACCTTAGGGTGAACAAAGCATTGATTGAATTGGCAGCGTCTCCTTAAGGTTTTCATTCACACATGCATGAATGAATCTAAAATGTCAGTACTAAACTCAGGAAAGCAAAAAAAAACTACAAACAAAAAACCTCACAGAAAAAACCCATCAACAAAAACAACCCAATCCACACAGTAAAACCAAGCCCACCCAAAACTCTCTGCCACATCACCACCAAAACAGCAAGAAAGTATAAAATTATGTCTTAAATAAGTATCTACTAATTACAGAGTTGGCAGCCCAAAATTACCAGTTTAACTAGCTGATAAAGGTTTCAGATTACAGAAAATTTCTCTCCCTGCATGAGTGAGAATCTTACAGTAATATTAATCGTTTCCAGAGTTTAATCTCTTTGCCTCATTCCTTTTAACACGATTACAATAAGATTTGGTTGGTTTGAGAAGCTAATTGCTTCTGGTCCAATCCTTGCCCTCCATTTCGTGAACACAAAATCCAGCCTACAGCCAGGTTTTGGGATTGTCAGCTTCCCCATTCGGCATCCAGGACCTTGGGAAAATGAAGTAAGCAGAAGCTTAGCCTCTCAGCATGTTTCAGTGCTTTACACAAGCCAAGCTCAGAGAGCCCTGGAAACAGAGAAGTTCCCTGTAGAAGCACACAGGCCAACAACCTGTATCTAGGTAAGGATCTGGAGACAGCACAGGCAGACAAGACACAGACCACAGGCGTGAACACCGGGATAGGACAGAGATAAAGGGAAGCCACAAAAAGCAAAAATGTCCACATATGCAGCTGGGCAGCTGCACCTCTGCATCTGCAGACTTCAGCTGTGCCCTGGGCTGCGAGCCCAAGGAAACACTGCCCTCCAGAAACACACAGGGGTGACAGCACTGACAGAGCCACGCCCCAGCCCCTTCATTTGGGCCAGGCCTCTCAAACACCCTTCTTGCATCGGCTGAAGAAATGACTGCTTCTAGGACAATCCACCTCATCCTCCACATCCACCTGTAAAGGTCTGCAAGGACCTGGGCCTCAGAGATGCCTGTTTCTCTTCTCTGGCTACAATCACCTAAGAACACTTAGCTGAGTTTTTATTCTAAACTTACAGATGGTTCATACTTCCCCTCGACAAACTACAGAGGAAACATAATTTTTTATGCATTAATACTCTGCAACATGTTGCTAACTCTGCAGGACTAGAAGGGAAAAACAAGGAATTGGAAATGGCAGCAGGACAGGAATGAGGAGACAATGGAGAGTAAATAAAATAGAGCATTCTTGTTTAATCCTTAGAAATCACTGGAACCGCAAACTGTGCTTGCAATATGCCCTCCCACTCCTTCTCAACTGCTACTAAATTCCAGGATGAACACAGCAAATTTTATTCAGACTAGCCACATCTCAGCTATGAACCAAGATAATTGTTATGCTGATAACCCAGGTAATCAATCATGATGTTAATAACAATTCTCTCCTAGAAAAACATTCTCTTCACCAAAGTAGCTATTACAAAAACAGTGAATTTCTTCCAAGAGGGTAATTTACCTTCTTAACAAATTTTCATCAACTTCAACTTCTTGAAGTACAATGGAATAAACCCCTTCAACCTTAATTTGACCACATTAACCCCTGATAACAATGACCAGAATGCCATTTGGCCAACATGAGGCAGCAAACCTTTTTCTAGCAAAACTAGACAAGGAAAGCTTTTTCTGTCTCAACTACAGCAGGGAGACTTCAGCACGCAGTTATTTACATTAGAATTCTCATGCTACATGTGCAACCTGGTCTAGCTGATGGTGTCCCTGCCTAAGGCAGGGGTCTGGAACTAGATGGGTTTCAAGGTCCCTTCCAGCCCAGACCACTCTATAATTCTATGATCTCCTAAATCTGCTCACAAATGTGGGAACTGACAAAAGTTCCCATTTCCTTTTCTATAGCAAGTTCTACTTCAACTAACCTGCTTTATAGACCCAGCTTTGATAAATTGCTCCAAAAAGTAGCTAATATTCTATTATAAAGTGTAAAAAAAAAAATTTAAGTGCTTCCAGATAGATCCAAGAAGCCAGAAGGTAATCAGCAGACATCATTCCCCTCTGACAATGCTTTTTAGGTATTTAAATTTTAGTGAAGACAGAATACTAGAAGAACATTGCCATGTAATCTCAATTCTGCACTAACAGGTTAATTGACTCTGGTTTTTCACTTCTTCAGTGGGAGGCTGGCAAATGAGCAGTAACAGTCACAGAGAAGCTGCTGAGGGCTGTAGTGGGAGAGATGGGAAATCACTGCAAGGATAATGGGATTCACCAGAATAAAGAACTCTAAGAGGTTGTTCTTGGTCTGAATACAATAGAGAGCCAGCTGTGAGCAGCAGGACAGACCAGACCTCCCTCTCCCTTCCAACCACAATGGCTTTAGGATTCTGTGACAGAGAGGGAAGAACAGTAACAACTGCCAGCCAAGAAAGAGCTGGGGCATACCAGGCTCCCCGAATGACAGGAACACGCCTCCTCCACATCAGCAAGGCCTTTCACAGGCTCTGACGTACAATTGTTCAGAACATTTGCCACCGACTGGCAGCCTTAACTCAGACGTTTCTTTTGAGCTCGCTATCTTAGACATAATAATTACTTTTCACTCTTCATTTTAGCTACTGGATAATGGAGAATTATTTGCCTTAAAAAATCCTGTCACATTTTCCCTTAGTATACGGCAGCCAGCTCAAAAATTACACAGGATAACCATTTTCTTTATACTCAGTCTGGGCCTGTTCTCTTCATTTCCACTGCACTGCACAGCCAGAGCATTCATTATTCTCCTCAGAACATTCCCTCCCAAAAAATACAGGAGACAGTTCCCCTTTTTGTCACTTTTATAAACCTCAGGTAAAAATTCTGGGAGGCTTCTTTTTCTAGGAGATGAACTACAGAAGCAGAGAGACTTTTCCTGGTAATTTTCTCCTTTGTTTCTTCATTGCCATTATTTTTGCAGCAGCCTGCTGGAACTGTCTATGGGAGAACGCTGAACTACAGGAGAGCATTCTCCTTCAGCATATAAGCAGAGGATTGTGTCACATAAAAAATGCTCCACAAGCCTTTGCTTGGTCTTCTGTGCCAAACGTGCTCGCCCAGTTTCAATGCAGATTTCCTTAAACGCCCCATGAATTAAAGCAGGGAGAAGCTACCAAAACAAGGGGAAAAGAAAAAAAATAGAGAGAGACAAAACAAAGTTGTATTCTCAAAGCCATGGAAGTTGAGATTCAATTTTCCATATCATTTGCTGTGCCAAAAGAGAAGAACTGAAGTCTGCACTTTTATTGTCCCAGGTGAAATATGAGCTGGCCCTAAACAGGGCATAAATAAATTTGTTTTCTGCCCTTGTGTGGCTGGGAAATGGAAAATTTATTGTTGCTTTCTAAATTCTGCATTCAGAATCCAAATCTATCTAAAATATCGCCTAACTTCATGCAATTATCTCTTAAAAACTCAGAAATACAAATCATAAATCTTTAAGTCTAAAATGGCAAAAGCAATGTTCTCTGAGTAAGGGATGATCTGAAGGAATTGGTTTATGCCAGGAATTACACTGAGACTTACCTCATTGTAAATGAGAAGTTTTTGGAACAGGGGAATGACTAGCCAGATTCCAGGGAAATAGGTGCCATGAACTATCTTACAAATCAATGCATAGCTGATAACCTAGTTCATGATTTCAGGGCAGATGCTACAGAATGAAGAGCTGGCAACCTTCCCGGTTGGGACCAATCAGCACAGGAAGAAATTTGCAATTACTAGGGATTATTCAATGTCTGTCTTTGCATCAGCTGGAAGGTTTGGACAATTTGTCACCTTCAGAAAATTTCATTTCCTCAGGTGGGGAGAGGGAAGAATTAACAAATGTGATAATGTATCCACTTCCTTCTGCAAGATCAGGGGTGTAAAACTGGAGTCTCACGATGTGTGCAACAAAGCAGACTATTATGTTAAATGATGGCTATTTCATTGGTCTACAAAAAGATGATAGCCATCTGCCACTCTTAGAGAACTGCTCAGGTGAAAATACTGACACTATGGTAATATTCTCTTGTTACAGCTTTGTGCCTGCTATAGTAAGCATGTGATCAACACCTAATAATACTTTTTGACACAACAACCAATGCACAGAGGGACAAGTGTTAACATTTCATTGATGAGACAATTGGGGTAGCAAACTCCCAAGTCTCCCCACAAAAATGGTAAATTTTAAGCTGTGACCAACTTGTCAGTTTTCCTGGTGGATAATCCTCTGGAAATTGTGTTGTTTGCTGTTAAAAAGTGACCTCTCACTTGCAGAGAAAAGTTGCCTCTTCATTCCATCAGTTTTCCCAATGCAGTCTAAGCTGGTAACATTTTTGCTCTTGGTGGAAGGCAGGTGTGCTGTGGGTTGGTTTTCAACTTGGTTGGATTTCTCAGGACCTAAGTTTGGGAGGTGTGTTTGGTTTTCAGTCTTATTACACTACTATCCACCAAATTTCTGGGACCAAATCTGAGGTATCTGCTAAACTTACGGGTGACAGAAGTCAGGGCTTAAGTGAGACTTTGTGCCCCCCACATACTCAATGAGCACTCTCTTTTGATTTCACGCTTGTTTTCTCCTCCCCCAAGTGCTAAGGGTTCCCAGCTTTGTAGCAAACAAGCACATGCCCTATCCAGCTACTGCAGGTTCCCAAGGCAGGCTGCCTTTGGATTATCAAGAAAACCTCACTGGTATCCCGGTGCTTGGTAACAGGTTCACAAGAAGGGACCTTCAGGGAACACACGACATTCAACAGTCAGCTTTTGCTCATCTTGTGCACATATGCAAGTCTGTTTCCTCATGTTCCATTTTGAAAGAACAGATTTGACATGCTGCTTCCAGTAATAAAAGTACACTCCAGTTTTGGGATTACACCACAACTGGAACCTGCTGTCCCAGATAAAGATTCTGTATCTTATCCTTGAAACAGACTCCTGCATTCTGCACCACAGTAGCACTGTCACCCTCAATGCTTAATGTCATTGACAAAATCTTCCCTTACCATTTGGCTGTGCTTGTTTTCATACCAGTTTTGGGGAAAACTTGTGTATGTTTGCAGTAGGCCTCATTACAAAAAAAAGCATGCAAATCAATTCCTGCAAAGCTGCACAAAACCATTAAAAGCTACTGCCACAACTGCAGCTGGAAAGCCATTAGCAAGCAGGCTGTTAGGAAATAAACACACAAAAAATTAATCCAAATCTGCGTCAAACCCATGCATCTTAGACCATGCTTCAAAGGCTGCCAAATCTCAACTCAGCCAAAACCCATACAAAGTGAATTCCAAATGCATCAGCCTTCAAAGCTTCTGAGGAAGATGCCAGTAGTTTGCAAAGCTTGTGATGAGAAATTACTCTCACAACTAACAAGGTCTCAGCAGCAACTTACTGAAATCCAGCAGGAACAGAGCAGGAATTCAATATGAAATTTCAGTTTCTGAATGGAAATCTCAAGTCATCGAAATGCCAAATTCACTGCTGAACTGCACTACCCAGTTCCTTAGACCTGCCTACTTGCTCAGTGACTTCACACATCCCATTCACTCTTACCCTCTACAGCTGTCACCACTAAAACATTCCCATAACCTAACCAGTGCAGAAAATCTTGATTTAGAAAACACTAATTTCAAATAGCAGGTTTGCATGGGACAATGCTTGCCAGAATGGTTCCCAAGATCAGCCTGTGACACACGGTCAGATCCAGGGGTAGGACACAGCATACCTAACCCAGCAGCCCCTGAAAACACACCCCCTGCCTAACAAGTGTAACACACTAGAATGCCTGCCCTTCAGTCTAAGCCAGGAGTGCTGCAAGAGCAATTTGCACATACATCAGTGTATCAGGACTGTAAGCTGCTTCTGAGGCAAGGATATGGGATACGGATATCCAAGAGAGGCAGGAGACAATGCATGATTTTCAGTTAAAACAAAACAGATACCATGACATCAGCAAATCTCCAGGAAGAAGACATTCCTCTAAAGAAAACTGGAAATGACTCGTTGAACTATCCATTGTGACACACAGCATATCAAGATCCATTTACACTAATTACAGAGGAAGAGAAATGGATTGCCGTGGTGGTAATTTCGGAGGCAGCTGGGAGGGATCAGGGCAATCAGGAAGCTGTGTGTAGCATTTCTGCTGGCAAAGTGGTATAAACTGCTGTATAAAAGAGAACAGAGAGACAGGAATACCACATAATTAAGAAGAGTCCAAGTAGTTTTGTAGAGTAGAAAGCTGTGTATCACAAACTGGAGGCACCAGTGAAGAGTGAGATAAGCACTGCAGCTGCTAACTGTATGCTGGATTTCCAAAACGCCTTCAGCTGCTATTCCTGGAGAGCTCTGAGATGGCACAGGATAAATAACAGATTTACTGGTGCTACTTCTTACAAAAGACAAAACAAGGGGCAGAAACAAGCAGACAACTCTGTAAGCCAGCATTTCCACAGGGATTGGCTCTGAAATAGTGTAATTCAATGCTTTCAAAAGTAATATAAAAGGAGAGTATTGAAGTAATGAAGGAGGGAATTTTTCTTGTCTTTTCTCATTCCAGGCAGTCAAAGCTGACAACAAAGAACTGAAGATGGTATCACAGCACCAAGTGATCAGTGAATTAAGCAAACCAGTTCAATGTCAATGAACTCAAATGTGTAATAAAAAAACCCCCTAAGCCTATACAAAATATTGACCTATAAATTGGTTACTAAGGTTGAGCACAGAAATTTCTGAAGTCAGTTAAGAAAACACTAGAAGCACAGTAGCTCAACAATAATTAAAGGCAAATAATGCTATGATTTCCCAAAGAATACCTGGTAGTAAAGATATATCTAAGATGCTGCAAATAATTCTTCTCCTTACTTCCATTTAAAAATGTCCATTTTAGTAAGCAGCACAACTAAACTCCTACTCCTCCACAAGATACATCCCTACATTGTTGAAATGCCAGCTATTCCAATGTTATCGAAGAAGAAGAGTTTAAAAGAAAAAGCAGGGAAAAATAGAGAGTATTCCCAGCTAGGGCAAAGCAGTATGATGATTTTGACAGAATTTCCAGGTGGGTCATAATGGCCAAGAGCTGCACCAGCAAAAACAAACTTGGCATGCTTAGTGACACACAGATTCAACTCTTAGTCCTGATAAAAAAAAGCAAAATTTAAGGCCATTTTCTTACAAGCCAGGTGAGAACAACAAAGAAGGAGCTTGTCCATTTTAAGTTTAGCAAATTCATATTCATCCTGAAGCACTTTACAGTCAGGCTGAACAAATTTGATGTAAAAGTTATTGAAATCCACAGTGTAATTTACCTTCCTGTTGGAACTGTAATTAAGTGCATATGTCTACTTAGATTCTTATGTTTATTCTCCTACAAAAAGCAAGGCATGGTATTTTGCAATTGCAGGTGCCAGAAGGCCAGCATGAAAACATTGAATTTAATCTTCAGTCTCTGAACAGCATCTTGTTGGTTTGGTTTTTTCTCCCCATGATCTCCATAGCTGTGCTAAGGGTGCATCTGTAATTGGCAATTTTTCTGATGTATTCATCTGTAAACATGCTACATGGACTGGAAAAGTGGTAATAAAGTGAACCAGAACTTTAAACCATTGACAGAAAATGAATTGTATCAAGAGAGATAAGCAAGACAGAAATCTGAATCATTCCCTTACTCCCTGCCCAAGTACTTACAGTGTATTTTGCAGTTGGAGTGACTTAACTGTCCAGATTGTGACCTCAATGACTACAGCTGTCCAAAGTGATGTGAAACAGCCTGGTCAAAATCTAAAACTCAATGCTATTCATACTTGCATGCTGAGACCTGGCCTTACATACACAGAAGTGCTACTCATCAAGTGCTGCTTTTTTAACATAATAAAAGATGTAGCAATGCCACAAAGTTAAAATAAGGGTGATCTTGGCTCTACAAACAAACCCAACTAGGGAGCCCCTTACAGCTCCCAATCTCAGAGTCCAGACAAAGAGCATTTCAGCATCCACAAAGATGAAAATTACTGCATTATTACATTATCTAATCTGATTAGCCCAGATCACACCCAACACTCTGTGTCTGACTTGAGCAGAACAGTGTATTTTGACAAAGATCAAGTGACCAGTAAAGCACATCCAGCTGTGCCTGCAGAGGTGCAGAACTGCAATAACCTCAGCCTACCACCTCCCATAACCCAGGCTTAGTGTAGCTGTTCAGCACAATGAACACCAACATGCATTCCTGAACCACTGAGGAACACCACAGCACAATAAAAATGTCATACACTGTTTGCAAGTGGCTACCCTAGATTGGCAGACAAAGCATTAAAGTTTTATAGCCTTATTCAAACCTACTGGCATCTTGCAGAAGGCTTTTTAATTTGGTTTTAATGATAAAAGGAAAAAGGAATGACACTAGAAGTTTTAGAATTTAAACTTCAAAGGAAAGAAATGAGAAGATTTTGGGGGTGGGAGAGGAAGGAAATAAGAATTTTTCTATGGAAGTGCACACTACTAAAGAAACGAGCAAATTTACGAATAAAATTAGGAGAAATTACTTGCAAAATGGTTTCTAGACTTCAAAATGCTACAACGCTGAATACAACCTTTCAGAACTTTGAACCTGAAATTCAGAAACTGGCATTAAATATATTTCTAAGCATATCTAAAACTTCCAAAGGACTATGAGAAGAATTAGTAGGGATGGACAGGCTTTTCCAGAGTAACTACCACTTTAGCTTGGATGCAGTTTGCTGATGTGTCATCATCATGGGAATGATGACCACACATCATCACAGATCCTAAAAGAAGCAGGACCACTGGTTAGCAGGCACAATGAACAGATGAGAACACCTTAACCACCTCTGCTGCTCTGCACCCTCCTCTCTCAAATGTCAGAAGTTAAATTAAGCTATTTTTAGCTTGAAGGTTGCTGGTTTTGTTGCAAACAACAAAAAAGAGTTTTATACTAAAACTTCAGAGCTTTCTCCTCCTTTCAATTATCACAAAGATAGTAACACCCTCTTCATATCTTGGCCTGTTTCCATTCTGCCTGCCTGCCTCCTATGGCAACTATAAATTATTCTTTCAGATTATGGGAGGTTCTGGGGAAAAAACCCACCCAGCACTGGGTAGACTACGACACAATCATGGGTAAATGAATATGATGCCATTAACAGGACAGGCAGCATCAAGAAAGTTATTTCTTAAGAACAGCTTTATACAGAGTGTGACACTGGATAATGAAGAACTGTTCAACAGTGGAGTAACTACCACAGGGTAGAGATAAGGAAGGCTGTGTGATATTCAGAGAATATTATAAAACCTGGAAGAGTACTTGCATGTAATTGCATTTAGGGATGTGAAAAGCCAGAGGAACTGAACGGACATGAGGGTTGTTTTTTTTTTTAAATGACTGATGCAAAGTAATTTTGAAGAAATAGAGAAAAGGTCTTCCTCTATTGTACGAAATTGGATAATGCTACAGATCTGCTACATGTTTGAAAAAACCTAGCTACTAACAGGAAATACATCAGACTGGAAGATCAAGGGGAGAATTAATAACATTTTATATTAGTCTAATCAGAGCTAGCGCTTTCTGTATTTAGGAGAGAATGACTGCATCATCCAGAACAAGCAATGACTCTCCCAAAATGAACCTCTCTGTCTACTGAGTACCAAAGCAAAACAAGGGAGACTAAGCTTAGAAAGGTATTCAGCTGGAGATGGAGGAAGAAATGTCTATCAGACTTGGTAAAAAAAATAAAATCACCTATTTAAGAACTACTTTTCTTTAAAAAGTTATGATTCGTAACAAGCACTGGCTTGACACTAATGCAGAGACAATTATATGGAAAGCCTGCAACTGTCCAACTTAAGGTCTCTTAAGGATGAAGTTTGGTAAGACTGACAACTGCTCAGTGCCATCAACAATACCCGAGTCCAGGGGAATACCAGCCAAGAACTGCACAAATTTCATTCAGCTGTTTCATGCCATCAATCACAAACAGACATTAACATAAAGCCTACAAAGAACACTGCACTGGTTTTGGTTCGCCAGATTTTCATTTCCTGGACAATGCACCAATTAATGCGGTGGGTTGAGTGCCCACTAGAATTTCTCCTTTTCTGCTGTGAGATAGGATTAGGAGAAGAGCAAAGCAGGCTCAAAACTTAAAGGGTATAAAGAAAACCCAAAATTACAAGAGGGAGAAAATTAATAAGAATCAGAATAAAACTTTCAAAACACTTTTTCTCCCCGCCACAAGCTTCTTTTCTTTCCCACTGACAACATGCAGAAACAAGACTTAGAACTTAAGTTAGTTTCTTACCTCTAAAATAGTCTTTCATCAGTTCTTTTAGGGAGAGGAGTCTTTTTTGCCATGTCATGGAAACCTCTCACATGACAGACANTCTCTCCCTCAGAGAGGATCAGTGCTTTGCAAGTTTCACTGTGCAAGGAAAGAGTGAATATTCTTGCCCAAGGCCTGCAGAGGTCATGATGGGGAGCTGCCCCTGGTCTCAAGCTGCAGGATCTCTCCACAGCTGCAGCCACTCCCTGGGCCAGGTGCCTGGGCAGAGGCAGCTGGAGCTGTTTACAGCAGAGAATTCTTGGGAAGCCGCGGGGGGAAGCGGCTGGGAGCTCCCAGCAGCCCAGGGCTGGGCTTCCCCCTTCCCCTGCCCAGCAGCCGCTGCGGCCTGGCCCGGCCAAGACAGGGCTCTGATTCTTCCTCCTCCTCCTCCTCCTCCTCTCCCGGCAGCCGCCAGCCCAGCCCCGGCCCCAGCAGGGCCAGCTTAGCTCTCCCCAGGCAGGAATGAAGGAGAGCAGCCTCTCCCAGGGTTTAGTCCATTGTTAAGGTGTGTTCACAGAGGCGTGTTCAGCTTCCTAGTGGTTTAACAAGGTGTCAGTATTCAAAACTAGTCACTGATTGGCCCTGTCGGGCACGGAGGAAGCTGTTAGCAGCCTCTCCCAGAAAAATCACTTTTACCCTCTTTACTAAATGTCAATCTATGCAAAACCAGCACAAACACCAACAGCATACACAAAAGTCCATCTCATGTAGCTCTTCCAATGCAACAAAAACCAAAAATAACCCTTAAACCCTGGAACAGCTTGGAGAAGAACATTACCGAAGAGAAAGTGACTTCTGTGCAATCCAGCCAGGAATTAGTACAACAAACCAAGAGTTTTTTGTCAGGATCTTCTCAGAAAGTGTTCAACTGGTTTAGTACTACACAGAAATAATGAAGCACTGGGTACCCATTCTCCATCCTCCAAAAAGAGTATCCTATGGAAATACACATACATGAATCTACTCTTAATTGGTGTGATTCATATGTACTTCATTCTTCTCTCAGTAATGCAACCAGAAGAAAGGATTTGCCAAGCAGACATTTTTTACATTTTATTGCAGTAGACCAATACTAGTTAAGTGTTGCATTGCTAAAGTTTTGTTGCACAATAACAGCTAAGACCAAATTAAAACCAAGATTTGGACCACGTGTAACCGAAGAAGTTTAAAATTAAATTTCTGTAGAGAATTGGAAGTTTGCCCTGCTCTGCACAAGATGCCTCAGTAGACAATGTCCAGAGCTCTCCTCCAATCCCTGTCAGTCTTAAATTCTGCTCTTCTATTCTACCATTTCATACATGCTGTCCCACAGGGTCAAAGCCCACCTGACTCACTCTTTCCTAATCAACTGCTGAAGAGCTCTCCCAGCAGTAGAAACAGCAGCAGCAGCAGCTGGGGCTCCAGAACTGGAGCTACAAATGTTGGGGAAAGAAGTGAAGCTGGGTATTTGCTCCCTCTGTGTGATTGGTAAATTACATCTTTACAAATAGACCTGTGGACAAAATACGTAAGGTAGGTCCTTTTTTCCCTGATTATTTTGCTGGTCTTTAACTGAGAAATATTCCCTGAAATCAAAAGCAGTCAAAAATATGGTCTCTTAGCTTTTATTCTTGTTGTTGTTGACTGCCATAAGACTCTTTGCATCCACAAAAGGGATTTTCCCCAACAGTTTTACTGTAACATCCAATCTTTTGCTGCTGCTTTCCTCGAATTAGTAGTTTCTGATGGCACAGGTTTACATTAAAAGCAACTTTTGTTCTAACACGGTGGCATCAGACTGTTTCCCACCATGCTTAGAAAAACTTAATTTTTAGATTCCAAGGGAAAGATGAAGAGATTGTAATCAAATATCTAGCTTGCACGATTTCGGACTTTTCAAGAACTCCCTGCACACTCCACATTTGGAGTGTAATCTTCTCTACTCCATTTGGTGGGAAAAATGTGCGAGGTTTCCCTGGATCTGCTCTGAAAGTCTGCCCAGTATCCCAGAACAAGAGTACCACAGGAAAGTGAACTATGGCTCTTCTCCTCGTCAGGAGTCACTGACTGGTCCCAATTCTTCAGTAAAAATGTTATTCCCCTTTTGCCTACAAAACTTATCTTGAATGATCCTTAATCCCATCACAGAACTTGCTCAGCAGTCTCTGAAATCTTTACCTATTTAAGACCCCTCAGGCCAGCCCCTGTAAGGAGCTGAATTTGTGGGGCACCTGTGGATACATTACAAAATACTGTTCTGTTCACAGGACCAACAGCAGCAGACTCTGCAGATTCTACTGCAGATTGATTTGCCTGTGTCCACGTTTGCCAGTATCAATCTGGCAGTGGAAACTGCCTGGAGGAATGACACAAACCCTTACCTGAGGCAGACATGTAAGTCACTGCACTCACTATGACTTCCTCAGGTAAAGAGCAGCAAACAGAACTTCTGGTAGGGAAACAACAAACTGGGCATCAGACAAAACCCTCTCTTATTACCCATTATTTGGAATGCATTTACCTTAAAAACAGTCATTCAATTGAAAGTGCTGATGCAATTACAAGGGACAAAATGCACTTTAGACAAACTGTATTTTAAGAAGGTATATAAAAGGGCGGAGAGCACAGACTTCATTTTACACAACAGAAAAGGCTCTGTGTCATTTACAGACTATTTAAGACAGGTTTACTCATACATGAGAAGAATGAGAAAAGAGATGAACAAAGAACTGTTTTTATGAAAACATGGCACTTCCATTTTGGCAAAAGAGCAGCTACTGTTACAGGAATTTAAGCACTGTGATATTATAAACATGAAAGAGCAAAATTCAAGACAGCAAAGGGGAGGCTAAAGAGAAGGCCCAGCTGATGTAATAATCTTAGTTTGGGCAAGAGCATTAAGAGAAGGACACAGAAGCAGCAGAGGGGTCTGTCATGCAAGCTTTTCAAGAAGACAACAGAAAGAAAAAAAAAGATCACAGGTCCTGAGAATTCTGTATATATAAACACGCTTCAGATCTTACCTATATGGTCCTTGAAAAAGTTAACTCTGGGACTAAAGGATCCAAGTCTTTTCTTACTGGTTTTCTAACATATGATAAAAATGAAATACTTATTAACTGCAGTTAGCCTGTCATTGCAATTACACACCATCATCAGGAGCAGAAAACATAGACACAAAAGAAGGAAATACTGACATTTCAGATTTTCCACCTACACCCACTAGGTTTGCTAAGGCAATTTTGAATAAAAGAGTATTAAAATAACACAGAAGAATCAACATTAGAAAACGAGCCTCAAACTCTGTTTCAGGCTAATTGTATGAGGGAGAAGACACTTAAGAGTCAGTTTACAAGAGCAGAGAGTTGAGGATAAAACTTCAGATTTACCAACACAAATGCAATTGCAAGCATAGCAAAACAGGTTTCCTGGAAATTCATGCATCGTATGCAACAGCACACTTTAATTTATGAATCTGTACACTTCACATCATCATGATAAATGGATGATAGTAATTTTTAAACTTAATGTCAGTGGGTTGTAAAGATTAACACCCACATTCTTCCTTGCATAAATTAACTATCCAAAACCAATAGGCTGAGACCGATTCTCTGTTCCTACAAGGTGTAACAAATCTATGAACAACAGTATCATCATTTATAATGCTTCATAATTACAATTACTTTTTTTTACACAAGTCATTAACTCTTGATTTCCTTTATAAGGAATAGACCTCCACTTCAACTATTTGCAATCAGACCTCTTTTTCACTTGTAAAAACCTGATTTCATCTTTCATCTTCTGTAGTGCTGTTTTTGTTTGAATACAGTATCATATATAAATAGCAGAAAAACACAACTGAAACACAAAAATCCAATTTCAAGAAGATGCATGAATCTGAAAAGCCAAGACCAATACACTTAGAAAAAGAAGAACAGCATTTTGTTTATTATTAGATGTCATTCAAAACATAAAAAGACCCTGAAAAACCAAAACAAATAAACAAACAAACAAACCTCCACAAACCAAAAAATCAAACTAAGGAAAAAACAACCGACCTTTCGAATGCTTACAATTCTCCTTCCCTGAGTGCCAGTGGGACAGGCAGGATCATCAGAAATAACTGACCTCTCAGAGAAGAAATCTAAAGTGAACTTTGCAGTAGGCAATTCTCTTGTATGATGCAGAGTTCTGAACCACCAGAACCACTAGGGAAGGTGTGTTTACCATATTTCCTAAAAAGTGTCCTGGAAATCTGAATGCAATTCTGACACTCCAAGATTCATCATTTCCCTCACCACCTGCAAACTCAGCAACTCCAACTCACAGCTGATGTGCCAGCACAGCAGAGTCTGTTTTGAAAGAAATCTGTTATTTAGAAAGGTATTTCTGGCCCAGAAGGCCCATGCTGGCATGAGATGTACAATACTGATTTCTGTAGAAAAAACAGGGCCAGTAAACACCAGTTCTGGGGCTCCTTTCCTTTCAAACACAATGCAAAATCCTCAATGCAGGTTATCTTTCCTAATTACAGAGTAATTTCCAAAAAAAGGCAGATACCATCTTCTAATACACTTTTAACCTTTCCATTTACACAGAGCAAATATGAGCAATTTAATCCCTCAGAACACAGTATTGGTGCTAATACCAGTAAGCCAAGAGTGACTTGTGCTGTTCCTTACAATTACTCCTAATATTTACTTCTTTGTACATGAACTGCTAAAAAAAACCTTCCCAAACCAAAAAGGTGACATTGCCATAGAGAAACCTCTTTTCAACAGAGCACTTAAGAACAAGCATGACACTTGAAGTTTAAACAAATTAAATTAATATCTGCCAAAGGGTTCTACCAAAGCTCACAGAAGATGTCCTACACACACTTGAAAGCAAATACAGCAATGTTCACCCTTCCTGGACCTCATGGCATGTAGGCCAACACATCAGTGCTACCTGAGTTTGTTTCTGCTTTAGCTTACTGTGAAATATTGTCAATCATTCAACTGTGTTCAGCCAAAGAATGTAAATACACTAAAAAGCCAGGAGTCTTCTCTGAAACGAGCAGCTGCCCAATGACAGATTTTTCTTTTACACAATTATTATTGGAATGCTTAAGTTTTTCAAGTCTAAGAAATTTTGAGAAAAAACCCAGAAACTGTAACGTGCCGTTTCAATAAAGCATAGCTGTATAGATAAAAGTAATCATTTAGCTCAGTGAATCTGACAGAAGATTTTTAACCTACTATGAAATCTCCTGAGTTTTAAAGAGATTCTATTCATTAGCAATTTACTTGTTTCATCTCTTTATTATAACAGCTTTAGCAATACCTGCATCAATTTCAGGAAATTTCAGAAACAGGGAAGATTTGCAGTAGAAGCAAGAGGCACGTTCATAAAGTACTTCCATCAAAGGCTAACTTACACAGGGAGAAAATAATTCTCAGGTTCTGCTTCTCTGTACTAAGATGCTGAGATACACACAGGAGAGTACCTGTGAATAACTAAGCCACACTTCTACACTCAGACCTAAGTCACCTGCCAGGTACAGCAGCTGACCTTGTAAAGCAAGGAGAATTTCCCTGCCCTGAGGAAAACTTTGTATCCCACATCAGCAGACCCACAAAGGGCCTGACCAACCATCTCTGCTCATGCTATCTGCACTGTAACATCCACACCTGATCCTAGGAAACAAACACCACTCAGTTACTGGGACTCCACTCCAGCAGCTGCCAGTCCCCACAAGGACAACATCAAAGCAGCTTTAGAGCAATGAATACTCCAACCCTGCCCCGTTTCAGGCAAGAGTCTACCCTCATCTTTAATGAGCAAAGCAGAACCTGGGAACATGAACTTAGTTGTGACCTCACTCACAAGGGTTTTAAACTACTTACATCTGCAGAACTACCCATGTTTCATACTGCTGCACAAACCAAATAGTCCTACCTAATGGAATTAAGTCCGAAGAGAAATGGGCAAGCAAGGCCCACTGACTATACAGAAATTACACCACACCTAAGGCAGATGAGACAAACCTTTCCCTCCTTTCCATGTTATGCTACTTTAAGAGAAATCAAGAAAGTAGAATTGTACAAATTTACATGTGCTTCACAATACAAACATGTCTAAACTATGCCTATGAAAGTGTAATTTAGCAGCAGCAACACAAAAAAACAGGCACTGTGCAACTGAAATGCTTTTGCTAAATACTTTTCCTCAGTGAGGGCAGAACATTACTCCAGAACTGGGATCTTTAAACTGCAAAAAGTGAAACAACTGTTTTCTGTCTTCTTTTTAAATGCTGAAAATACTCCCTGCTTCAGTAAATATAGTTTACCACCCAAGGCCTCTTCACTGAAGAGATCTGTAAAAGTACATTTTGTGTGACAAACATCTGTGACACTGAAAACTCCAGAAAGTCTACTGTGCATTCCACAGTAACTGGAACACAAGGTATCACAAGAACCTCTTGTTTAAGATATATGCACATCCTTTCCTTGGAGACTTCTCACAGCTGCAGAGAGGATTTGAAACAGCAGAGGTAAATGAAAACAGTGGGGATGGACAAATGTACCCCTGTCACACCCACCTGGTCAGCCGCAGAGACCTCTGCCCAGCTGTGCACAGCAGGAATATCCCCTGGGTGGGGACATTTGAAATAGCAGCAATGGTTTCACAAATCATTATACAGCCTCATCTTTCACTGGTTTCCTATTGAAAACAGTGAAAATTTTCAAAGCATATATATAAGAACAACAGGATTCTGGAAATTATCATACCTGAAACAGCAAGGAAATCATCAATACTTGTTATATCATCCACAGCTTCAGTAAGAACACGGATGTGATTCTCCCACGTACTCCTATACATCTCCATGTTGTTTTTCACAACTTGACTTTTTGGTCTGGCAGCAAGAGCTAAAGCAGCATTAATAACCTGTACCAAAAACAGACAAAACCAACTAAATGATTATTCTTTTCAGAAATCAAATCTTATGTTTTACTTAACATAGCAAAGCAGCGTTTCTGTTCTCCAAACAAAACCTTTGGCTTTTGGTTCTGTTCTCAAGCAGAAATATCAGTTGCTTAAGCCAACTTCCATGTCAGCTTCAGAAATTAAGAAGCTGATGGAAGAGGACAGCAAAACCCTAACATTTTGGTTTTAGTTGGAAAATCACTGTTCCAGTTTGCAAGATATCAAATACAAGGAGGTTTCTACTCACACACACTTCAGGCACACTTAGCAGAACAGAAAACATCACTCCAGTTCTGAGTTTAAGCTCTTTAACATCAAGAGCTTGTTATAGAGTACCTCCACTGAGAGAGGGAATCTCAGCCCCTGCCATGCAGAAGTGGGAGGTTTTGCCAGAACAAGAGGTGTGTCTACATGACACATACCATACCCAGATAAAAGCAGCAGGCTGGTTGTGCTGAATCAGTTCAGACTAAAACCAGAAATTAGATCCACATGAAGAGGGTAGATTTCATCTCTTCCAGAAAAGACTAACTGAAGATGCAAACACGGGATCCCAAAGTGTTTATTTCTATATATACCTCTTCAGTCAATTAGCTAGAGAGGTTTTTTTTCCTAATGTGGAAGTTTATTGATGTTATATACGCAAACATTTTAAAATCAAACTAACACATATGCCAGGTAGAAGCTGAACATTAACCTTACATTTCCCTTTCCCTCCTTCTGAATGCTGCTTATTTATCAAAAGGGGAAGGATTTTAAAACAAACAAACACCAAGCAAAACATAGGGAGAATAAAAATAACATACCCTTGCTGCTGAGCATGGGAGAGAATTAAAAAGCACAGGAAGAGCAGCAGAAAAAGAAGGAAAAAACCCAACATCCCAAATTCAATATATGACAAGTTATCTTTCACTTTCTGAAAAAGGAAAAAAACCCTTCAAATTGCACACTGGCCCAGGAAAGAGTCCTAAAGAGACTTTGCAAGATACTTTAAGAGGATCCAGATATGTTGGTGCAGTAACAACAAGAATTCTGCCTTCCCTGTTTTGGTCAGCTGGGTTCCTGACTTGGTAATAAACATTTGTTACAGTATTGGGAAAGAGCAAAAGCTCTGATACTGCCAGGAGCAAAAGGCTGGCATTAAACAGGCACCACCTACACAAAGGGGGACATTTTATAGAAGTGGGGATGCAAGTTGTAATTAACATTTTTACCAATTCTAACTCTAAACATTTGAAAAAGCTGGAAAGCAGGTTTCAAGCAGTCAGCACTTGAATTTCTGTCCAAATCATACATTTTGTTAGGATGCACAACACACCCAAACCCTCAATTCAGTGCCTATTGCTGTACAGCTGCATACACGGTATCCACTCCAGTTTCTCTATTTCAATAGCAATATCCAAGATACATAACTTTCCACATGCACTGCAATATGTAAAAGCCCATTTCTGTTTGGCTCTACAGCAGCTTCCCCAACAGCTTCAAAAGTAAGAAATTTGTAGGAGTTGAGGCTTTAACTGTTTTCATTCCTATCACACTTGATCCAATTTCACAGGATCAATTTTCTAAGCCAGGGGCTCAAAATTTCACCTCAATAATTCTTAGGTCACATTGGTCCTGCTTTGATTTACCACACTAACTAGTTTAGGTTTTAAAATGCGTCCATCAAGACTGAAATACTGAACAGGTAATTTCTACCTTTTCTGTTAAGCCCCTAATTAGATATTAGCTGAAAGTCAAACTCTATTTCTGGTCAAATACAATAAAGTCTTTTTTTTTTTTTTTTTACTTCATTTTCTTCTTTGTTTTGGCAGATTTACCAGGTTAGCTCTGCCAAAAGTAACAATGAGACTGTGCAAAAAGCTGTTTCAGTATCAGAGGCAGCATCTTTTATCTTGGCAAAGATAAAAAGAACCAACTTTTGTCTCGCCACACGCAATAAAGAGGTGAATGGCTCGGGAAGATCACCAAAACTGTTAGAGAACGTAGCCAACTCTATCAGATGGGTGCATTTAGCAATCCTGATGACTCCAGACCTCTCTGGAAATGAAGTCCTGAAGCCAGCAGTAACTCCAGCCCAGGCAGGTGGGCACCCTGCTCTAACAGCACAGAGACTGCACTGGCACATCTGACGGGCTGAGGCTGCACAAGGCTGCTGCCAGCACCTCTAACCAGCCCAACAGCACAAACCAGAGCACCTCCTGAGCTTCCTGCTACAAGTGAAATCACATCCATCCCACACAAAGGCAGCTAATCCTGAATTAACCATTAAAGGTGACACTATTCCTTATGGCTTCCCTGCTAAATTGCTCTAACCCTTAATACTTTATTAAGAAAAGATTTAATTCCACTTTGGATCAACACGGCTTCCGCAAGCGTGGAAACAACTCACAGAAAAACATACTATGGAACAATTCAGACTGATAGCAATGACATTGAAATCCTGTCATATCTAAATTGCAGAGCACACTACAGACCCCATGTCTCTGCCCTGCCTGGGAACCTCATCAAGGTATGAGACTTGTGAGCCAAGCAAGGCTGCTGAAGTTTGGCTACGCACAGATCTACTGTGAGCTTTGTTCAATCTGGAAAAAACCAAAGCCATGATTCACATGCATGGTTCAGACCATGGACTCTCAATCTGGCCTCACAAACTTGAAGGCATACATTATTACATACATTAAACAGGAGCAATTTGTAAAAAGAGAAAAAAAATCAAAAAAGGAAAAGAAAACTTCCCATTGGGACATACTCAGACTCACCAACAAGACACCAAGTGGAAAATGCCACTTTCTTAGGCTTCATGAAGTTTATTGGCTTTCCTACTTCACTCCAGCTATCATTCAGGGTATAGATTTATCATCTGAATTGGCCTCAAGAAACAATGAGAGCAAAACACACCAGAAGTCCCTGTTTCACCACTGCTTCCTGCTCTAAAATAAGGTTAACATTTGTTACTGGCTAAATAAATATAGCCTTATTCTACCTTATTACAGCATATTAGGCTTTTCAAATTCCATTATTACTTTTTCCCTATTTGTATTTCTGCACACAAATATCACAATTCAGGTTATCAGAAAGCTGCTACTACTCCTGCTCACTGCTGGGCCATTTCGCTAGGAGCTAAATTATCAGTTTTCAAATAAAGCCTTGGACTTGTGAGCAAAACCTAGGCAAGGTCAGCATCTGCCATTATCAGCTGCACAGTAGTAACATCCATATGTCCTCATCAAGTCCAGGATACACATCAAACTCTGTACATTCCATCAAATGAAAACCAGTCTCTGAAGTTTAACAGTACAGTGACTACACAAGTTGCGAGAAGCTTCAAGTCACAGCAGAATGATGACATTAGTAAGATAACCCTACCTTCTTCTAACTTCTGAACAGCTGCTTCCTACATCAAAATGCAGGTCAGTTAAAATGAAATCAGAGGCATGCACAGGACATGCAGCTTCCAGGGACACACTCCTGTGCACAGTGGGCTAAAACAGGGCGTGTGGGGGCAGAAAAACAAAACACCAAGCCCAAGGCAGGCCCACAAACCCACACCTGGACACTGTTCACACAGGCAGCTTTAGACTGGCACAGTTACTCCTTTATTGCAGAGGTATCAGCCTGGGGACAGCAGACATCCATCCTGCCACACCAGGNAAGTTCAGTCAAGTATTTCTCAAATACACTTGAGAAATTTACCTCCAAGAACAGAAGGGTTAGTTCTGCCCTAGAAGCTACTACAGCAAAGCTGAAAGAGCTCACCCCAGGATAACAGCATTTGGAACTTGATCAGATTTTGCTACAGTAAAATGAAACTTTGTAGCTCCATATTTTATTGCTAAAGGAAGTATAACAGATGGTCATATTCAAGGTGAACAGTGTCATTTGAGTCTGCCATTTCTAGAAATTAGACTTCATGATCTCTGTTTAAAATCAAAACTATTCTGTGCATTGAACAGTGATCCCAATTAATTTATGTAATGTGACCAGTTTCTAAGCATAGCTGAACAAGATTAATCGAGGTAAATACACAGATAAACACAACAAAACACAGAAAAGTGGTTTCTGTGCTTTTAGAAGATGTATGTTTTCCAGGCTGTTAGTAAACTAAACTCCTCATGCTACATCACAAAAGAAATCGCACTGCTTGGGACTGTAAGGAAGAAAACTCATGTCCAGCTGATTTTGATGGAAGAGAACCTGAGGTTTTATTTGCTTCTTTCCATACTGTTCACCTGAACATGTAAAATCCAGTCCCGCAGCTGGGGTGGAGTAATGTACTCATCATGACACAGTCTGGGAAAGGAGCTGGCACCTGCTCGTGCCAGCAGCATTCCCCAGTGACAGCTGCCAGCACAGCCAGCTCAGGGGCACGGCCATGCTGCAGAGGAAGAGGTGACACTTGCTGGATCACACCTGGAAAACCATGCCCAACTGTCCCGTTTCAGGCTCTCTGACACAACAGAGACAACAATAAGTAAGGCACACTCAGCAGAAGGCACCAAGAAGGTTATGGGCTGGAGCTCTCACCCTGCAAGCAGGGGAACAGAACTGAGCTTTTTCAGCCTGGGGAAAGGGTAGCTTCAGAGGGCCCGAGAGCAGCCCTTCAACATGCAGGAGATTACAAAAACAGCACAGACAGGCACTTCACAGCCATGCATGGTGGAAGGGTGTTCTGACAGCAATCAGAGGGAGGAGCTGATGAGAGATGGCACAGGAGCAATTTCACACCGAGGTAAATCAAGCTGTGGAACAAGCTGCCCAGTTTGTGCAGTCTCTGCCCTTGGATTTTCAACACTTGACCAGTCAAAGTTTAGAGAAACGTAAGAGTTCAGTTTGAAATTGAGCACTGAAACAAACAGCTGTGAGCAAAAGGCTACAGACATCCTAAGGTTCCTTCCAACCTGAAGTACTGCTGTTCTGAAATGCAGTTACAGAGAGATTATACAATAAATTAAATACTGACATCAATTCTTTCTGGGGCAAGTGACACACTACCCCAGGGTAATCTAGGAAAGGTATAGAAACGTAAACAATGCAACAACACCAGGACAGGATTTCCTAGGTCACTACTAGGACACAACAGTTCTACTAAAGAAACTCAGAAACACCCTGGCACTCTTGCTAAAGTTTTGTTCTTTTAACACAAAATCAGGGGGAACTTATTTCTGCCAAGCTGTACCTTGTATTTCTCTTAACATTGTGGGGCAGCTAAAATATCCAGATATACCCAAGGTCTGCAAAAAAGAGAAGAGTATCCATTTGCTACTAAGTCAAAAAACAAACTTGGAAGCAAAAACCCCACTGTAATGGAAAAGGGTGCAAGGATATGTGACACTGTTGCTTTGGCATCTGGCCTGTAAAGTGTTTGCAGTAATCCAGATATGAAAAAACCCATAACAATTTAAAAGCTCTGAAAGCTGAAAATCTTGTATACAATGTATTTACTGATAAAGTGCATTTCAGTCGATATAAATAAATAAATAAAATCCAGGTCATGTTGATAACAGCTCTAGACAATACAGACACATCCTACCCAAGGCTAAGTGCATTCCAAGAGTAAATAAATTACTGGCTGTATTTGTTAGTAAAACTGACTTGTTTTGTAAATTCAAAAAGTAAACCCTAAACCCCACTGGAAACAGCTGAAAGCAGATGCAGAATAAAGGGAGACTGTTAAATTGTATCAAAAGTGACACATCAAGACAAAGCAAGACTGATTTTCCACAAGAAACTTTCATCCATTTCTGATGGAGAATTTCCATCCACAGCCCACTCCTCTCCTCTCCTGGAAAATGCTACCTCAGCAGCATTATCTAGTCCTGATAATTATGAGGAGGTAAGTGTACAGGTGGTACATCATCATAAAGTTTCACATTATGTTCAGGGTTAAGACACCTACTACTTCAAAGGGAGAGGTAGTCTCTCCATCAAAAATCCAACAAGAAACAATGATGCAGTAAGAACTCAGCAAGCCCTAAAATACTAAATGCAGTGGCCAAAACAATTAAGACAAATTATGATGCAAGATAAATTTTCAAAGTCCTATTTGCAATATCTGCTTTGGCAGAATTAGTATTTAAGGAACTTACTAAGATTCTTTCTTTTTTCCCACAATTTAAAAAGCAGGAAGGAGGGATCTCACTCAAGTCATGTGGTTTAATAGTGACAGTACTTGACTATGTTTGGTAGTAAGTTTGAGAAGTTATATATGAGTTTACTTGTTCTGAGAATATGAGGCAACTTGAAGCTCTGCAAAAAACATCCGTGAACAAAGAGTTACATTATCTCACCTTCAAATCTAGCAAAAACCTTCTTGATACCAACAATTAAAGGAAGATGAAACTTCTACATGGTTATTAGAAGCTACGGGCCAAGGAACTTGTGACTAAATTAAGAGCACACAGATAAAGCAATTCCTCAAGAACAAACAGAACTGTGGACAAGGGGTAACCCAACAATTCTACAAACATTATTGCTCTGATACAGCAGGCAAGAAATTAGACAATATTCTGCATGGCTTTGTCTCCTGGTGTCTGGGCAGTGCCTGCCAGTGATACACAAATATCTTATCATTACACCAGGATAAGTGTTTTGTAGTTTATTAAAACAAATTGTGTGATTTCACTCAAAAGCAAACCTTCCAACACAGTCTAGCTCTACTGAGAGGCATGATGCACTCCTCTGGAAGAAAACCAAACCAAACCAAACCAAACCCCACACATCAAGCAATCCTCTCAATCTCCTCCTACCCTGTACACATCTGTTTGGGCTCTACGTAGGGGCTATATGCACATTTCTGAATGGATTTGGAGCTCTTCTACAGGAAAGGCACACAAAGTTATCTTTAACTAAACAAACCTTTCCATTATTTTAGTTGAAAATGTCACAAAAGCACTGACAATGCAGTTATATATTCGGTATTTACATTTGGGAGGATAGCCACTCTATTTTTTGGAGACAGACAACAGAATAGGGTGAACACTTACAGACTGATTGTTAAATGCATCCAACAGCACTTTCCTTCCAGAACTTACTCACTCGACCTGACAAGTGAAGCAAACAGCAGATCCCAAAATATGTTAGGCTTTTTTTGCAGGTCAGATTTCAGGTGTCTGATTTGCATGGAACCATAATTTCAGTTACTTTTGTTCTCTTTATTTTGCACTACTGAAACTCAAGTAAGGAGAATAAACATTTCTGTTTCTGCCTTTTTGAATACAGTGTAAGTGACCCAGGGAATGTTTTGGATAGGATATTCAAAGGTATGGGGGTGGATTGCACAAATTCCCTAGCTTATTTCAACAACTGAAAATGCATTTTCTGACTCAACCAAAAAACCACGTTCCTCCACCTGTATTTTTTGTAGTAGCTATACACCCATTATCCAGGATCTCACCTGGGATCCAACAAACAGAACACTGGGCAATTACTTTAAATCATTTTAGCTACAGTTTGAATGTGCTAACTAAACAACTACTTCCCTGTAGCCACAGTTTGTATACATGGGGGGCAATTAGATTCTGCTCAGAAAGCCACAGAACATTTCACCCAAGTTTATCAACCCTTGAGCAATGCATTCTCAAACTTTTGATTTCAAGATGAGCATATACTTAAAATAGAAGGTTAAAATAATCCTCAAGACTCACTGATACATGGATGTGGAAATAAAAAAAAATATCCTGAGTTTTGCTTATAAAACACAACATAATGGAAGTCATACCTTCAACAGCTCTCCATCCAGATCTGGAGCTCAGCTCCCTGCAGTTCACTACAAACATATTTCCCCTTCTGTTCCTTCACAAAGTCTCTTCATGCAGCAAAGCTTTTTAGAGCTGTAAACATTTTCTACACGTTCTTAGGCTGTGTAAATGCCCTATCACGGCACAGCAGCAGCACCAACTACATTGGGATAAAACTTCTTCCCACAGGGGATAGCTGGGTTTGCTGATCAAACTGGGACAAGGCACGCAGCCACCAGCACGCATCACACTCCCACAGCCATGGTACAGCCTCCCAGCACACACAGGCACAAAGAAAAGTCTCCAGGGAATTATATAGTCTAAGGACTTGATTGCAAAAGGTGTTCAACATAAAAAGCCTCTGTGTCTAAACACCCATCATTATCAATCAAATTAGCTGCAAACTAAAATTACAATATAAAACTGAAGCTTATGTCATTAACCTTCTGTTTATTGGATTTTACATCCAAGTAAATCTTTACTCCAATTTATAATGTAATGCGTGTAAAACGGAAAGGCCCTTATGGACTATTCATTCATGTACCAAACTTTAGAGAGATGAAATAAAACTGTAATGGAACTGGACCAATTGCAGTGTAACTACACTACAGTTACAGTACTTGATTATTTGGTAAGATGAACACACATATGGATTACATTTATAAACTGGATGGAAGGACATCATTAAAGCTCAACATGTATGATACAACTATTGCTTCGTGTACATTTTTAAGTATATTATACAAAATCCCAACCAAAACAGCAACAAGAAAATACAAATGACCTACTAAATTAGTATTAATTAGTTCCTCATTCCCTCTTGGGATTTCTAACCAAACCATCACCATTACAAACAAAACTAGTAATTTAGTCATTATCTAAAGGCCAATGCCCTTCATTTCCTGTGACATCTGTAAGCTATGGTATGGTCTGAGCTGAAGAAACAAAAAGCTAAAGCCAACAGCGAGCTTTCAACCTCGCACTAAAACAAGTTACTGAACAGACAGAGAGCAGAAAGCTTTAGGGAAGTTACAGAGACAGGGACATGGAGGCTGCAAATCCATAATGTGCCTCTGGAAAGAACAGGTAGAAATAGTCTGGTGAAAAAGTGGGACTCACAGGCATCCTCAAGTATATGCCACGTCACTCACACAGTCAAACTCCCGTTTTTCACCTGTTTCTGCCACAGCCAAAGATCTAAGCAGCAGCAAACACTACCACGCCCTTTCTGGTCCTGGAGGTTTCTGCTGTCCTCCTGAGGCCTCACTCCATGCTCCTGGCCCCCACTGTAGGCTTCCAGGATCATGCTAAGGCTTCCCCTGCTGCAGCCTACAAACACCCCAAGCTTCCTGGGCTGCTCCTTTTTCCCAGTTCAACACAACACAACCGTGAACAGACAAATAAGCCAACAGCCCATGCAGGTCAGATTCTTCCTCTAGCAGGATTAGTGCCAGAACAACACTCAGGTGATGTGTTTGTCTTCACTAACAGCAGGACCAGCAATGGAAAGAGCTGGCATGGGTTAAGTAAGAACATTCAGTACTTGTGGTTTAACCCCAGCCAGTAATTAAGCACCACACTGAAGCCATGCATGCAAGCAAAGGGAAAGAAGGAATCCCTATCTTCAGGCACACATTCAGCCAACCCCAGGAAAAGGGGGCTCCATCACCGGGTTTCTACACAAAGTGACGTGGCCGTGTTCTGGCTCCTCTCACAGCCACGTGGTCAGAACACTGCTGTACATCCTCTTCCTGTCAGAGCTCAATGAGAGCAAAGGCTCCTGCACAGAACAACAACCACCATCCTGTTAGCCAGGTCTCATTTCAATGCCTGCCTATCAGAAGCTACATGGGCTGTTATCCCATTAATACTCGAGGATGTTACTGAAAGGGACAGTTAAAATCCAGAGTAAGGTTATGGCACCCTAGCCAAACATGCTCTCTGCATCTTTTCCTGTTGGGATGCCAACACCAGCACGTGTGGGGAATAAAACATGAAAATTGACACCATCAAGGGTTTTCACAGAGCTCTTAACAAATCCAAAATGATCTACAAGTACACATCAAGTTGCCTGTGTAGCCTACAAAATCCTAAGAGTAGCTCTGAAAGTACTACAATCCCATGACCCACATAATGCCATGACCTTATCTGAAAACTGAAATTTAATTCCCATCAGTTCATCATGTAAAGATACACTGGGGGGGAGGGGTGGAATAAGCCTAGTAAACACCACCTGAAATTACTCTGTTTGCAACAGCAGCAAAAGCTTTATGACGTAAAACAAAGCTTTTCTAACTCAGAATAGCAAATTAAGACTCTGCCTCCATGTCAACAATAATGCACAATCATCTAAGAGATACAGGAAGGAAACAAACTGCTGCTGTACTTGCTACCTTTACGACTACTTTCAAAGCTGCTGTGACATTTCCTAATTACTTTTAATTAGGAATTCAGTAAAGCAGGCAAATTGCTAGATATTTTTGCAAATACGAATGCAAAACGGAACACAGAAAATCCCCTTGCAGATCTCGTTACCTCTCTTTGCAGCACTTAATGACATTACAGCATTGTATTTTGCACTCAGAAACCATGAAAACACAAGAAGGGTAGTCATCCATTGCCTTGAATTTGATTCTACTGCTATAAAACCATTTAAAAGCTCTTTTTAAAATCCTAGAAGCCCAGAGATATGAATCAACCAACATTTTTAATATTTGCCCTTCCACCCCCCTGTTCCAGATACTCCACAGATTGATGGAATGGCAGGGGCTGGAAGGGACTGCTGGAGGTCAGTCTGGTCCATCTCTCTGCCCAGGCAGGACCACCCAGAGCCAGCTGTTCAGGACCACATCCACATGATTCCTTCAATATCCTCTCTCAGAGCTGTGCCAGATTTCCCCAAAATCACTGAAGTCTGAAACTGCACTAAGAGCAAGTGTGCAGGGAATAAAAAGAGATTGTTGTGTCTGTGCTTTCCAAGCTCATGCAGAAGGCAGTAGAAATCTCCAGAAAGCTTGTGCTGCAGCTCATGGGACACAGAGGCACACAGAAGGACACGGACCATGCAGCCCATCGTGTCATTGTACCTCTTCCACTTCCCCAAGTGCTTGGCAGACTAAGTGCTTCCCTCTGCTCCCCATCTATGTCCCCAGGAGACTGCAGGGTGCTGAGCACCCACAAGAATCCCCATCACACCGCCAGTATTCCAGCTGGAAAACACCTCCAGGTTAGGTGTAAAGTAACAGAGATGAACGATGCCCCAGAACTAAGCCATGTCAGCTGGATCCATGGATCAGTGATTTTAGCTCCTTGCTTCAACAAGAGCAATGAATTCCCCTGTCAGCCTAGGCTATTTACACCTCTCTATTACTGCATGCTACAGCTATTTACATTTTCAGCTCTTTATTGCTGTCCATCCCTCTCTTCCAAAAACCATGTAAAAACTCCATCTCTTAACAGCAGTATTATTTTGCTGCCTTGTACTACTCTAAGCTTTCCTACCTTCCTCCCCAGACTTAGCAGGTTTTTCACCACAAGAAGTCTCTAATAATGATACTTTATTGCCATTTTTTCCCTTCCTAGCATTTTGCTGTACGATTGGCACCAACAAAATACAGCATCCCAAACTAACTTAGAAATTCGGGAAAAAAAAAAGATGAAGTTGAAGAGATAAAAAAAGAAATACCCCTCCAGGAGAAATACTTTCAAGTTTTAAAGGCAAAGGGAAAAACAAATTGTTGATAAAACATTCATAACACTTTGGTGCAATATGAATCCATGGTAAATGCCCTCCAGCAACTTTAAAAATCTCACTCAGTCTCATGTCTTATGTCCACTGATTGAAGGTGAGGCAAGAAGAGGATAACACAGGACAGTTTCTGTATTGCTACAGAAGCTGAGGCTACTCAGGGTTTGTATTTTTGTTTAATATTACAAAGTGAGAATTTGTTGAGGATTCTATTCTAACACAACAGGTGCTGGAAGATGAAAGTTAAGACTGAAAACCTCAAGGCATCTTGTAGTTAATTATTCTCTCTCCAAGCATTATCATAAAAGCCAAGCAGTCACAACCAGCATGAGACTTTCAGGGGAACCTAAGAGTAACAGTGGGGGGAGGTTTCCCCCACTTGAAACTATTTATTATTGAAGTTCAAGCCAAAGCAAACACCTAAATCTATCTGTACAGAAGCATAAAGTACTGTGCCTTCCAATACATTTTGGTGTTCCACAGCTTTAGGATCCATGGTATCCCAATAAGCTTGCTGAGGTTTTGAAAATGACAAACCTCAATGACCATAAACTAAGCAAGATAATATCCTGCAAACTCTAGTGTCAGTACATTATGCTAGGGGATATAAGAAAGATTTTTCCCTTGTACCACTTGTCATATAGCCAGACAGCTGGTTTTGTACAGCCCCCTTAGTGCAGATTGCCCTTCACAGGAACACTGCACTGCTGTGATGGTGCAGAGCACCATCCATCCAAACAGGGCCACACATCATGGTGACAACTGACTAACAATTCTTCCACACAGTGTCTCCTGGTAACCAGTACAACACTCTCCTCCAAACCTCGACACTGCCTTCTGTCACCAAAGCTGTGCCACTGCCAGCTCAGGCTGGCATCAGTCAATGAGTCCTGCAGTGGCACCAAAAGCAGTGACTGCCCCCATTCCCTTCCCTCCAGCCAGGCAAGCCTGCTCAGGCACCCACACGGCAAAGGACACGGGGCAGCTGTCCTGAAGGAAAACCTCACCCTCCTGCTTCCCAGGTGGAGTCACAGCAGTTTCCTGATCCACGCTGCTGAGCGGCCATGTGCCTGCTGCTCATGAGGGAAGGGGCAGGAATGAGGGCTTGAGAGCAGGGAGGGAGAGAGGGAGGGAAGGCTCCAGCAGCAGCAATGCTGTAAACCAGACCAGCTGGCTGCGGAACCAGGACCTATGAGAAGGAGCTAAACACAGGCTACTCAACAAGATACCGAGGTTAATGACAAAATCCTCATTTCACCAGCACTGTGTGTGATCTTAGCAACACGGTGAAAACCCACATGAAAACCATCACTTCACCAGAGCAACTCTCCTTCCAGAAACAGTATTACTAAGGCACAGTACGTACTGTCAATTAAACTCTCCACTGATAGGCTGGAGATGATACCTAAGAAGCAGCCTGATACTGCTGGATACTGACATCTGTTTTCTGTCTTTTAAAGCAGATGGTAGAGAACTCACTGATTTACCACATTCTCCCCCATTACTTCTGCCCTGTATTTGAAGGAAATAGTAATAATACAGATAAAAGGAAATACAACACAGCTGGTTCAAGCAAGAAGTTGAAACTGTGGTTATTAAAGTGATGTTGGTGAAGAGTTTTATGAGGCTAAGAAAAAAAAATCTTCTTCAGTGTCCCCCACTAATTTAATGTGCCAGAGCAAATAACAAAATGGATGATTGATTTTCTCTCATGAAAGAGTAAATACACAGGAAATGCAAACTGCTAGCTTCAAAAATCCACAGCATCATCAAATATATACCTAAACTGCAATACCTGAAAAATGCAACGCATCAAAAGATGCTGCCCACTGATTAGCTATCAAGTCTTATTTTTGTGAACAAGAATTTTCATGTTTGCTATTACCTACTTCCTAGAAAATTATACAGAAGGAAATAATATCCATTTGTCTGTATCAAAAAAAAAGGGCTAGACAATTTAAGTGTAAATCCACACATAGCTCAAAGGACGCGCTAAATTCCTCCATTCATATTCACAACAGAAAAAACATAAATACAATGTTTAATTTTGAGAAAAAAATTATAGGATATTCACATGAAAGCTCAATCAAAACCTGTAAAGCATAACAAAGCCACAAACATTTTCTAAGCGAGCAAACAGAGAGCACACAAGCCCTGCTTGGGAAGTAGAGCTTCTCAAGTTGGATTTTTTGTGTGTGGGGCAAGGTGCTGTCACTGCTGGGCTGCTGAACACTTCCATGACACCCTGCACCAAACTGGAGGCCATCACTGTACTTGGAAGGGCAGAGAATGCAAGTGGCCACTGGACTGGAATGGAGATGCTTTGCCTGGATCCCTTCTGCAAACACACACACACTCTCCAAAAAACCCTTCAATCCCTCAACTCTTGGGTCTGCGGTATTTTTCTGAATTTGCTGATAAACACAGACAGGCTTAGCTAGCTAGGCTCTGCTATCAAGACAGGAAAGAAAGCATCACTACAACAGTGCTGAAATCATTAAAATTCAAAGAAGAAAGGAAAGCTGCAGAGGCTGGTTTCTTGCAAGGCCTGGTGGGTTTTGCCCTTCTCCTCACTGCAGCTACATGTGTGTCAATAGAGAAACAGCTCTATAATACAGCAGTCAGTTCCAGACTGTCGTGTTGGCATTGAAGAAACAGATGAATTGTGCTGGACAAGCCAAATACAGGATGTTCAGGACAGCTGTCAGATCAGTATTTCAGTGGCCTGTAGACATGATGTGTATAAATATATTCCTACTGATCAGCTCAGCATCTTGCTTACCCCAATACCTCTCTCCATGTTACCCGAACTACCACAGCGACTTATTTACAAAGCCACTGTAGCCAAAAAATCACCTTCTATATTCCTTCACAAATGTGCTAAGGGTTATACACTTTTGTTACACAGAATTGCTTTTCACCTCAGTTTAAAACCAGATAGTTGCTATCTATCTCTCCACACTTCAGAAAATAACAGAGTTCACCAAAATACTATGATCCAAGGTTCTGCTTATATGAGTGCTTACACCTCTTCTTTAAAATATCTGACAAAATATTCCATGGGATCAATGACAGCCAAAACCTTTTTTAACACCATCTGAAGATTAAGCTAAACCATGAACATTCATGTGTTTTTCTTGTATTTTCCTTCCTTTCATGATGTTCAGTGATTACACTGTGTCTTGGTTTGAAAGACAGGTATCTGCCAAGGAGGGGGCAGGACCTCCCTAGAAATGAAGAGTTCAAATCCCCTCCCTCCAAATGATTATAATTTAGGAAATTAAAGGGGCTTTCAGGCAGAGGTAAGGGGATAGGAATAACAGCTCTTTACTAGCACATTTAACAAGACAAACAACAACAACAACTACAGCATTAATAATAAACAGAACCAGGAAAAAACCTCGAGGGGCTTTGTTTGACAGAGCCCAGGGCAGTCTGATCCCTC
>VWYO01024383.1:37996-103293 GCA_013400275.1 Rhadina sibilatrix
CCCCAGCCCTGCCCCTGACCTGCCCCAAAACTCAGAGAGCAGCTGCCCCCAGCCCTGCCCTTGACCTGCCCCCAAACTCCCCTCAGCTCCCCCTCCCGACTTTTGGCCACCTCTTTGTTTTGGTCAAGCACCCATCAGCACCCAGTGGTTAGTCTGCTAGCAACTTCATGGGGAAAAATTCTATAAGTAAAGAGGAACAAATCTAATCCCCAGTACTCTGTACTGCTCTGGTAACCAGCAGCAAGCCCCAGTGAGAGCTCTTTTTCAAAGGAACTGAACCTAAAATTCACTATTTCAGATACAGTTCTTCTAAAATATCCCAAACCTCCTGTTCCTTACAACTCTTCAGGGATCTTTATGCTAACAAAATGGCTCTAGGCAGAGCTCTCTGACATACTGAAGATCATCTTAGGTGTTGCTTTTAAGACCACCCACCTCTGATCTCTGCTTTGACACAACTGTTCCAGCTTTAGGCTCAAGGTCATTCTTCTAAAAAGAAGCAGCTTAGGATTTGAAAGCTGATTAGACCATAAAAATGTAAAAACCTATGAAGAATTTAGATAGAGAAGCCAGATTCTCATCTGGTAATCTCTGGTTCCCCACAGGATAACTCTCCCTCTCGATGCTGAAAGGTTTACCATCCACCAGCTATTCCAGAGGACTGTTAAGAGCAGCCAGAGTCTTCCCCAAACACACCACTGAACTGAAGCACAAGGGTAACAAACCCAAAACAGGTGTCTTGGGTTATGGAACCAAAAATGTGTATTCTTTTTCATCTGCTGAAAGCAGTTGGAGAGATGGGGTTTTTTTTCTTTCTCTCTTGTAACTCTGGGAGGAGGGGGGCAGATGCCTTCTGATAATGGGCCAGCTGTTAAACCAGGTGGGGGAGTGTTTCTTATCTCTATTCACAATGGGCCATTGAGACTCCCCAAGCTGTTTTCCTCCCCAAACTATACCCTCCCCAAAGCAGTACATGCCCAAAGCAGTACATCCACATTCCATCATCCCAGTGTGAGGGGGATGTGTGTGGGGTGAGCCAACCATTCCTACCTGGATAAAACTGAGACACAGGAACACCAGGGATCTGGCTTCACCCAATTCCCGGAGGAGGAGCGGACCCTTCTCACCACCACTGGACCCTTGTTCTACAGGATCATCTCTACTCCACCAGAACCGCATCTGCCACTCCAGGAGGACTCACCTTTGGACTGCTTCCAACCCCCTGACCAACAGGGTGTCAGGTTGTAGCTCTGACTCTGTCAGGGTTCCCCAAAATTGTTGTTTGTTTGCTGGTTTGGTTGGGCGGTTTTGTTTTCTACTACATTTGTATTGTTAATATTCCTAGTAAAGAACTGTTATTCCTATTCCCAAATCTTTGCCTGAAAGCCCTTAATTGCAAAATTATAATTTGGTGGGGGTGAGGGGTTTACATTCCCCATTCTAAGGGAAACTCCAGCTTTGCCTGGCAGATACCTGTCTTTCCAAACCAAGACAATAGGTACAAGCAAAACAGTTCTACAGGTTTATAGCCTTGCTTTTAAAAACAAAAGCTCATTTGCTTCTGTTGGTTCTTTCCCTTCTCTTTCCTTCCCATGCACCCATCTGAAGTCAAGATTTTGCAGGCACACCAGGACAGTAACATGGATTCCCAATAGAAGTTTCACTGGAGATCTTACTTACCTGACTACACCCAATTCTCCCAACCAAAACTGAGTTATAAGAAGAGAAATGATTCTTCATCAAATCATATGCAACCAGTTCTTCATTTGTTTATTCTATTATTACTGATTTAACACTAAATTAATTTCTCATGAAACATTCATAACATTCTAGGATCATTCTGTTTTGCATTGGCTCTAATATAAATGCCCAGCTTATTTAATTTGTTGAACAGTCAAAATATTTGATAATAATTTCACTTGAGAAAACAAAAAGAGGGTTCAGAGCCAACCCTCTGCATTTTACCTACAGCAGAGTATGATTAATGTAATAAAAGCCAAAAGGCTTTCCTCCAGTGTTTGCCAATTCTGTAGCTGCCTTTTCCCCTGTGCTCTACAGGAAGTTTTGCTGTCAAATCTGCCAAACTCCCAAGACTCCAAGGTGTTTCGTGGAAGTGCCAGGGGCTGGTTTTGGTTGGTACTTTTTGGAGTATTTGGGGTGAGGAGGCTCTGTTGTATTTCTGCAATACCAGATTTCAATCCATACCATGCTTCCTGTCGTGAAATACTTGGCAAAGCACATAAAATACCTTTCTTTCCACTCTGAAGATTTAAGAGCATTGGGGAGTTCTGCACGTGAATTTCCCCATTCTGAACTCTAACTGAAATGTCTCACAGGGAACTTCAGAGATAATTATTTTTCCCTATGGAATGTTTTTAAATGATATGGCATAATCTGATGTACTGAAAATATGCAGGAGCCTTAATCTGCTATTTCTTACTCAGGTAAAATGTGAATTGCTTTCACAAGGCACAGTTCTTATCTAAGAAAGCAGCACATCCTGCAAAATGAACATACCTTCAGTAGTAATACAATCTTATGTGCACATTGCACATTCTCTTTTTAGTAAGATCTATAATCATCAACTAATTTAACCCAGTTTACCTTGAGGTTAAACAAAAAGCAAAGAAATAAACCCAAGAAACTTTCATTTTGCCATAGAAAATGAAAAGCCTAAAAACTTAAATGGCTCTGAAGAAAAATCAATACTTTAGTCAAAATTAGATTTTAGGAGTTTCTGGTATCAGATATGGAGGTTTCAATTTCAATTAGAAAGCTGCATCTAGATGCATAATAATCCATTATAAAAGTGCACCTGACTCCTGCAGAAACAAAGAAGCTGTTAGAAGCCTTCTTACAAATCCAGTAACACATTAAACCACACAGGAGTGTGATATGAAACACAGAACTCTTCCAGTTTTAAAAGCAGACACTGAAACTGAATTATTCAAGAGAAAACATTGATTTGTGACATTTTTAGAACATCACACTTCCTTGACAGAAATTTCTTTCTCCAAGACTTGCATTTATTCAACAGGCATTAAATGGACTTTTCAAGCTTGCTGTTGAACATATTAATATTTCCTCTTCATCTTTTATTTCAACTACATTACCACAAAAGGGTAAGAATACTTATGCCACTGTGTAAATTAGCGTGTTCTTCAAAGAACTAATGATCTTGAAATTATGCAGCCTTAAGGCTGCAACACAGATCAGATTCACAGGAAACAGTAAAATCTTTGCTCTGAAACATCTAACTGCAGAAGTTTTAATATCTCTCTAACTCTGAACAGACAAAGTGAACACATTTTTGCTAGTTAATATCTTAGAAAAAGTGTATCTGTAGCTGTATTTTTTTTCCATTCATTTCCTTAAGATGAAAGTTCAAGCTTTTAAGTTGGCGATAATCAGAAGAATTCATACTTTACTGTTCCCTTACACAAAAAGTAAATCAAGTGGAGAGTCATTCAAGTTAAAGGTCAAAATAGGTGCTGCTTTTTAAGAGTAAATTATTCCCAATTTTTCACATTACAATGTTCATTCAATCAGGTGTGATTTCAGAAACAGAGCAGCGTATTTCTACAGCTGCAATTTTTATAGCTTTTTAGAACTCCCAACAATACAACTATTAACCATTTCTGTGTTAACCACAGCGAAAATGAACAGATTACCCAAGTATTTGCATTTCTCATTTGGTCTCCATTTGCTGCACTGAGCTGTGTAAATGGAATGTGATCTCAGACTAAAGGAACACAGCTAAGCCTTGTGTGACTGTCCTGGGTTGTAGAGCCAAATCTGTGTATTCTGTTTTCATCTGTGGGAGAGAGGCCTGACACCTTCAGATAATGGGCCATTAGCACCCCCCCAGGCTGTACCCCGACCCCAGAGCGGTGCATCTGCATTTCCATCACCCTGTTGTGAGATGCATCACATCCCCTGGCAGTGGGGTGGGGGCAGGCAGTTTCTACCTGGTATAAACTGAGACAGAGGAACTGGAAAGCTGCTGGCTTCACCTGGTTTTCTGGGAGGAAGACTGGACCCCTTCTGACCCACTGGACCCTTTCCCATCCACTGGACCCTACTCATCACCACTGGACCCCTGTTACCATCACTGGACCCTTTTTTGCTACAGGATCATCTCTACTTCAACAGAACCACATCTGCCACTTCAGAAGGACTTACCTTTGGACTGCACCCAGCACCCTGACCAGCAGGGTGTCAGGTTGTAGCTCTGACTCTGTCAGGCTTTTCTCCAAAATTGTTGTTTGTTTGCTTGTTTTGGGTGGGTGGTTTTGTTTTTCTACTACATTTGTGTTGTTAATATTCCTAGTAAAGAACTGTTATTCCTATTCCCAAATCTTTGCCTGAAAGCCCTTGATTGCAGAATTACAATTTGGCGGGTGGGGGTTACATTGTCCATTCTAAGGGAAACTCCAGTTCCCCTGGTAGATACCTGTCTTTCCAAACCAAGACAGTGTCAACACTGCAGTTTACAGTGAGTGCACTCAGTGGGAATGAAGAGAACCAGTCCTACCTGTGGGCACAAAGTCTCGATGTGATTCGCTGCCATTTGGACAATTTTCGTTCCATCTTCGTTTGTTGACAATGAACAAGCAAGATTGGCAACCTTAAATAAAAAAATAAACACGTAAATAAACGGCCTCGTAAGCAAATGTTCCTACTCAGAACTCAAACTTGGCAAAAGACATTTCTGCCAGAAAGCTTTCATTCTGAGGGAGAAGCATTTTGTCAAAGAATGGTTTTGAAGAAGGACACTGCAGGAGGGAAAAAGAGCTGTGGAAAGAGGTGACAATGATGAGAAATCTTATGACCTCACCCAATTTAGGCTCAGTGGGTAATAGCTGCAGAGTGGTGTTCAGAAAATAGGAGGAAATTTCAAAGTAAGAGGCTAAGCTTACAGCAGATTGCTTGTGATCTTGCCCCTTAATTTTTCAGAGCCCTTCAAACCATAACCAGCTTTTACACTGTTCTTTTAGACTTACTTTTAGGACCTTAAAGCTCAAGTAACATTTATCTTGACTGGTTGTAATTAAACACAAAGTAATTTCTGCCCTGGGCTATCCACAGATCATTGTTTTAATTAGTGATTTGGTTTTCAACTGAAATGATCATATCATATAGCACATACAGTGCAACCAACAGTGACAACGTGCATGGAAACTTGAAATCTGTGAAGGAACAGATCTATCTTCTATTAGAACATACACCATAGAGATACAGCTTCCTTCAAAAGAAAAATCTCTTCCACAACGCTCCGCAAGTTCAAGGGGATGAAGGAAAAAGCATTTCACTGCAACCAAGTATCAACAGGCTGAAAGAGACAGGTTTGACAAAGTACAGCAGAGGCTGGGACACTGGGATCCAGCAGATCTTTTTATCCTACTGTAGTAATTATCAAGTCCTCCTGTGAACTACTGCACACTTGTTAACCATCACAGCCTTCCCTGGAGTAGCTGCACTGCCTACAACCACTCTAATGTTAATGCAGACCAAAAACTGCCTCCATGCAGTGCTGCAAATATTCACACAGACAGTCACAGTTATTCTGGGAGTTACCCAAAATTTATACAACTTCTACAGTTCTGCTGCTGTGAAATAGCAGCAAATCTTAAAAAACATTTTAGGACACCACTACTAGTTCAATGATGATCTACTACCAAAGGCTTTGATTATTCTTACTTAATTGATATAAGTAATTACAAGGCATTAGTCAGTGCATAGACGAATTAATTACTTTCCCTATTGAAAATTCAGAAGGGATTAAGAAACACTTTCTGAAATGGAGAAGATTTAGAATGCAAGGCCTTCCATGTACACCTGTGCCTACACAAAAATACTTCTACAACTTTCCCTAGTATTCCAATACAATTCACTGGCTCCCTACCTATGCGATGCATTATCTTTTCCACATAAACAATGGTTAAGACTGAAGAAATCCAGTTTTCATCAATGCATTAACACTGTATTCTCTTTTATTTGAAGTAAACTGCTATGTGTTGGCTTTTTAATGCAGTATTTGAAAAAAGGGGGTTTGCTTCTATATTTTCCTTTCTGACTCTTCAGCTTAAAGTACCCACAGATGACTTTATATCATCACAATACAACTCTAAAAGATATTACTCCCTCTCAAAAAAAAAAAAAAAAAAAAAAAAAAAATCAATCAATCAATCAATCAGTTGTTGGGGTTTTTTTTCTTTAGATTGAAGGTCAGGAGTTTTTACCAGTGATCCCAACAATTAATTCATATTGGCTTCAGTATTTTAATTCCTTTGCCCCCGTCACTGAGGTGCTTGTGCATCCTTAATTAAATCACATGCTTCATTCTTACACCACCCATGTAAAATGAAGCACCCTACAAGACTTGATGCAAACATTGATTCAAAGAACTCTATGCCTAAAGCAGTAACATTCCAAAGGTAAAACAGAAAGGCAATGCCAGCCATTCCACCAGGACAAAAACTCTCAGCAGCCTTTTTTTTCCTCTTTACTATAATTTTTCAAATTCATTTGGCAGTTTCCAGAAAAACTTTACTTTCATTTCTTGGAATCCACTACAAACATGTGCATTACAGAGCTCCTGTTTATCAGTGAGGTACTGCTCTAAGCAGTTTTGTCCCTGTCTCGATGAGCAAGGCAGACACAGACGGCTCACAGCAACTTTTTATCCTGTTTCCTAGTTACACTGGCTCCAACATCTCAGTACAAATGCAGCCTTTGATGTAAATTGTGTCACAGTCACAGAATAATAAATTAGGATGAAAGAGGTTTCCAGAGACCATGTACTCCAATTCCCTGTTCAAAACTGAGAATGAACTTGAAAACAATTGGTGCCAATGGCTCAAAGTAACAGACCAGCAACCAGGGACAAATTCTCTGTGTGTTGTACCAGATCACGTGGGAGATTAGAAGGATGGCTCTTCTCTGACAAAGCATGCTCAGGTTGGGAAGGAGCTCTTAACCCACAAGTATTCCTTTTTAGTTGAAGTCAACAGCAATAAAGGGTTTTTCTAATATAAAGAGGAACAACTTTCTGATCCTACGCTTCCCCTCCTGATTCTTCAGCTCCAAGCATTCCTTGGTGATGGCCCAATTCAGAATAGTATTTTCAAAGCCCAGGCAGCAAACCAAGGGTATAAGCACTAGAAACTTAAGTTAGGCCATTTACAACAGCAGACTGAGATTTGTATTATTTACATTAGGTGCCTTTAAAAACCCTATTAAGATAAATAAAGTAGCATTGGCTACATAGGAATAAATACATCTTATATTTTGGATGTGTATTTGGAATTCATACTACAATGCTGTGCCAGCAGCAAATTTAGACCTTTGCCTTGCATTTTGATCAGTGTTAATAGGACTTTTGTTTCCATGAGAAAATGGGTAGAATTTTCTTCTCCTGGCAAGCAGCACTTGTCCACATTGCACCTTATGCAGAAGTAGGAGGGCTCTCAGTGCCAGCAGGAGGTAATGAGGCTTACAGCTATTCCACCCAAAGACAATCCAGATGCCTGGAAGTCATTAACATGGTCTCAGCCATCAGTACACTCACCGTTGGTGCTTCTCTCACCAGCTCCTAAAGAGATCTTCTTAACACAAATCCAAAACACAATAATTCAAATAAATCACATGGAAAGAGGCAAACACCTGTGTGCAATTTTTCCAAGCAGGAGGAAGGGCATGTGAGAGCCTGAAGTCTCTTTAGAGGCTATAATATTGTTAATAAGGAGGACAAGCTGTTTTGGCAATAGTAAATGTCTATAGCCCATAAGAAAAAAATCAAGCCCTAGCTCAGATAAGACTTTACTGTCATCAGTATCAGACACATCTTGAAAGACCCTTGCAATCTGAAAAGCCTTCATTACACCACAGTCTCTTCCCCTAAGCAGCATAAACTACACAAACACATTACATTTCTTTTGTATTCTCTGGGAAAAACTAGTTTCCCTTAGAGGGACTTCAAACCCAAGCACACTGCAGCTTCAAAACCAAATAAAATTGCAAAATGAAAACTGCAATTCCTCTCAGTCAGAAAATAATTGTCCTTCTGAAGAGCAAAGTTTGTCAGGACAAAGAAAAAGCTTTCTTGTAGGCTGGTCTGATTCAAATCAGAACTCTACCAAAAAAAAAAAAATCACGATCATTTTCTCCAAGCATTTTTAAGATACTAAGAAAGCAGTTACACAGCTTTTCCTTGAAAACATAACAGAGAACAAACCATCCTTGATGAGGTTTAGCAACAT
Organism: Rhadina sibilatrix; assembly: GCA_013400275.1. NCBI lineage: Eukaryota > Metazoa > Chordata > Aves > Passeriformes > Phylloscopidae > Rhadina > Rhadina sibilatrix. The sequence continues at coordinate 46,258 of VWYO01024383.1, forward strand.
CAATTAATACACTAATTAAGGTGCAGTGGGAAAGGAAGACTTTGAACTGAGCATGTAAGTGCAGCACTGGCAGTAGATAAAATATTTCATTAACCTGCTGGATTTTTAGATTGTGAAAGCACCAAAGAGTGTATTTTTTGATGCCCATTACCTGTACACAGAAGATATGCCAATGCACATTTCTTTTATTCCTGCAGTTATTAAACAAGCTTCTTACAGGCACTTTTACTGGTGTTTTTACTCTTGGGTGAGGGTTTACCTTTCTGTATTGGGGAAGGGTTTCCTCTCTTTAGTATATGGTGACCCAACAACTTTTCAGGCTAAAAATTGCTGAAGAGTAAGATTTGTGTACAGCAGATATATATGGTTAAAAAAAATAACAAATCATATTCCTCCTTGATTTATACATTACATGGGTCTAGTGTATCTGGAGAGAGCACAACTGCAAAGGTGTGTGCAGATTTTTTCAGTTCCTACTGTTTACCAAACAACTGAAAGACAAAGAAAGATGCACTTGAGGCTGTGAGACACATCACACATGAACGAGTTCGCTCTGTTGTCCAAACTGCCTTGGGGTGGAAGGCTTTTTCCCTTGCCTGTGCTCACACAAGTGCATTCACACTCTGGATCCCTCATGTTCTCTCCCCAAGCAGAGGATGAAGGCTTTAAGTCCTTCTCTGATAGCTTCAAGCTTCATTCAACCTCAGATTTCCCAATGCTTTCCACTGCTATTAACACAAAACAGAAAAATGCATACAGGCGAAACCCCCTGGAGAGCCACTAATTACTTCCCGCGGATTTGCAGAAGGGTGTGATAATTCTCAACAGCCAACTCCCTGAAGCCATCTATTGCTGGAAGTAACAGAGATAACCCAAAATCCTTTCTGGAGACAAAAGGGACGTGTTCCCAACCCCTTGGGAGACTTGGGGCAAGTGGAATTTCACATTGGAAAGGAGACTGCCTCTTCCCTGTGACGAGTCTTGGGTCTCACTGATTCTGCTGGAAAGGAAGAGAAATCCTTGGGAGAGACGTTCCAGCCATGACTTAAGGAACAGTGGTTCAGGAATTAATCTTGGTTCAGAGTTAACTTCGGGGTGAGAACAAAATGCAAAAGTGAGATTTTTAAGCAGTAGAGGAGTAAACAATCACTGCACTGCTTCACCACCTGTTTCATCTGCAGCTGAGAACAGCTTTGCTGATCTATTGTCCACACTGCACAGCAAGAATTAAACGTACCCCCAAGGATTTTTTTCAGTCAAATTCACTCCATTAACTCCCAAAAATAAGTATTTGCTCAGGAACAGATTGTCTGCTAACTAGCTAAGTTCTTCTTCTATAAATTGTACAAAATGAAGCAGCATGTTCCCTAGATGTGATCCCTTTTGCTCCACCAATAGAAGCTCAGTTTCTTTTCATTATTTTACCCAAAGCCCCAACTCACTTATACTGTAAATCACTAAAGATAACTAAGTTGTTAATTCCATGAAAGCTTCTGTTTCCTCTTCTTGGTGAAGATTTCCTGTTCTTCTTATTAAATACCTCCTGTCAAGAAACTGTTTCACTGAGGAAAGAACCTTCCAAAGCTCTGCCTAGCCTAAAAAGTTACCCAGGTCCTTCACTATGCTGCAGGGTAAGCCTGAAGTCTGTTCTTTGGAGACTTTTTTAGCCTAGTGCAACAAATCCTCTGGCAACCCAATCCCTCCCACTGATAACCCTACAGAAATTCTTAGTACCACACTGGGAAAGTGTTACTAAAATAAAAATTGGCATGCTTCAAATTTCACAAAGAATGAACTTGTGTGTCACAAGATTTCAAATACAGTCTTTAGGAAGTTTAAAGTACTGATCCTATCATTTTGCCTCTTTTTTAAAACACAGTAAATATCAAAACAAAAACTTACTGGTTTTCCACAAAACCATGCAAAAGTATTTCTGATACACCCCTCTAAGGAGCACTAACCAGATACAGTGTCACTTGAAGATGTATATGGATTCTCCCTGGCACTGGCAGGGAGTTAAAAAGGCCCAAGGAGGACAGTGCACAAATGGACACAGACACAGCCCAGTAATCCACTGAGGTAGAGGCTAGTCCTGCATCATAATCACAGTTCAGACAATATTTCATTTTTAGCAGAGCAACTGAATACTGAGCTGAGGAATAACATTTGAATTCCAGCATTACAGCAGCCAATACAGCTTTCAATATAAATTATATACTCTGTGTAAACTGATTAAAACTGCTAGCCTGCAAACCATAAATGAAAAAATGCACTTATGTATTTCCTGCTTCTAATTTTGTGGTATTCAGAAATATCTGCTCCAGGTTTTTTTATGTGTTCTCAGTTTCTACCACTAGCTTTATTCATGAAGCCTTAAGAAGTCATTTGAGGAAAATGACTGTTCATACAAAAAAGAGCCATGAAAAAAACTACAAAGGTCAACATTAAATAATAACTCTGTACTTTTTCAAGGAAAAGGTTACACTGATGTATGTATGTCTTCCAGTCATTGCTGCATTTTTATATGCATTTATGATTACTATGTGCATTTTTATGGGCTTAATAAAACTTACATAGACTACAGTGTTTGTTTATAATGAAAAAACACATTCCCATGGACTAAGAACTTACCTCCAGTGGGCAATAAATATCACAACGTTGCTTGTTTTCCAATCCATTTTCTACCATAAAGCTCAATTTCCTTCCAGATCAAGTCAAGTAGTTATACCTCAGGTCAGAAGTTACACTCTTACCTTTTATTAGTTTTTACTTCTGTGGGGAGAGTTACAAACTCCACTCAAGCATGCGTTTACCATATATTATGCTGCTTTCCCTGCCTCTTTTAGCTTCTCACCTTCCACTCTTTCAGAAAGACTCTTGAATCTGCTAAATACAGCAGGGGGCTGCACACCTGCAAGCCTCATCACGAACCTTTTGGTCTCCTTCACATTTCTCTTAGCAATGCCTCTCTCCATCTCCTTCCATGTTCTGCAGAGCTGAATTACCCAGTACTGCATGACTGCCAAACCCACTGCTGATGTGACAAAATGAGCTCCACCTGCTACACCTGAGGCTTCACTGCCCCTCCAGGTGCTAGCAACCACCTGGTTAGGATGGTTCCAACTCTGAGGAGTATTACAGAACTTCAGCTGTGTCCTACCAAGTGCGTCCAAGATTCTGTTTGTGTAATTAATAAAGCATATATAAATACCCATGGACTGGATCACTGAGTTTTGTTGTGGGATTTTTTTTTTTTCCTAACAGCATAACTGAAACTGGTTTATTTCAAGTTTCATGTACTCAGACAATACTTATCTCATACAAGTTCATCTAGGAGATAGCCTTGATGAATTGTGCCTCAACCAAAATGAAAACAGATAATACACACACTTGGAGACAAACTGCACATGTGTAAGGGAGAATCCTGCCCAGTAAAATTCCAGACATCGTTTTCTTTTCAATAAAGGTGTCAGGCCTGATGCAGAGCCCCATTAAGCTTTCTCTCACTGCTTTAAGTCACAGTTACATTCGAAGAATTCAGGTAAGGATTCCCTCTCTAGATTCTGAGCTCTGGTTACAACCAAGAACAAATACTGTATTTGTATTCTATTCATGCTCTGGAAAGCTAGTTGAAGACTCCAGTAAAAACAGAAACTGCCTGTAGTTGTGACCTGTGTCTCACTAATGGTCTCTCCAAAAAAGTCCCATCTGCACCAGCACCAGACTTGAGCTACTGCATTAACTGTGAAATGTCCTCTGATCCATGAAGAAAGCTCCTTCCCCAGGCCAGACATAACAACAAGTGAAAGCTCTGAAGGTAAACTACGCCTTGAGACCTCCCCCTCAGCACCATTTACTGGAGTGTTAGCAACAGGGGGCTTTCCAGAAGTATGCTGCCTATTAAACCAGAAGAAAGCAGGGTTTTCAAAAGGATAAAGTGGCTATCCCAATCCTGTAATCACATAACCTTTTCCATTTCTTTATCTCAACCCCAAAACATGACAAATAAGACAGAAGATCCCATGGAGCAAGAGGACACCAGTCACGCACAGAATCAGCCAATTCCTTAAAACAACCAAGAGAAGGAGCAACCACAACTCCCTGCCAGAATACACAGCTCTTGAAGGAATGAGGCATGCACAAGTGCTAATAAACAGATTAATTAACTGCTCCTAACTGTCTGGCAGTACCAAGATTTGATCAACATCTATCACCAGTGGAACTCAGTAAGGATCAGGATGGATCAACTGTTCCCAAAACTGCATGAAACCTTCCCTTTCCTGCACTTCAGTAATAAAGAGGAAAACACAACACATACAATAAGCTGTCAAATGAATACTCTAAATTTCAGGTCTTTTTTTCATCTACAAAGCACAGGCAAGATTCAAAGATATGCACCAACACATCCTTGTGTGTTTTCTTACTACTCATTAGTCAAACATTCCACAAAAAAAAAAACCCAAAAAAATAAAAATAGAAGTTATCCAGCTTCCAATATTCTGCCACAGGCAATATCTGAAACCCAGCACTCTGACAGCCTTCCCAGAACAAGTGCAAGTCCATCACCCACTTTAAAAGAAAAAAATCTACTGAAGAAAGCAAGTCAGACCCCAAGGCAGCTTATGTGATGTAGAAGCACCAAGCCCTCCCACTTCCCACAAGGACACATCATGCCCGTTCAAACAATTCTCTTAAAGTAGCAGCTTTTCAGGAAGAAAACCAATCCCACTTGCAAAGCTCATCAGGAGTCAATTCTTTCTTTCAGTACTCCTGGAATCTCTCTCCAACTCAAGCGGCTCCCTCCAACCTTTGGAAAAGACTTTTAGTATATTGTTGTCCCTCTTCCACCCAACAGGACTTGAATAAGTGACAGCAGAGGGTTACTGTAACACTCGGTCCGCAGAGAGCTTTAAACTCACGGACAACGTGTCAAAAGTGAGCCCCAACAGCGACACAAACGCACCCCGGAGCGAGCTGTTCGTCCCTCAGCAGTGCGGAGCCGCACCCCGCACCCCACCGCCGCCGCCCTGCCTCCGCGAACCGACACGGACAACTAGGGAACTCCAGGGAACGAAGTCAGCCTTTAAAGCAGCAAGGCCACCAAAGGCCCCCGGTTTCAAAAGAGAAAAAAAATACATCTCGAAGGAGACGATAAAGCAGAAAACTCACGGCTCTAAGTGGTTTTAGACGCCCTGCCGCGGCCCTACCCGCGCCGCTTCCCCTCAGCGCCGGCGACCGGCACGGCGGGACTCCGGCGGCCAAAAAGGGGGAATTCCGACGGACAGAACGGCGGAATTTCACCGCCAAGTCACCGAAAGGCACCCTCGGCACTCAGGCTGAAGGCTCCATGCGGGGATGCACAGCCGAACCTTCCAGAAGCGGGCGGGGCGGGCGCGGCGCTGAGCAGGAGCAGATGGGGCCTGAGTGCTCCCAGCTGTGCTGGGTGGGGGGTGAGGGTGCCACGGCTCACAGCTCTGTGTGTGTCTGTCTGTCTGTCTGTCTCTGTGTGTGTCTCTGTGTGTGTGAGGATCCCACTATCAGAATCAGTAATTTCTCAGGTTTATTCCTTTTTATTCTCCTCTTTGTAAATGGTGCCATGAAAGCCACATACAGACAGCCAGTTCTAATTGCCAGTGGAGCTGGACATAAACTCATAGTTACTGCAGTTCATATGGAACAAACGCATTAACACAAAATGTTTCTGTGGCAGTGGAAGTCTCTGTTTCTGTTAATGGAGTTTAATGGTTCATAAAACATTTTATTAGAAACTCTTGACTAATTTTTGCTGTGTGATCTCTGATCTAGGAAATGTGAAACTGATTACAAAGAAAACATTTAAAACTGTTCATAAGCCTTGCAGCCAACACTCAGGTATAAAATTGTCCAGATTGCAAACTGCAGATTGCAGTGCAGTCTGAAGCATCAGTACAGGCTCAGCCAAAAGCGTGTGCACAGAATGCAAACTGCAGGAATGTGATCGTCCTAGGGTCACTGAGAAACTCCTAGGAGATCCTAGCCTGTTTACAGTACCTGGCCTTGAAAAGAGGCAGATGAATTGACACTTATTCACATTCTCCCTGAGGAGAATGATCCTCACACACAGCAGACACCTGTCTAACAGCAACAAAAAGATAGGCAGGAGTCACATTTCAAAGGAAGCAAATCTCGGTGCAAGGAAGTCTAGAATTTAAATCTACAAATGACTCCTGGTTAATAAAGCTAAATGTTAGAATATGCTGATCTGAACTTCCCATCACAAAAATTCCTGGGATATGGCTCCTACTGTCCTCTGTCCCCTCACTGCCTCAGCTGGGTAAAGGACTGTGATGGTGTGACTGAGGACAGCTCAAATAGAGAAAGCACGGCTGCACAGCTTAGCTCTGTCCTGCTGAGCCTAGCAAGGAGCTTCCTCACACCTAGTAACACCAGCCTGTGTTTTTCAGGCTTTAGAAATTTGCTATGAGCTCAGTATTTTGAATAGTAGGCTGAGTTATTAAAAAGCTATTTAATACAATGATGTTAAAATGCTAGCCAGGTGAATTCTTTGGAAGTAACTACACTGACATTATTGCATACTGTTCAAGTTTGATGTTCAGATTCTTTTAAAAAACTTCTGCAGAAGATGAATAAAACCAAAGGAAAATACCTAGCAGAATCTTCCTTTAGTCTCAGCCAAGATGTCATAAACAAAAACATATCCAACTTCCCTGAGGAACAATGATCACTTGCATTCCTTGTAATCAGAAATTCTAGTCCATGGCTTCCCACATTGTTTTTTGATAATTTCCTTTACTTTTTTCCCCCCAGCCACTTTTTTTTTTTTTAATCATTTATGCTCTTATGCCTGTATTATAAAAATTTGCCCTACTTTTGCTTTCTTGTCTCAAATACAAGGTATGACATAGCTCCTCCAGGTATTGTGCACAAACTGCATTTCAGAACAAAAATGTTTATCAGTTATTTCAATGTATCTAGAAATTCAGGTTATGAAGTACAGTCTTGTAAAAAGCATCACCCAGACAGTGGCAGAAAAATACTGGTTGAAAAGCCATTTGCCAGTGGTAAAATAATCAGAAAGACTCCTAGAGAGGTGGTTAAATTGAGCAAGCCAAATTGTTGCCCAATTGACAGGAAAATACTCTTAAAATCATAGAATGCTTTGGGTTGAAAGGGATCATCCAGTCCTACACTTCCCACCAGACCAGGGTGCTCCAAACCCCATCCAGCCTGGCCTTGAGCACTTCTAGGGATGGGACAACTTCTCTGGGCACCCTGTGCCAGGGCCTCATCACCCTCACAGGGAAGAATTTCTTCCTCCTAGTTAATCTAAACCTACCCTCTTTCAGTTTTAAACTATGAAGAGTAAACCTCCTCCTTGAACAATTATCACAGCATTCACAGTCCATAAAAAAAAAAAAAAATAAAAACAAGCCAGCAAACCCTAACAAATGAACAGAGAGACTTGTTTGGTATTTGAGAAGCGCAAGCTTTAGTAAAATCATGTTCATATTTGGATGATGAGTGCCTTTTTTGGCACCTTTGGAATTACTCTGTTACAGCTGACTGGCTCATTACAGATCAATGTATCAAGATGATGAGACTTGTGGGGATATAATGGAATCACAATTATCACAATCTCTAATATTCTGAGGAACTTCTAAATCTGGCTTCTGCAGTAAGAAAAGGCAAGAAGTCAGTGCCAATGCACTTGTGTCAGCTCTCTGTACAGTATCACCACAGATGTTAACCAGGGTGTCCTGCTGGGGAGCCCACTTCCCTCCCAGAGCTCCCAGCACACTGCACGAGGTGCCTGACATTTCCAGCTGCTGAAATATGCCCCTCAGACACGGATATCTGATAAATCTTTGGGCTGTTTATCTTTTGTTCCCTCGCTTCCCACTTACGCAATAAAGGCTGTGATTAAGAGGATTAATGAAAATGTCACCATTTATCACCTGAAGTTCAATCAGTAATAGGAAAGTTGGACCTTATTTGATTAATTAAACAGAAGTGCAAAAATCCTTGCATTATTAATTCAGGACTTGCTGCAAAATGCTAGAACTCTGTGAGCCCCTGAACAGCAAGGTTCAAAGTCTTAAAGCTTACATACACTCAGAAGTACATGCCTGACTTTAACCAAATTTTATTGAACCCATTTTCTTAATTCACTGTCCTGACCACATTAGCACTCCATTAAGCATCCACCTACCAGCTCCAAAACATCCAGAAACAAGTTACCTGTTGTTAAAGGCCTCCTTCCATCTGCCTGCCACCTCCCAACTACTATTGCCACACTGCTTCTATTAGAACATAAGACTTTTTTTGCATTTAAAGAAATTGTGCATCATTCCTCTGCTGCCTTTAATTTTAGAAGTAAGTCCACACAACCCTCCCTTTCAAATGCCATTACCATGATCAGGTAACCTGTTGCAGGCTCTCTGCAAACACCCACCCAGCTGGAGCAAGACCTGGCAGCAGAGGTTTGTAGGCTGCCCCCAGGGCCCTCACAGCCTCCTGCCGAGCAGGTCAGTTTGCTGGGGGACTCTGCAAACTCACTGAAATGGGAATGCTGGGGTTTACACCCAACTCTTGGGCTCACTAGCACTGCATTTGTGTTTCACACATCTAAAGTTGGATTTTTAAACAGCTGCAGGAAATAAGTGTCTCTAAGTAAAATGAGGTAGTGCCTCTATTTTTGTTATTTTGTAGTCATATTAGTATTGCTAATCATGGGCTTGCTAAAATTAGCAAAGTCAGCAGTCAGGTTACTCAAATGGGTCCACTGAGCCTTTGGATCTACTGAACAATGAAGAAAGCACAAGAAAAGAACCCCCACTGGCCACATGTCCCAGTGAGCCATGAACTAACCCCTGCCTGAACGGGGAGGTGGCATGCAGGGCTCTCCTGAAAGGGCAAAAGTCAGACAGCAACAAGGGGAGCCTGAACGGGAATTCTCAATCACAAAAACTGAGCATGCACAGAAATTAGCAAACTAAAATTAAGTGGTTTTCTTCTCAAAAACAAAGCATTAGCTTACTAACTGAGAGTAGAAAAAAAAAAAAGGTGTGATAAGAAAGGAGGGTTAATTAGCATGGTAATGTAATGAAAATCCACTTCCCATTCAAAAATATTGATTGTGCATAAAAGAGCTTATCTTATTTACAAAAATGACATCCTAATCTGCTGACAGATACATTTTCTTCCCAAAATGCTGACCACTGTTGTGCATCCACAGCTCCATATGCTAACTGCTCCACAGTTGGATGCTCTCTGAAGCACAAAGCCACAGTGGAGTTCTGTGCTGCAGATCCCACTGTGCAAAGGGACCCTGTATCCTCAGGACAGCTGCTGTGCACGCTTCTGTACTAACAAACAAACTGTACCACAAAAATAGATAAAAGGATATAGTCTACAGTCTTCAACTGCTATTCTGACATATGTGATCATACTACTGAAAGCATATTATGGGTTAAAAAAGAATAGTAAGAGCAAAAGCAACAGCAAAGAAATGACAAGCCCTTAACTTGGATCTTACATCTGTGGATGAAAACCCCTTAGCATTGAACAGCCTGAAACTAAAAACCTCCACATAACAGGATTCATGCTTCTTGTCTTCTGATTATACACCAAAGGAGAATGATAAAAGATTCTGCTCTCTTCTGATATACTGGAAGTTAATAAAGATGTTCCTGTAATCTGTCAGTTTGACCTCTACACATGCAGTTTTGAAGTTTTGCCATTGTCAGAAGTAGTTTTGTTTTTCAATACCTCACTAAAATCAATATTAAAAAAGAGGCAATGAAGGATTAAAATGTTATTTTTATTTTGTGTTTACCAGTCTGGGATTAAAACTGATAGAAATAGGAGCAGTGCTGAGAATACTCAATTCCCAGTTGTCTTTGAAGGTGGTAGAAAGACATCAGTCTTCCAATTGACAGGACTTTGTACATGCAGTACTTTGACACATAGGGTAAAATTAAAGGATTGTTAAATCCATTTTAGATTAAGCTGCCATCTGACAGGAAACTCTGCAAGTGTATATTGGTTATCTCTTACACTGGTTATCTGAATATCATATCGGGGGGGATTGTTGGCTTTCAGAGTTCAAGTAGTTTTATATCCATGGACCTTACCTCCAAGTAAAAGCTGAGTAAAGTTAAAGAATGCAGTCTTTAAGTCCTGGATGTTCAGAGGTAAAAGTAACAGCTGACACAGGCTGCTCGAAAGTTGGTTGCTGTACACTCAGGAAAGTACAAGAGTGAGATGAATTGTTCAGGATATTTTTGTTGCATCTTCCAGACCTATGGAAAGTTGCTCTCAACCCAATTCTCTGGGTCACTATATTTAAAATTTGACATGGAAAGAGGTAGCAAATCACATAAAAAACCAGACAAGGTGGAGAATAAGAGCTATCATCTTTTAGATGCATGCCAGCAAAACGGACTGAAGCGTAAGAGTTTTCCCATTGTACTTGAAGAAAAATGTTTACTGTTTGAATAGAAAATAGTAAGCAACCTATTAGATTTTGCAGATTCCATGTTAAAACTGACTTTTGGCAGAGCTGTGTTCCACAAGAGGCAGATGTAGACAGTGTTAGTTCAGGAGCCAGTGGCTGTGTTTTGTCTATTGGGAGAAAGGAAGAGTTTTCTTGAGCATGCTTATTGTCAATATTATTTTTGGTTAGCAGGTACTATTATTTCCACCGTCCTCAGTTTTGCAAACATTTTGCAAATGAACTGCAAATGCTGAAAACAGTTCACTTTACCACATGTAAGTTCTTCCATTATTGTTTGCCAAAATGGCATTGTAATTCTAACAGCATTAAACAAAAAATCCTTTTTAATCTATGTATATATAAAACCTCAACTTCCTTATAGAAATAGAAACAATATGCATTTGTATAACTCAAGGGCTTTTCTCCTTTATAGCTTTTTTTTTTTTTTNTGAAAAACACCTGTTTAGTGTAAAGTGTAGATATTGGTTCACAACTGTAAATAATGAGCACGTAATTATCTGTATATAAGATAATGAGCACGTAATTATCTGTATATAAGATGACGAGCTGGGGGCAGGCGGGGCAGTCATCACCTGTTGCCCGTGCTGTCCAGACCCTGGCAGAGCTCAGAGAAAAAGAATTGTGATAAGATAAAATAAACAAGAAGAACAGCCTTGAAAAAGAACATCTAAAGGCTCCTCGTCTTTTCTGTGGGTGGCTCGGGGCTGCCCGAGGGCAAAGGGCAAAGAGCACCCTGATCTGGGGGGATAGAGAGACCCCCCGAGAATAGATGTGCGTTTTCTGCACTGGAAATCTTTGTACTAACTTGCAAACTTGTTATTTGAGCAACACTCTGTGTCCTGCACGCCTCTGCTGCTCTATATCAACACATGACAACAGTGACACACTTAAATATCAGCGCTGTTTGTTACTGTCCCTTGTTTGCAGTCCCAGAAGCCAGCACCGTCACGTTGCAATACGGGCAAAACTGAGAAACACACTGGCACGAATTAGGTCACAGGCTGAAGTGTCAGGTTTATCCATCAGCACATCTGAAGCCAGGATTATTAGATCAAACGACAGAGCAAAAGGTACATTCGTGTAGCGAGGGGAGGGATGAAGAACACAAAGTTCACTTCATCATCGCCTCCACTGCCATTAAATCTCTCTGCCTCTGCTTGGTACGGTCGACCTTTCAATGCCGCAGTGGGAGATTTGCATCTGTGCCAAAAGAAAAGAGAATCAGAGGATTCTTCCGCGCTCCCATCAAATTCCTTTTTTAATCTCAAGTTCAGCCAGCCTATCACTCCTCCTCTCAGAAAGCATTACATCTCCGTGATGGATCAGCTCAGGAGAACAGCCTGTCAGCTTCCCCAAACAAGAAATTGCCACTTACACAGGGCCCACTTTTGTCCTCATGTAGCTGTGACATTTCCTGTTACCCATTTTCTGTTCACTGTTACATACTTCTTATCTCAACAGCAGAATTTGCTTTTGTCTTTGGCAGAAGTGAACCAGAGGCCAGAACACTCTGGTCACTAAAAACAGGCGTGTCATACAAGGGACTAGAATGGACACCTGGCTCCCTTAAAGCTTTTCATTATTATTTTGCCTTAATTTTCATAATTTAAAATAGTGTTTATATACACAGATAATTATGAAATGTCCTAGAAGACTCTTTGGAAATGTTTCCATACAATCAAATATTTCAACTAGATTTGCGATTTACTTGCAACATTTAAAATGTATTTCTTAATCTTGAAAAAAATCTTTTAAAAGGTATTTCAAAGCAAAACCTGAATGTGTCAAATCTGAAAGTACTTAATCTTCACATTTTTAAATATTTTTTTTCAAAATCGCTGCATTTTAATAAAAGATTCCCATTAATAACAAGCATTTTCTAACAAAACAAAACCTTTGAAGAACTTTTTTTAGCCAAGGCTCACAAAGACTTAGACTACAGAGAGAATCTTAACCCAAATCTTTTTTCATCCTGCAATATATTCTAGGGTTTTTTCAATGTTACATAATCAATATTTAGACTCAGAAGTATTTGATGCAGTATATGAGGAATATAAGGCACTGCAGCCTAAAATAACCTCCATCAGAAGAATGTTTAACGTGACCCTTTGGTGCTCACCAAAATACTGCAGCAGCTGAGTGTTCATTTCATATGTGGGAAGTGTCCAATATCATAGCCAAAGTGTGCAGTTTAATGTGGTTTGGGGTTTTTTTTACAACGTGACTAGGACTATTCTGCTTCCTCCACACACCTGAATAGACACTATTCACATTTAAACACTGAGACACTCTGCTGTGTGCAATTATTGTGCAGCTGTGGCACCACAGTATCTCCAATCCTTTGCCACTGTCTGAGCTTTTCCAATATTAGTGCTGCCCACAAAGCCCCAGCTGATGCTCCTGGGAGGTGTGGCTGACACCCCAAGCCTGTGGACCTTTTAACAGCAGGTAGAACCTTCAGGTTAAGAGCACAGAGTAGATAATAAACTCAGCAGAGAGAAAACCTAAGAACACAAGAAAGAAGATATTTAGTTGCTACTGCCTCTGGAAATATTATTGCCCCAGAGCTGGTATGGGGTTCAGCCTTTCCATCCCACTGATGTTTTGTACCTCACTGAATTTATATACAAGCTTCTGAATTGTGTTACTTTGTTGTGTCCTAATTCAATGTTTGAAGGAAGGCTTGTAACCCCCAAATGCTAATTCAGAAGGGAGATCTGTAAGAGATCTCACTGCTCAAGCTGATTGACAAAAGTCACTGGCCTAAGAGGATACTATTTGTTTCTTAAATTACAGTGTGAGCAGTGAGTCAGTGTAGCAGCAATTTAGCTTAGCTCAATTAACATTTCCTATTCAGAGAGGAGAAAAAAGTATCTTCTTTCTCAAGACCTGTTGTTTCTATTAGAGAATTCTTCAGATTAAAACAGAAACCACAGAAAATTGCTCCTGATATTTTAAGCAGTACTTCTAACTTCCATACTGAATTCAGTGCTGGGTTAACCTTTGTGAGAAGATGAACTTTTGTTTTTATAACATCCAACTTGGTCTATTGCATTTATATACAAAACATTTTATAATCTACTCTTCAAGCATCCTTGATCTTTCAAAAACAGATTCAGAAACTGCCCTCGAATACAGGATATGCCTGATTAAAACTGCTATACAAAGCAAAAGTAAATGCATAATGCATGTCTCAAAACAGCCCAACAGTCAGTCTCAACGTACAAATCACCTGACTTCTGCTGTCTGAAAGTTAGGCATCCACACTAAACTGATCATTTAGTCAGAGAAGAAATAGGCACTTTATGTAAGTAAGAGAAATCTCTGGAAAATCTCTATCTTGGGTTAAGAGTCAATGGGGTAAAATAAGGTTTTCAACTGAAAAAAAATCAATACAATAAAATCTCAGGATACCTGCCTGAATGTGTTAACTTTGAAAGAAGACAAAACAAAGAACACACTAAGAGGAGTGATACTGCTGGGTAGGCCATACAGGCCTGTATTATTAGCACAGGTTTCAAACTGAGCACAGAAGGAAATGCTTAAACAGAAGGAAATAACAAAAATATCAATGGCTTCTTTTACTTAAAAATGGACATACAGCCTAGTCCTGTAACATCAAAATCATTTTATTACTATCACCACTGGACTTGCTGGCTGCAATAATAAAATCCATTTGTATGTGACTGGAGATCTGGCTACAGAAATACACAGGTCTTTGTGGTCCAGATTCAGAAACTTCATACATCTCCACAATCAAGTCAGATATTGTGACAGGAAAATTAAACACTGATGGTTTAATCAATATGGCAACAACAGCATATTTATAACTGAGCCACAGAACAACATTCACAAAGGATATATGGGAGTAGGCAATACCACTGTGCTGATTCAAAATATTGCTCACTCATTATTTTGAGAATGCAATATCATCTTTTTGACATGTTGTTCTGCCTTCACTTTCAAATTACTACTATCAAATTCAGCTTTGGTGCAACACAAACATCATCAGCCCAGCTCAACAACTGCTCTGAAGCCTGACAAGTGCATGGAACATGTTCAGCTGGAACACCCTCTGACAGGAGAGAGCTGAGACAATGTTTTTTGTAAGAGGAGACTCACTGAAGTTGAACTCGTGATTGGAGTCAGGAAAACACACATTTTTTAATGTTTTTACTTTTTCCTTAATTTGGAAAGAATTAAACTTCAGCATTCATTACATAGGTGATTTCACAGCATATATCTTCAAGTGCAACACGTTACCTTAATAAAATGATAAGGAAATAGTCATAAATCTTCCTTATGCCATAAATATCTTTTAGAAGAGCAATGTTAAAATAAGCAGGAATGGACATCCCTGATTTTATCCATAAAAGCAATGGAAGAATGGAAGATCTGGACTACTGATTGTACTGAGATCCAGGCATGTGGATGCCAGACTCCTCCAAGAATTAGCGTGGCTGAGTAACCAGTAAATTCCCAGGTGTTTTAGACAGATTAGCTTGACTTGTTTCAGCCTCAGGAACAAATCAGCAGGAAATTGGGAGAAAGCTGTGAGCCAGGAATTTCCTTGTGGTCACTGTGTCTGCATTAACTTTTTATAAATTTTCTTTACACATATTTTCACAAGTTATTTGGAGCAGTAAATAAAATAACGAATGAAGATTTGCAAAAGGATGTCATGGTGCTAGATGACTAAACGGTACAGAGATGAAATTCAGTCCAGAGAGATTAAGAGTGAGTAACTTTGTGAGGAAATAACCAACAGTTTCTGTGATTCTACAAAATATCTTGACTGTACTGATTAGCACACACAGTTTTGCCCTCCTACCTCATAGGCTGCAAGGTGCTGGAAAAGATAGAGGGAAGGGAGCAAGTTAATCCTTTTGTGGCTTCCAAATATGGAAATTTTTAAAAGATCAGAAATATTTTTAAAGCAATAAAAGAAAAAGAATAAATAAGTGGCGTGGAGAAGGGAAATAGGGAATGGTGTTGATTTTCTCCTCTGATACCAGAATTCAGAGACAGCCAAAGAAAAGATCATATGTGGGGGTTTCACAGACACTTCTTTGCACAACACATAGTCAGGGTGTAAAAGGCTTTAACAGAGGATGGAGATGTCAAAGGTTCACAGCTGGCTCAGATCCACACCTGGAGTGCCTTACAGTCAGTATTGCCATGTCTCAGTTCTGAAGTGTGTGTGTGTTTAAGTACATAGCTTCTGAAAACCATAGCTAGTCAGATCCAAGTCTATCTAATACTATTTTCCTTGAGAAATTAAAGCAAGACTGCAGTGCTCCACTACATCCATTTAAAAATACATACATTCTCAGCTTAACATGTTTTAGGTCACTTAAACCCAAACATGCTTCCAGCTGGAACTGCTATAGTAACTGCTCTACTGTATTTAAAAGCTATTACATTTACATAAATTTAATTGGTATTAAGCATTCCCCAAAACAGCTGCCATATTTCTCTCTCTTACATGATGCTGTTGGAAACAATTGAATTTTTCTTAAAAATGAGATAAATCTGTTTATCTCCACAAAGCCCCTTTGTGGTCACTTGCTTAGCTGCTAATGTTTTTTCATTTTTGTTCTGTTTTACCTTGGATAGGCTCGCAGTTGATGGATGCAGTACAACTACCACCTAATTAAGTTGCTGGAGAGTTTAGCAGTTGATAAATACAGTTTATCAAAAAGCCATCAATTAAGCTCTTATTTAGAGATCTGGTAAGGGCATTAAACCAATGTAAGCAACTTTTACATAAGATACTTAATTCTAGATATCCAGAACATAACATGAAGTAAAATTGAAGTCAGTTTTCAACAGCAGCCCACAATATAATCCTCAATAAAGTGACATTTGGAATAACTAATTCAACAATAGGAGGTGGCACTGTGCACAGTCTCTCTTTAGAAGTAAGTTTTCTTCACTGTAGGCAGCACACTGAGTCACAGCATAAATATAAATATGTACACAGACGATGCATTCACACATAGAGCCAGATCAGTCTGTGGATTTCCAGGCAGTGAATCTGTGCAGCCATCAGTCTCTCCAATCACACACCCACACTTATGGCCAGCTAGTCCTTGCACTGGGACACATGGCACAGCAATTCAAACCCATGGAAGGAAACAAATACTGCAACTTAGACTTATCTCTTCTAAAATGAATAATGATTCGGGTATTTCAGCAGGACTCAGAAATTCAGTCAGGTTATTTGATCTTCAGTGATCACCTGTTCTTTCTAAAAATGAAGTCACTTCAGGATGGTTTAACTTTAGTATTAAAAATCAGAAATGCTTGCAACTTTGAGTTAGTGCTTCAGCTGTCACTTGATTTTGTATCATGGTCAAGTACAAGATGCTCTTGTAAATCAAAGAATAACAACTATTCCTATTTTGTAATGAAGAGAAATGTAAATCCAATACCTTACTTTCACTTCAGCTCTTTACCTATTTTTCTTTCATTATCTCTAGATCACTCAAGATTAATTATTAATTCTGAGCCAAATAGTCTTTCTAAGTAAATTTTTAGCTGCAGAGTGAATTCATTGATTTTTCCCCATTTTTGCATTACTGCACACAAAAGCACCAGAAGCTAAAATACCCCACAAAAATTACTAATGCATTCCTTCCAGGCCCTTGAGATAATATTGCTGTGGATTTTTGGCTTTAGTATTCCAGCAGTGTTCCAAGCTCCAGTTCAAATGAGTTTAGGTCAGTGCATAGTGCACGTTTGCAGGACTGATTGTCCAACAAATTAAAATCACCTCCCCCAGTTGTATTTGCAAATCTCTTAGTGCTTCAGAAGCATCATTTATAAGCAATAAGGAAGTACATCCTTTAGAAATGAATGCTGGGTCTCCAATGTATGCAGGGGATTCACTTAGCATGCAGGCAGGAGCTGGGCTTGGTGACTCTTGTGGGTCCTTTCCAGCTCAGAATATTCAATGATTCTGCCAGTGGGCTCTGAGCTGTGTCAGAGCCCCATTTCCCCTTCAGCAGAGCACTGCACAGGTCACAGAGCTTCCAAGGAGAAAGCTGGCAAAGAGCTGGCACTAACACAGTGTCTCCTGTACTCTGGGCAGCAGGATCCTGAACACTGCAAGCTATCACTCCCAGAGAAACACTCTTTTAGTCAAGTTCCCACTGAACACCTTGCTGGAAAGGCTTACCCTGAGTTCTCAGATTACAGTTCCACACCATCTCATTTCTATGCAATGAAAAGCTATACAAGCACAAAGCCCTCTGTCTTACTACATACCATTATAGGAAAATGGACTACATTTACTGTTACCCAAGGCAACTTTTTAATTGTTTCCTGAAATGCCAGCCTTAAACATTTTTGATACCTGCCAGCAAAGGGAGTGTTCAGTGGCAAGTCACTTACACCATCTATTCCAGAAAAAAGTGCAATTCCATCAAACTTACCTCCACAAGCCTGCTGGTATGTTCTCGAAATATAGCAGCATATTCCTTTATTTCTTTCTCTCTTCCATTCTTAGCAGCTTCAATGAGAACCAGCAGTGGGACAGTGGTGTCTAAGAAGGAGTCTGAGATGTGATCTATAATGGCTTTCCGGAGCTGCAAAAGCAAGCAGTACATCAGTACCTGCTAACTGGGGTATTCATTAAAGTCTGCTGTAATTACTGTCCAGTCCTGTTTATAACATAAACATGTACACCCTGTATTCCTGCAGTATTTGCACCACAGGTCTGAAACCTACGGCAGTTATAATTTATGTATTGCACAGAAAATTGTATTTAATTGTAAGGACAACTGCAATATGCCACTAGGTGAAAATGGCTGTTTATAAGTGTTTGTACAGATATATAAAACACTACAACATGTACTGGTTCTCTTGAAATTCCCCTTCCATGATGAACAGGCTGTTTAAGTGATCCCACATGTGAAAAATTAGTTAGCCCAGACCTCATACCTCCTGGGTATTCTCCCTTGCAATTGAGATGCCAAGGGAGAAGACTATTCCATTTTACAAAGAAAATATTAATTTAATCGTGTTTGTACTCACAAAATAGCTACATCCCATGAGTTCATAATTGCAAAGTCACCTAAGTATTGTCTTTCTGGGAAACCCACTGACATGGTCTGGTTTGCAGAATGAATGGCAGCTTTCATGGTAATTATATCAATGAGATTACTCATTGTGCCACCTGATAATGTATTAATAGAGCAAGAAGATCTATAAATGAGGCTGGAGTTCAATTTTCTCTGCTTAAATTAATTGTTCTTGAACTTCTAACTTAAATTATTAAAGAAGTGTAACATTCTGCTATAAATTACCTGTCTTAAATTAGGCTTCACAGAAGCTTGTAACTGATCACTGGGACATTACTTCACTTAAGAGGTTATTTTGCATGTTACCTACACATGAGAGCTGTTCATTTAGACCATGAAGCACTGCAACAAACACACCAACTGGAACAATACATGAAATGCAACTTAATTATCAAGTGCACTGAATTTCCTACTCCCAATCCAGTATTTTTACAGTATAAAGAAAAGATACTGACTGGAACAGAAAAGGACACTAAATGTTTTTAAGCTCATCATGCTGTAGCCAAAATAGT
Organism: Rhadina sibilatrix; assembly: GCA_013400275.1. NCBI lineage: Eukaryota > Metazoa > Chordata > Aves > Passeriformes > Phylloscopidae > Rhadina > Rhadina sibilatrix. The sequence goes on from VWYO01024383.1 coordinate 65,370, forward strand.
GTTTCCACTGGGCGTTTTTCTCCAATATATCTGTGTGAAAACTCAGAAGTAAAGACTCCTACCACCAGAAAAAATAGAAAAAAGCCATGGTCTTTTTGATGCTGCTGTGTTTGTAAGTAGGGCAGTGACCATGCACAGCAGAAAGAATAGTGGGGATGATTATCAGACAAGATCTGGCTATGAATTCCACCACCAGCTTTTGGATAGCCTCACCACCTAAAGCCAGTTCTCCTCGACTCACCAGAGGGACAGACAAACCTTCCAAACAAACACAGGCAATTTCTGTTTGGAATGGTCTCTTTGTCTCCTACCCTACTGTAGCCTAGCACATTAGGATATATTGTTTGGATACACTGTATGTTCTCCAAAGTAAATTACAAACACAGGGGCTGTGGGATCCCAATACAAAATTGGTTTTCTTACACTCCCAGCTTTATTCAGGCTGGAATTAAAAAAAAAAAAAAAAAAAAAAAGTTATTAGAAAGTTTCATTACTAAAAATAAAATACATCAGACCTCCAGTCCTGCCAAGATTCCTGCTAAGATTTTTTTGTTGTAAAGGGTCCATTAAAGAAAATAGATATTTTTGCCTGTTTAAAATTAGGTACATGAATGTGACCTTGAAGAGTCACAGTTTAAAAATTAAGATTTCAGTTTACAAAATCAACACCGCAAAGTTGTGGAACCATGACATCCATGGCCAATGATGCATTATGTCCAACAGAAATATTCTGGAGTTCTGTACAGCCCAGACTGCAGGACTTTCACAGCCTTAGCAAAGTATCACTACAATAACCTCAGTCACAATTGTGGTGAGCTTGAGATACCCAATTTCAAACCAGCAGCCTCATTTTAGCTCTCACTGCATAATTCTTTGCTATAGCTTTTCACTGGTTTTCTTGGCTTAATTAACCTTTCACACAGAAATTATCATCACTATTTTGTTCTAAGAAACGCTCTGTCCTGCAATTATGCAGCAAATCGCATCTTCTTCAAAAAAGCAAAGATGATGGTGTGTCTTTGCTGAAAACAAACAAGGCTGAAATTATGCTCCTGTTGCAGCTCAGCAAAGGAATACATGAAGCTGAGAGTTGCAAAGGAGGGCTTGTGTAGCATTAAAGAACAGAGAAAAACAACATAGAAAAAGTAGGAAAAGACAAAAGAAAAAAAGAATATCTGAGGCAGTATCTATTGCATTTCATGCTAACCCTAACAAGCATTTCTTCCATGACTCAGTAAATCTGACTCTGGCCACCTATAGGGCAAAATGCTAAAAGCTAAGTAGCCAGAAGGGAGGCATATGAACAAAGGACAGCAGCAGTAGTACCAGCACACAATGCTAGGGAAGTTATTGTGCTATAATTAAACTTGTTCTCATATTTTTAAGCGAGAGAGACACCATCAGAAGAGGGAAAGGAGGGGGAGGATGATGTCTGACAAATTGTTTTCTTCTTCAGATGTGAGGTCTTACCCTTTGAGCAGACTGTTACACAAGCACGGAGAATTTTTGTTTTGATATCGAAATGCATTAAAAAATAACACAGGAACATGTTGTTTATAAAATATGGGGCATAAGGTTGTCAAAAACAGTGGAGGGTAGAGAAAAAAATGCCAGCAGCTGTTTGCAACACTATTCAACATCAGTGCTGATGAGCACAAAAAACTCTGTTTGTCTCTACTTGCCTCTTGCCTTACTAGACTACCCTGGCAAAAGCCCAGGCCAAGCCTCAGAGCAGTTATCACTGAGGGATCTCCTTCCCTCTTTCAGAGGGAGCCAGGAAGGCCATCTCTTTTGTGTCCAGAAACAGCTACCCATGACAAAGAAGTTATATAGAAATATAAGAACATCAGCAGGAATAACATTTATTAAAACAACTAACCAGCCAGAACTGCAGAATAACCACAGGAGAAACATCTGTGCAGTCCATTCATGCTACACTGGGAAAGAACTGGGAGGCAAGAACTGAGTATGATAATTTCAAATAATTACAAATTGGAATGAATAAGCAATTCCTTCCTAAATATTCATACAGCTCTCCTTGGCAGTGATCCAGGTGAAACTGCACACACAGAAATGACATGCACATCTCCAGCACAATGCAAGCAAAAATCAAAGCAAAGCAGAACATTTAAAATCTCTGGAAGTACTGGCCAAGCTCCTGAAATGAATGTGAGTAACTTCCCTCAAAAAGCCTGAGAGATTTTACAGCTCCTAGAATACCCTGTTCTGGGGACAGCTACTTCTGCCCTCAGTCTTGCTGGACACAAGCCTTCCTTCACTGCCCTTGCTGTGCTGTGCAAAGGTGCTCCAAAGGGGCCCATGGCATAACCCACAGCCAGGCTGCTGACTGGGACAGCACCTCTCTGATGGTTTGGGTTATTGGGTACTACTGAAGAGATCTTAAAAACACAGCTTTATCAGGTTTCATCTTTAACCCCAGTTCTGCAGAGGCAGTCCCAGACATGACTGAAAGCAGAGCACGCTGCACACCACAGCCCTGAATCCACTGAGAGCACTTGATGCAACACCAGCAAAGGTACACAGTATCATTAAAAAATAAAGCATTATAAAAGCTGTAAGAGCAGAGCAAACAACAATTTTCATGTTTCTTGTAAAATTGCTGGGAGACAGAATAACAAATGTTCGTGAGTGAAAGCAAATAAGACTCTACTGCAGTATCTGCAGGCACAAATCTCACAATTTCATGTCTCCCAGTTTAGGAATTAGGCATGCAGTAAGCACTCCTCCTAAAACAATTCTTATGCAATTCACATGTATGAACATAGAATTGGAGGAAATAGATAAAATATTTCTCATAAATGCTTTCCAGTGGAAAAAATGTCAAGAAGCACAGAGCTGTTTTGGTAAGAGAAAATTACTGGTTCTGGATTGACTATAAATTGGGCATGATTACATTCAGCCTGAACATTTTCCAAAGGTTTACAGAAAGACACAAATTGAATTAGTTAACAGCTCTTAACCACTGTAACAGAGTCAATAAAGTGTTTTAAGCTGGAGTTTAATTAATTCATGGAAGGAAATAAATGGAAAGGTTCCTAGACACACTGAGCTGGTGATGCAGGTCTCTGCACTGGTCACATTTTGGACAGAATGTAAGCAGAAACTGAATAGCTATTTAGTTGTAAATACTGTATTTATATAATATTCTTCTAATTTTTCAAGGCTTCCTCTGGCTGATTATAGGATCAGGAAGGAATTTATTCCTCATTTTGAAGCACAGGCTGGCTTGCAAGACTGAACACAAAGCTGGGAGGGATAGTCTTCCACCAGGGAGTTGATAAACAGCCCGAGCTGGGGACAGGATGAAAGAGGTGTGCTCATGTTCTGTGGAACTGTCAATTTTCATGCATTTGATTGGGGCAGTCTGGCTGAAAGAACTACTGACTTTCTAGGGGTTTTCTTTCTTAAAAGGGCACATTACACACTTGCAGCATAATTTGCAGTTTTTCTCAAAGATATTTATCCCAGAGAAAGGGTGGAAACACAGCTGATGTCTACTGCTAACCTCCCGCCCTTCACTGATGGACTCTGGCCCACGTCTGATGCCAGTTTTTGGACACTGGGTGTGGAATGTGGACTGGGCATTCCAAGGAGCCTCTTGTGTGCTAACAGCTCTCACAGCTGGAAAAGTGACTCAGTGGTTCCTTCAAGGTGTCTGTTCCAACAACCAGTGGTAACTCCAGCTTATTGAAAATGAAAAAAATCTCGATGGCCACAGTAGATTACTGATATATATCTACAGCAAATATATGTACAGATATACAGTCAGCCACTATCATTTGGCAGGGTTTTCTCCCAGAGGTTTGAAAACTGGTATGTAAATATTCTGTGGAATGGTGCAATTGTCTTATTATGGATAAAAACAATCTTATTTTCAAAATGCATAAACTGAAAATAGCAAATTGGAAAGGAATCCCTCGAGACATTTTTCTACCTTTCATTTGCCCAGGTGCTCACCTGTCTGCGGAGGTCTCTGGTCCTCTTGCACATACCATCTATGGCAACATTCAAGGCATTGCTTCTCTCTGCCTTGTCGGTCTGCAATCAATGGGACAGAACACAATCAGTGGTTGTCTGGGATCCCTCAGCAAGCACAATCTTCGTGTCCCCAGTGCATCAGAGCATTTGGTAAATCATACATGCTGAAGGGTTTTTCAAATTTTTCATACGTTTCAAGAGCCAGTACCACAATATGCACAGAATGCCAATTTGTGATGTTAAGCATAATTTGATTAATCAAAACATATGCTTTAGAAGCAGTATACAGGAACAAAATAAACACTTCTTAACTTCTGAATTGCTGTAATACTCCCAGTGTAATCAACAATATGAAAAGAATTACGATGACAGTGACAATGGTGATGATGATTAATAATAGTAGTAACAAAAACAATAATAATATTTATGGCAATCCATTAATACCCTATTTATGTGAAAAATAATGTTCTCTCTCTACAAACAATGTATAAATTCAGGTGCCCACAATGCAGTTTGGTTATGCTTGTCTGCAGGGTTCATTATTTTCCTTCTTGAAAACAGAATGGGTGAGTTTCAAAATGTCCGAGATGCTGCAATGCAAACACTGTCCATGAAATGGCAATCTCTTCATTCCACAGCACATTCACCCTCAGCATCCAGAAGACTGAGTTCTTGAGATATTTGAAAGGTCTGAAGAGAACCAGTTTTACTCTCTAAACAATTGAAATTTTTTTATTTCCACCTATAAGCAAAGTGCTTCTATCATTGTTTTCACCTATTTGAAAAGTGTACTTCACACTTCCCTGGACCACTCAAGCCTTTTTTCCCTACAATCTTGCCATAATACTTCTGTGCCTACTAGCTGGTTTGAATTTTTTTTCCTGTTAGTACAGAAACTACATGAAAATCCAAAACACCTGATGAACTTTGCCTAAAGCAAGCAGTCATTGCTCACTGCCCTGGTCTGAAGGAAAGAACCACAAACAGTGGTGCTTTACACAAAGTCAGCACACATGACATTTACAGCACAAAGAAGCAGACTCTCATAAATGCTAAGCAATAGCTGTGTACACTGACCACAGTATTTGGACTTCATTCACCAAACACCAGGAAGTCTCTATTAAGAACATGAGAGTCTCATTTTATAAATAACATTAAAATTAATACGAAAATAGTAATATCTAGGAAAGCACCAGGAGTATAAGCTTGTTATCTATGTATCATACCTCAATCAGAGCTATTTCCTTACTAAAGAAACCCATGCACAGGACAATATGCTTAATTTTAAAACTAAGACTAGAGGTGGCAAGAAAAGAACTCTTACATTAAAACTGAATGTGCAATGTCATAAATGCCTTGAAATTATTAGCACGTTCTCTATTAACTGAACAGCAAAACTACTTTAAGAATTGAGCTTGTATTTTCAGGGAGGTTTAGAAAATCTCCTATGACCTTCTATTTCTGCCCACAATCTTTGCAGGGAACAGATGATCAAAACCAGGTCTTGGAGAAAGGTCTGAACTTCACCTTAAAACCTCCAAGGAATCGTTGGAGATGGATACTCACTCTTGTTCCACAGCAAGGCCAACACTTCTTGTACCAAGGCTTGCACAGGAACCCGAGTAAATAATGACTCCTCTATTATGCTTTGCAAGCTCTCATCAACCTTGACAACAAAATGATCCCTTCTGAAGTGCTAGGTAAACAGGGCCAGGAAAAACTCTGTGGATACAACTCAGCTTATGCCTATGCATTTTCAGACTATGAAAATGCACTGACATATCCTTTCAAAGCTTTCTATTTACAGCCTATTTTTCTACAAAGACAAAATCATTGTAAAATATTGGGATAATTTTCAAATTCTCTGGTAGTCTGTAACTTCAAAGGTGGCCACTAATGATACAACTGGCTGTAAGCTAACCTAAATCTTTGAAGCAGCTAATATGAAATAACCTCAGGCAGCAAGTGGCATAAAATATTGAACAGTGAACAAGTTAAAAATACTTTCTTTTCAAATTCTTAACATAATAGTCCATGTCTAGAAAGCAAATCTAACTATAAGTGAAGTTATTCTTCACCTCATGTTTTCCCTAAGAAATAAATACACTACCAATGCACTGTAAATGCAGCTTCAGGCTATAGAATGTGGACAAGTCCAGACTGCAGGCAACATCATAACTGCAGAGTCTCATTCTTCCCTAAAGAAAATTAAACATCAAAAACCCCACACTACTGCTGGGATAAATCCTACCTACAAAGACTTACGTGCGCAGTCTTTTCCAGTCAGGGGCACACATGGCTACAAAGTCTCCTGTGGGAACACTCTCACACACCACTGGCCTCAGGCTGCCTTCTCCTGCTTCTGTCAGGTAAGGTCCCCTGGGATCTGAGGTACTCCTGTGAGTGTGCAGACCTCCACCTCGGATCCCACACTAACAGTCCCACAGCTACACGGGATGATGATGGTCCTGGATAACCAAAGAGGAGCAGATGTCATGTCTTTAAAGTGTCTGTTGAAATGCTGCCACAGGGAAGCCAAAGGTGACCTGAACACCTCCACACTCAGCAGAGAGCAGCTGCCTCATCCCCTGTGATGGAATCCACACGCCTGGAACAGAAATACTCTGCATCTGCTTGGCAAGTAAATCCTTCTGGTGACTGCTGTACTTCAAGCAAGCCTATCCTGAAATAGTTCCTTCTTGTACAGAGTGACTGAACTAGGAAAAGGGCTAGGAAAATGATGCACATTATTCTGGGTCTGGATTTTAAAAATTAGCAGTTGAGCCTTTCAGTTATCCTGCACTCACCCACTGGTTTTTCCTGTAAAATATATGCAATAACAGCTATATAGCTCCCTCGTGAAGATCCTAAAAGCAGTATCCAGTTCCTATTTCAATGCATTTTTAACATTTGAAACATTTTTCAAGCACTAAGTCATAGTGTTATTAATACCCCACTGAATTAAAATAAGTATTTTTAATTAACACTGGATAGCCTGAAACAAATTCTGGGCACTGCAAATAATACAGGCCCATCTACTTCACACACTGGCAAACATTGGTCTCAAAAACCACAGAAAATCTTTCCTGCTGGATCTCCATTTAGACCAGGACACATGTAGGGGCAGATTGTCAGCTGAAACACTTGGCCATATCCCCACTGATTTTGATGGAGTTCATTTATGCCAGCAGGGGACTGCGACCTTTCCAGGCACTCCAGACCCTTCTAGACCCCAAGGTAAGCAGGTGCAAACCATGAGGTCTGCACAGCCCTGCAGGACTCAGGAACAAGCCTCCAGCCAAGCCTCTGTGGGCACATGCCAACAGTTACCAGTGGCAACAAGGGCTGCAGGAATTCCTTAAGCTCCAGACTTGGTCAAGTTGATCTTAAAGGTCATAGATACTCTGAGAAGTGTTTTCATTTCAGTGTGTTGATACTCCTGAAGGCCTGCAAATGTTTACCTGATAGTTGCACTATCAGTAGATTATAAGGAAGATATGGGCAGAACTACTTAAAGGATCATCTCATCTCTTCTAGTACTTAGGTTAATATTCCAGTATTTAAAGGTCTGTGGCCAGAAATGAAGCATGTGTTTTGTTTCATGGGATGTGCCTGTTCCCAAATAGTCATTGCACATTCTTGGGAGGAATAAACAGGAAAAAACCCTACCAGCATGATTTTCTTTGTTTATCCTACAATGACAGAATGGTTTGGGTTGGAAAGGATTTTAAAGTCCATCTCATTCTAAGCCCCTGCCAGGCTGCTTCAGGCCCCATCCAGCCTGGCCTTGGACACTTCCAGGGATCCAGGAGCAGCCACAGCTTCCCTGGGCACCCTTCCCTTCACCCTCCCAGGGAAGAATTTCTTCCCTGTACCTGATCTAAGCCTGCCCTCTGTCAACTGTCTCCAGCAGCTGTACCATGCCTCTGTGATAAACAGCTTTTGATAAAGTTCTACGTATTCAAGAAAAGTTTTAGTGAAAAAAAGACTAGCACATTTATCTAAATCAGTTCTCTATGGAAATATTAAAAAAGAAGCCAAGCTAAAAGGTAAACACCGATCAATACTATAATAACTTAATAAATGTCAGCGCTCTAATTAAATGACTGACTGTTTCAGCCTATGTGTTGACTGAAAATACTCCTACAGTCAGCAATTAGAGGGTCCTGTACACTGCACTTTAATTTTAAAAAACCCAAAAAACAAATGCTGACACAACTTAGGCAGGTCATTAAAGCGAAGTCACAGCCTCCATAGAGACATCAAGCATTTTATGTCTGTTATTACAATTTAGCATGTAACATAATGATTTTTTTTGCATATGGAATATATAAATGGTTCTTCTTTTGATCTATTAAGTGACTGTGAATTCTAATCAAAACCATAAGACTACAAGAAAATTTTATAAAAAGCAATTTTACAGTTTTTTTTGCACAAGGAAACAATTTTATCATTACTTGGGACATTTTCACACCTCAATTTTTTGTGCAATGAAACAGCTCATCAGGTTATAGAAACCCTGATCTTTCAAATCCTGTTGTGGAATTCAACAAAGTAAAGACATCTACAAGCATCTGTCTCAAAAAAGCCCCAAAAAGCCCATAAGCCTTTTTAAGGGAAGATCCAGATCAATCCTGTTGCAGTCTTCATTTATCCCAGCTGGTTCACAGCTGCCAGAATTACTTAACACCATAGTTAACACTGTGCTTCAGCCAGCAGTAACTACATAAAACTAATAGCATTTCCTAGTAGGACTTCCTACATTCTTTGCTAGGAGGGGACAATGGATTTGTCACCTTGAAGGTCACACAGAGAGGAAAAAATCCCAGCTGATGTTTGGCTATGAGAGAAATGCCAAGTGTGGAGCAGAACCTCCTCGTATCCTTTTGCACCAGTCTGGATACCACTAGGCCCTGGGATTTGCCCCTTCAACGCAGAATTAATTTAAATATTATTTCACCCTTTAGATTTTCAGCTTGTTCCTCAAAGTGCAATGTCCAAGTAAAAACCAAGATTACTTGTTGGAGGTGCCACGTCTGGTTAAATAGAGCAGAACAGAACAATGACCTTCTCCAAACCTGCAGAACTCAATGGGAAGGTCTGTGTCAGGCTGGAGCTCAGAAATGAACTGGGTGGTCACAGTTCTTCTTTTCAAGTACGTCTCACGCTTTCAAACACCTCTTGCTCGCCCATCCTGGAAGTGGACAGGAATAACTCCTGGAGCACAAGCAACCTCACTGAAACATGGAACTATTTACATGCATGAACAACCATATGCACAGCATTCACTGCCTGAGGAATCTCCCACGTGAACATTTCAGAAGTTATTCAAGGAATCCTCTGACGAGGCAGTTAAGGCAGAACCTGACATTTCTGACATTTTTCCTTTGAAAAGGTAAAAGCTCCCAGGCCTTTTCATACGGCATTTCAAAGCCTATTTTTACTGTACTTCAAAAGCCTGGAAAGGGAAATTAATTTAGAAGTACATTTATTATCTTTCTTTTTTAATATGGGAAACACACATGAATAACCCACAAGTACCTTAGGCTGAAAATCACTACCTCCACTCAGTGACACAGATTCCTTACTCTAACACACCCACCCCAGTGTGATTTTTTTTAAGACATCTGGCTCAAGAAAACCTATTTCTGTGATAAACAGGGAAGCATATTTTTTAGAAAGGGTTATGGAAAATCATATGCAAGTGAGAAAATAAGGATTCTTTCATGTGGAACTGTTTCTCATTATAGACAGGGTTTTCTCCTCAACAGCTTCAATATGAGATTGTCATTTTCCTCCTCTTCAAGCCCTCATGGAATACTCCCTATGGATCTAATGCTGTGAGATGTGAAGTACCTCATAAGAAATTAATTACCTCAACCTCCACTGCTACAACTGGAGTACTAAGGGCTCTCCTTCCTGTGTCAATTACCCTTTTCCAATCAATATGCAGGAACGGCCTAGAATTTAAAGCCTTTCAGCACAACCTTTTTTTGGCATTCAGTTACTTATAGTTTGTAATACTGCAAAATAAACTTCAGATTTCATTCTAGATAAGCCCACATCAGAATTTAGAATGTATAACCCTTTAATTATTAGAATAAACACTGAAACACTGAAATTTGCAGATCCTAATTAATCCTAAAATCTCAGAAAGAATTATGTTGCTGGAATGTGCATAATACGACACATTTTAATCCACTCTCAGGAACACTGGTATCACCTGAAGGTGTGGAGGGTGGCCAGGTTGCATCGAAGGACAGAGCTGGGATCTTTATCCCTGGGATAATAAATTCTCTTGAAAGTGACTGGGATCCAGTCATAAGAGCAGATGAGGAATCTACACCGTTCTAAATTTTTATTGTTTCTTTCTGATATGTAAGACAAATATCTCCTTATATCAGTTTTTCTCCTACTTTTTCACACTGGGAATATTAGAAAAGCTCAGCGTGACTCCAAGGTGATCCTGAAAAAACACCCATACTTTGCTAGGGCCTACATGGGGGGAAGTGCATGTGTCATAACCAACGTGTTGCACAGCAAGTACAACCATCCCTTACTAACAACCATCACTTACCACTTCTAATGCAAAAACCAAACGCCACGGGCACTTCATATTTGAAATATGACAGCCTTAGAACCTGATAGAGAAACCTTAAAGGCCAGCAGAACTTGCTTTTGGTTTGTATTTCAACTCCAGACCTATCAGAGGAAGCAGCAGGGAGTAAAAAAGATTAAATTTCTTTTAATCAGATGTTACTGTCATTCACAGATGATGCAGGAAGGAAAGGCAAACATAAGTAGAAATAGAGCAATACTATTGAACTGACAGCAAGAAGTATACTTGAGGTTCATCTGCCTTTTACTAAGAAGCAATTTTCTAAGTTTCTAGTACGGAAGTTTTTAATTGAATATCCATCTACCTTTCACCTAAGTGTTCTGGCAGTTTTACAGCAGGAAAATAGAAAATTAGCTGGAGAAAATCTCGTTCTACAGGAGCAGCATAAGACTTTTCTATGATGAACTATCATATAAATTGCTTGGAGATTATATGCTGCTATGCGAAAGAGGAAGGGGTGGAGGGAGAAGAAAATTCAAAATAAAATACAGCAGAGCTGCTGAGACAGTCCTTCTCATCCAGATTGTTTACAAGTCTTAGCTGTACTCTAAATCTGAAAGTTACGGTCTTAAAGAGCAGCCATAAATAGGGAAAAGTGTTCAGCACCAAGACACTCACATTCTGCCACACCTAGGGACAGACTGAGTTAGTGCAGGTTCCAAAGTGGCACGGCAAAGGCACATCCTGCATTTTTCAAGGAATCAAACACAAGCCTACTGTGGCTTTTAGGGTGGTATTTTAATGCACAATGTGCTACATAAATAGATTCCTGCAGACTTAAGAGGAGTGTAACTGCATTCAAATCAAACAGCATTATAAATACATATAATATATATATTTAACATATATAGGATAACTAAAGAATTTTATTTCTAAAAAAAACCTTCCAAGTCCTCATAGCCACTCCATGCCATCCAGTACCCTCACGCTTTCTCCTTGTAATTCCACTGTATCAAAGAGTACCATGGAGAGATAAGGAAGGTAGAACAGGAAAATTAAGAAGTTTGCTGTGCTGACACTCATTAGTCTGGGTAAATCTCTATGATACTGTTCATGATCACTCAGAACAGACATGCTGTGATACTTCTTTTAGCAGGAAACCAAGCACACTTTTGTATCACACTGGATGGGCAATGAAGCTTGATTTCCCTGATTTTCACTCCCACGTAAATTTAACATTTCTGTGGAGTTTTCCACAAGGAAGCAGCTTGAGATAAGTATGGGTGGACCCATGACAGAACATGGCCTACAGAAACCTTAGAAAACAGCTACTTATTCAAGACTTCAGCTCTGAACCAGGCACAACTTGGTAATTTCAAATAACACACACACGATGGATGTGGCTCTGTTCAAAACTGTACTTCTAAATAAAAGTTAAATGCTGAAACCCCACACTGACCAAAAAATGTAATTCCATTTAATTAAGTATTAATGGTATTACTTAATCCCTGTCTAATCCAGAGTAATTAATTCAATGTAACACCACGCTGTGATGCAGTATGTGAATCTAGGAGGCTGGGAAGCACTTCAGCAGGAGCAGTGAATGGAAGTCCAGCTTTTAGGGAGAGAAATAGGTTAAATTCTCAAATTTACAAATACTTCAGCTGATCACTATCCACCATCCCGTGTGCACAGTGAGACCAGGCTGTGTGAATTCCCCTCATACTTGTCCAGCCTGTAGAGAGGACTGTAAGGTAAGAGGGAGGAGCACAAGAGGTTCAGGAGATCATCACAGCAAATGGTAGCTGATGCCATCACCTCAGTGGGTGAGTTCAGTCACTCCTGAGCAGAACAGACCCCTGTTTACAGCAACACAATCAAACAGCCCCAAGGTGGTACTCCTAGAAGCTCATGACTAAACATTTCAAACATTCAACTGCTATTTAAAAATTAACTATTGTTAGCTAGAGAAGACCTACTCTAGTTCAGAAAGTTTCTGTTGTTAGCACTTGTGGGGGAATGAACACAAAGGAGATTGGTAGAAGAGCACTTGAATGATGCTTTTACACTGATGGCTGCCAGAAAGGGGCCCTTGCAGAGCCATTTACTCAGCAGATGGATTTGGAGAGTGAGAAATCAGTGCATTACTTGGGCCTTGGATTAGAGCAGCACAAGCTTGAAGATCCCGGGTTCCTGTGCTACAAGAGAGAAAAAAGCTCCAATTTGTTAAAAGTAGCAGCTACCAAATGGAACAAGGGAGGCTGTATATGATGGCATGCAGGGAAGACAACTGAAAATTACAGCCTCCTGCAGGGCTGGGATCTGCAGAATCCCGCATCAGATCAGGAGAGTCTGCTATTCAGGACATATTCCTCTGCAGTCCTATGCAGAAATTCTCTGGGCTTTTTCCCCATTTATTTTTACACAGAAAAAACCCAACTATACCTGTGGAAACATTCAAACTCAGCAGGCAATATTTCTGACATTCCAACATAGCAATCATACTTCATGCTGGAAGTTCATTTTCTGCACTTTTACCTTAAAGGTCGTAGAGAATTTTTGTCTAAAATTAAAAATGCAAAGTTTCACGTTTAATTTTTTTTAACAATTCACATCTCCAATTACCCAAGGAATTCATTTATTATAAATGAACCTAAATTTTCATGTAATTGTCATCAGCTCCATGGAAGAATACAGGAAAAAAAGGAAAGGAGAAACACTGACTTCTAGACATAACTAGAACAGAATCAGTAGAAAAATCATTAGGAATTAGGTTGGGTAAAGCAAAAATATTATAGAGCTCAAAGACTTTTTTCCTTTAAGATTTATACTAAATCCTTCAACTTTTAATGAAATAAATACTTGGTTGAAATCTAATGAGTAACCTGTTCTTGCTGTAAATGCGTGCTACTGAATTTCATGTGACATTTAAGAAATGTTAAAAATACAGTCAGAAGATTAAAAGCAAGAGGTTAAGTACGATCTTCATAAATACAATTCCCTTGTTGTAATGTACATGAAAATTCAAACATTCATAGTTTGCATTGCTATATAAATGCATATAACAGCTACTTATATTAAAGAAATATCCCAGTTGTGTGGACCTGTAATCGAGGTCTTAAAAGATCTGCTGTTTGTGTACCCTAGAAGGGAGCACATTCTACATCCCAGTGTGTAAGATCTGAAACGTTTCCTCAGGAAAACCACCGAATGTCTGCTCTGGGATCTCCCTCCCTGCTCCTCACCACCAGGGCAGTAACTCTCACCACTCCATGGGTGCTTGAACAGGAGTAACAAAGGGCAGCCTGGAGGCAAAGCCCACCCTCACTGCCACTTCAACAACAGCTTACTGCTAAGGAAGTCTCCTTTATTCTTTGCAAGTGCTTGTGGTTGTTCTAGCAGGGGCAGCCAGTTACCGCTTTCATTTATTAGCTGGCAGATAGTTTTGAGGTTTCTCATGTAATTACTGATGAAGTGCCACCCTGCCAAAAGCCACTCACCTCCTGGTTCTTCCCAGGGACCGCGGCATTTAATGACAGCACCAGTGGAGCTGCAGGTGGCACCCAGCGGCCACACAGGGCTGCAGTCCCAGACGGCAGGGAGGAACAGGACAGCCCCTCCAGCAGCTCAGCAGGCTCAGCTCGCCATGCTGAGAGCCCTCTCGGGAGCCACGGCCAGACTGCCAGCAGTGTGCTCGGGACAGAAGCGATCCCTGCCCCTGCAGCAGCGCCGCACACGCCGAGCAGGCGGCGCTCAGCCCGCATTTCACCGCGCCGCGGTGCGTCCTGCCCGGGGACACGGCCGCTGGGAAGAGCCTCCTCATCTCACCGTGTTCCTGCTGCTCCAAGGGCTGTTGCTACTGCTGTACGTGCATCTGTGCGTTTCATCACACACAGATACGTTCTTCAAACACATCACAATCCTCACACATACATATGCAAAAATAAATACAGATGAATGTGCCAGACTGTATTTAGCTTTCATTACAAACCCTCTTCGGACTGGAAGAGCTGCCAAACTGCAGGCTGACCTGATGAGAGGCTCAAAACAGCAAGTGTACAAACCTCTCAATTTACCATATTTGAGAGCCATGTTTAATCATTCCACAAACAAACAAACAATTTTATATTAATTTGATACATAAATACTGTTAGTAAATTCCATGAAAATAGATTTTGGCATATAGTAAAATTGGGAGCATAATTCTGAGAATGAAGATAATGTAATACTTACCAGATGTATTTATTTTATTTCAGACCTCCATGAATAAAACACTTGCTATCATACTAGGAGAAGTATAGCAGCACAGAAGCCCTGTTCTGTAACCCCTCCCCTCCACTCCTGTTCCACCAAAAGACATCCTGACCTCCCTACTCTAAAATCACAAGGAGAATTTTATGTCTTTTTGTGGGGGAGAAAGAAGTGGAATCACTTGAATTATCAATCGCTTACAGAAGCATAAAATACATTAAAAGGCCCAGTGCTGAATGTGTAACTTCAGTTTGGCATCATCTTTGGTATGTAAAGAAATACACTTACAAATGCATGTGCTGTATGTAAGAGACTCCAGAGTGCCCTGAGTGCCATGCTTCCAGACTGCCACAACAAGCACTGCCTAAAACAAAGGCTGGAAACCTCCTTTGTTAACTTACTAGAATTTTCACATGGAAAGTATACATTTAAACTCCTGTTTTTCAGGGATATTCAAGGGTGCCACATGCTCATTTTTAATTAGAGTATGTCTTCCAGAATACAGAAAATAACTCTTCAATCACATGACAATACTATATAATAAAAAACAAGTAAAAATAATCATTGAACAAAACCACATTAATGAGATCTAAAAAATCACAAGAGCAACTGTACATGAAAAGGATTTATATCAGATTGTGCTTCTAGTCTCAGAGAAAACGGATACTGTAGTAAACCATATTACTTAAAGCATGAAGCTGATGTGACACTATGTCTGCAAAGAATGGTAATAAGAGCAAAATCAAAATCATAAAAGAATGAGAATGGGAAAGCTAAGCAGAAAAGGCAAAGCAAATATTCCAGGCAAGGTTTCTTCTGTAATTACAAAAAAGAAATTAAATTATGAATTATGGAAGAGTCATTTCCTACTCAGAAGGCATGAGAGAGAAGGATGCTTGAAACAGCAATGAATTTGCAGAACCAGGGCTTAGTTTTGCTTGCTTAAGACGGCCAAACTCCAGCTCATGATTTTTTTAAGGTTACTGCTACACTTCTACACTCATCCGTAACAACAGCAAATTCAATGTAACCCAGGTTTTTGCTACACTCAGGAAACCCCAGCGGGCACTGACAGGAAGGAGCTGCTGCAGGCACACAGCACAGAACCCAAACCCAGGGTACCGAGCTGAACGCTCAGGCCTGGCAGCCACAAAGCTGAAGGCTCATCCACCTGGGCACATCTCCTGGCTGAGAAGAGCCTCAATGCTTCCCAATGCTCCTTCTGCTAATCCAGGCTCAGAAACACCTGGCTGCTCACACACCACCCAAATGAACTCTGGCAGTTAAACAAAGCCAGAGAGAACCACACCACTGAAGGCAGAAGATGGCAGTAACTGGATATGCCGTGATCCCTGCCCAGTACTTCCCCTTGCCTAAAGACATTAAGCCTGTGTTAGCAGAGCAGGTGCCAACTAAAAGATCCTCTGGCTTTGGGGGAATCCCATCAAATCTCTCAGCATAATCACTTGTGTCCCGAGCGATCAGGAGAGCAGAACAGCAGACAGGCACTGGAGCTATGTCTGATTTACACCACCCTGAGAAAAAGGAGAAAGGAATTTTGTGTTGTAAATTACACAGTCAAACAGGATCACTTCATGTATCCCGTACTGGCCAAGTCCAAACCCAAAAGCTGACAGATGTCCAACAGAACGTGCTTTCATTAAACCATCATGGTAATCCCATGGCATTTGCAAGCATGTAAAAAAAAAAAAGCATTGTCTCTCTTCAGTTAGTCAAATTTTAAGCAATACTGGGAGCTAGAGGCTATAGGGACCAGGACAAACCAACTTTTAAAACATGGTCATTAAATCCACCATAAGCAGCACAACAGCAGTGCCCTGAGAAGTCCCTGCCAACATCTGGGCAATGTGTACTGGGAGCCTCTGGGTATTCTCATCCATGTTTCAAGAAATCTTCAGAGGGATGAAGGTTACTGTAGTGCCCAGAAAAACTTAAAGTGCAGGTTTTGTTTAGAACACATGAGTGCACACATACTCTGCAGAAGCTCAAAAAAAGATGCTTCGAGCTCAGTTCACTTTGTGGCTGTTTTTGCAGCAAGCAGCCAACACTACCTGAGTGCCAGCAGAAATATATGCATGGGGAGATCAAATAGGCAGAAGGAAATACACTATAATGCCCACTTAGTCCTCCTGTGATAAGAAAATAAAGATCTCGTGTTATGTAAAATATCTTTTAACTACTTATCACACTATATATTAAGTATGGCATTTACTGAAAATGCTGCACTTTGAATTTTGCATTCTGAACAGTTTTAAAAGTAGTTTGGCAGCAATCAAAAGGTTGGGAAATGTGCAATATACGAGTAAGTGCTATGCTTTTAACAAATTCAATCCGCTAAAAAAAATGATCCAACCTAATGCCGTTCAATATAATTTTTAAAGATAAATACACTCAAATTTTACCTGTAACCTGAGCCTAAATAAAACCAAGACAACAAAACTGAAAGGTTCAATTCATTAGTTGAAAGAGCTGGTAAGCCTCAATACACTGTACACAGCTTTGGTGATAAAGCTAAAAAAAGAAAATACACACAAGCTTCTGAGCAGCACAAACTACACTTTGCTTTCATTTTCATATATAATTGAAATATCAAAGAGAAGCACACTCGGGGGCTCTAAATGATATATGATGGAAAACAGTGATGAAACAAAAATCCAGCAACTCAATTCCAGCATCAATAAACATTCAACATGGGCCAGAGAACACCAGGAGAACACCAGTTCTTGGTAACTATACATTTTTGGAGGTTGTTTCATACAACACTGCCATTTCTGAACTTAGAAAGGACTAATGAGAATTAAAAACCTCATCATCAATGAGAATCAAGTGCCTTGTCCAGTTCAAGCCTACTGTGAAGAGACACTGCCATAAAATGAAGGTACTGATCGACTGAGGCTGTGGCTGAAAATGAGCAGCTTCCCACCTTGGGAATAAGATTAATAATGGAAAAGGGAGAGTTGAGCAGGAATGAGCTTGGCAGAATGGCACCTCAGACAGGAGCTCAGAAGACAATATCTATAATTGTAAATGGGTTTATTTGTTGACTTATTAGAGAGCAATGTGGACTTGGAAAGCAGGCCTCTATCAAGCATTTTTTCCCCCATCTTTTGGAAGGGAAAAGTGAAGTTCAAGAAACAAAATCTTTGTTAAAAATATGTTTCTGCTGTTACAGAAGCAGTGAGCATCCTCTCTGGTTAGCAACAGTTAGTCCTCTCTCATTAGCAATTAGTGTCCTGTGACTCCCACCCACTACACCCCAGCTTCCACAAAATATGGGTTATACTCCTTGCTGCATAATGATACCTACACATTTGAAACAGGTAAAGTGTAAGAAAAGATTGAGCCAATTTTTAATCCATACTTAAATGAGATGAATTTCTGATTCAATGCACTGATTAATAAGCCAGAAAACACCCTAAATTATAGGTGTGAACAACAT
Source organism: Rhadina sibilatrix (assembly GCA_013400275.1). Taxonomy (NCBI): domain Eukaryota; kingdom Metazoa; phylum Chordata; class Aves; order Passeriformes; family Phylloscopidae; genus Rhadina; species Rhadina sibilatrix. The sequence goes on from VWYO01024383.1 coordinate 83,639, forward strand.
GCACCTATTTAGAGCACAAACACTGGTACCACTCCTGGAATTTGTATTTAAACTAATAGGAAATGTTGCTAAACAGAAAAATGCTTCTGATTTAACTCCTCTCCTTAGCAATGTGTAAAGTGACAGGAGCCAGCGCAGAAGACTCAGACTGAAAGGAAATCTGGTGGTTCCTACAATGGATGGGAAGTACCATCTGTAACCTCAATAAGAATTCACCTCCACAAGTTTTGAGATTATTCACCACACTTCTAACACACTCTAAAAAGCTCTTCAGTTTCTGGACACATGCCAGAAAATTCAAACCTTTCTTACTTTGTTTTGCTAACAAGAGTCTTATTCATCTAAGGCTCAACAAAGACAACTTGATTTAATTGCAAATCAAGATCACTAAGTTGTAAAATACATTTCCTATCTGGAGACTACAAAACACTGCGCTGAAGAATACCTAAGTCCTCTTTAGTATACCAATACAAAATCTATAAACATTTGCAGATTCTGCTCAAGACTATGCTTAGATTCCACCCCTTTTGTTCTTTATACCTTAAAGAATAAAGAACAAAAAAAAAACCTGGATAAGTCAAACGCTTTTGAAAACTACGCCTTGTCATCAGTTACTGAGTCTCTCATTAATCTGTATCTCACATGCCATGGCCCTAGAAGTACAGCGATGCCTGTTCTCTGCCGTGCCAGCCAATGATTCGCTGCCACGTTCTCCCAGATGAAGGCAGCTCTCGGTAATGGAATGCCGAAGAACAGCTACCCCTAGTGATCAGAGAGGCAGGAGACGAACTTCAAAGCCCTTCCTTGTTTACAGACATTTCTCATTTTCCCCAACGAGCTCGTTGTCAGCAACGGAACACACGCTCAGCAAAGACAGTACTCAGTATCCAAACACGTATTTGCATTGCAAATAATTTTACTGGGAAGAGCTTTGTGAATGGGTTTGTGTCACATTGTTACATCCCAGTCAGAACTCCAGCTTCAAACACTAATAAACCATCATCTAAAGAGTTAAAGCCCAATTTACATCACTCTGCTCTGCCTCCTGCCACACAGAATTGCAAACAGATCCTTCTCAGTCTCTCTGCAATACCAGGAATCCTCCAAGCCACACAGTGCAGGAGAGGGGACATCAGTGCGCTCAGACCGCGGCTGGCAGAGTCCCAGATAACATCATGCAGATCTAGAGCCTGGCACAGGAGAAACATGGAATCACTGAAACTTTTACCTTGGAAAACACCTTTAAGAGCATTAAGTCCAAACACTGAATCAGCACTACCAAGCCTACCAGTAACCCATGTGATATACACACATATATACACGTATACACACGTCTTTTAAACACCTTCAGGAACAGTGACAGCCCAGGTGCCCTTGGCCTTGTTGCCCCACACCTGGGCTCACGTTCAGTCTCTGGCACCAGCACCCCCAGGGCCTTTCCTGCTGCCTTCCAGCCCCTCTGCCCACCCTGTTGTTGTGACCCAAGGGCAGGCCCGGTTGAACCTCACACCCTTGGCCTCAGCCCATGGATCCAGCCTGTGCAGATCCCTCTGCAGCACCTTCCTGATCTCCAGAAGATCGATGCTGCCACCCAGCCTGGTGTCATCTGCCAACGGTGTGAGGGGCCCTCAATGCCCTTGTGCAGATGACCACTGAAGACCACAAACGCTAAGCCCTGGGAAGCACAGCAGTGCTGGCCCCAGCTGGATGTAGCTCCATCCCCAGTGCAGCTCTCAGCCCAGCACAGGGCACCCTCCCCAGCCGTGAGCAGCCGCCTCTGCCACCAAAATGCTCTGGGAATCCTGTCAAGGGCATTTTCAAACTCCAGGCAGACAGCACCCACAGCCTTTCCCTCATGCACTAGGGTGGTCACCCGGGCAGAGGAGATCAGGCTGATCAAGCAGGACCTCCCTTTCATAAACACAGGCTGGGCCCGATCTCCTGGTTGTCCTCTTTTCATATAGATGGAAAAAATGACCATGACTGTTCTGCAGTGCAGAATGTTCTCCACCAGACAATCAGGAATGTCTACAGCAAGCAGCAATCTTCCTGATTTGTCTCCCATGAGTGAACACACAGCATGCAGTCAATCCAGCTAAACATTGTCCATGACAAGGCACTCCTGATGGATAATTTAGTATCAGCAACACAGACTATTTGGAGATGTTTTTACCCAGAGCTCTCTGACCACTGTATGGGCTCTTTACGTAAATCCCACAGTTACTTTTAAATATGCACAATGCACTCTTTAGATCCATCAAAAGAGGGATACGGGACTATGAAAACAAACTTTACTAGGAAGCTAATAAAAAAATTAGCATAAAGAATATTCATGTGGCAGGAAATTTAAACACACGCAAGCTGCAACAGCAAAAAGAGGTAAGAGTGAGGAAGAAATCAAACATATACTCTCCATTTACCTGAAATAAAGGAGAAAGATGTTTGAGAGCCCCAGCAGAAAAAGTCTCCCAATGACCTTACTGTCATACCACTCAAAAAATTACGAAATGTCTGTTCCTTTTAAAGTAAACATTTTTGCAAATTATTTTGTATTAGATTAAAAACTATTTCCCTTTTGAAAGGGAAATTCAACAAAGTGTGCTGGCCAGTTAGAAAACACAGGGAAGCATATTTTCATCTCTATCACTCAAAGGAAAATAAAAAATAATTCTGAAGTGTGATTCCCTGTACATTATTCACCAGCAGAGATTAATTGGGCATATCTTCAGATGAAAAATACAATATATGGAGACAGACTTTTACAAGTTCACCTTGGGTGGAAAACAGTTGATATCAAGGAATATTACTTCTAGGTCCAGGGAATGTGTCTGCCAGGAAATAAAAGCAAGGTCAATCCACAGATACAATCACCAAAAAATGCCATTCAGATGTAAGACTGGAAGTAATTTGGAGCTGCCACAGGTAAACACAGAACAGACAAGTGCAATTACCAGCCTGCTTTGATCTGCAGGACCACATCCTTTCTGAAGCTTCGATGCTATTGTGGCAAGCAAATTTTGCTTGCAGAGTATTATCAAGCCTGATGGCAAAGCAGAGTCGCAGTCGATGCAACAAAGAGCCAGCGCTGTTTTGGTCAGAGAGAATCAGCTGCCACATTAACCATGCCATGACACCGTGTCTCTAATGTTCACCTGGGTGCATTATCAACTCTGAAAACCTTTTTCACCTCCTTACACACAGTGCACTAGGATGAGATCCCTGTTGGAAATAAGTGCGTGCACTGAAGACAACACTCATTACAGTAATGGAGGACTGGTATCAACCTTCTCATCAGCCTTTATCAGGGTGGTTAATGCTCTGAGATTCTCACATGTTCATCTTCAGTCTATTGTAAAATAAGAATTATAATACTTGAAAACAGCGAAGACTACAAAACAGTACATCTACAGTTTGCAATACCTTCAAAAAGCAGTTCTTTACTGGCATACCAAATGTGTTGTAATAACATGAGTAAGACTCTACCCTTAGTACTTACTTTGAAATATTTACACTTCAACATCAGAGTCAGGTATTTACTCATAACTGTACATTGAAATGGTTTCACAGGCTACACTACAAGTGGCTTTATGTTAACTGGTAGAAAAGAACATTTATATATTCGAACTGTATTTAGCAAGCTCTTTTACATCCTTGAAAACTTGACTGGGTAATGTGGGACTGAGCAGACAGGCTGCCAAAACTCAGTGGGCCAGATTATTGAACATGGGAACAAAATGTGACAATCATAAAACCAGCAATAATAATAATAACAACAGCAACAACAACAGCAGCCACCTGTGACAGCAGATAAGGTTGTGATACAATATAAATGCATTCATAGATTTGGTCTCAACAATATTGATAATACACAAGTCTCTGAGGGTAAAAGAGCAAACAGGATTTGAAGCCACATCACGTGAAAAGGTCCAACTGTCTAATCACACAAAGCACTATGCAGTGGATTGAGCTTGCCTGTTTTGTGCCTCACATCCTTGTTTACCAGTGAACAAGACTGTCACTAAAACTCTCCAGATAAACATCTCTACTGCCTCGATGCTGTTTATCACCTGGCACAGAAGTTTACACGACAGCTGTAGGAACAGACAGCAGCAGCGTTCTAGTAGAGGCACGGCTTAGCTGTAGTCTGACAATCACCTTTAGAAGAAGGAAGATTACAGGGGTTTGAAGATTTATTGCTTTTCATTCTGTCAGTTTTTCTGTGATTTTCTTGCCTGTGCTTCATCAGGATGACCTCTGATGTCCACTGTAAAAGTGGGAGCAAGAATCTTATCAACTACTTTCCTAATGAACACCAATGAACTTCCACTCAGTGACCACTCTTGAAAATATTTCAGTCATTTCTGGCTCACCTTATATAAAATTATAAGCAAGCCCTTATGCATGTCTTAGTTTAAAGTTACCATGATTTAACTTTTTTATTTTGTTTTCACATTCACACCATTGTTCAGCGATTTAAACTGAGGCTATTTCAAAGTCTTCTCTGACAGGTGCTGTGAAGGTGCTCTGGGCCTCAAACCTTCTCCACATCTTGAAGAGTTCACTTGTGACTGACCTTTTTAGTTTCTTTCTCTTGTTTATTTTAATTCCTCCATTCCAAATCAAGCACTAGCACCCCAGATGTTTTTACTTTTGCTGTTTCTGAAAAGCTGGTAAACTCACGTTAACAGTGCCTGTCCATTTTGGCACCTCATTTTTGCAGTCATTGTGGAAAATGTGTGTACTGTGCATGCTGAAGCTGAAATTGGCTGTTCTCTTCCATTTTATTTTCCTTTTTTAGTTTTTCCAAAGTAAGTGTTCCTGGGACTCATTCATATTGTAGCACTTCTACATTAATCACCTGCCAAATGTTCACGCTTCATTAAAGAACTCTATGTTAAAGGAAGCCAATGGAAGTTGCTCATGAAGGAGTAATTCAACTTCTGCTCATAGCCTTTTATCATGTGGCTTGTTTGTTCAAATTGTCAATCAGTGTCTAATTTAGAAGTTTTCTAATGTGAGTATTGCTGCTAATTTCTGATTCTGATTGAACATATAATTAACAAAAAACATACACACATAGAAAGATGTTACAATTAGCAACTGCTAATTCCATTTTAAAGATATCAATGGCTTTTTCAAGTATATTTGTTATAGACAATTTTGTACCATTAATTTAAAGGAAAAATATTTTAAAAGGCAACAATTCTATGAACTTTCTGATTCTGACTAGGGCATTCTTTACAAGGAGAAAACAAATTAAGGGTGTCAGTGTATGTTATTACTCAAAGACAAGCCTCTCTTTGAGACGGATACAAATCACACAACATATGTTTGTTCAGAGATGACAAAACACACAGGTACCACTTGCTACATAACTGCCCAGCCGTGGCAACCCTGCAAACTGAAATTTAAAGCAGTTCAGTCTCATGTAACAGCAGATCACTGTAGCTAGGAAGTCTAGACTCAAAAGGGTAAGCTCTGATGTAAAGCATTTCCACCTCAGAAATACGGCAGGCAGACACACATAAAACTTTAATGCTGCTGTTAAAACCCACTTATTAAAACCTCTGTAAACACCCAAAAGAATAAAATCTTATTGTCTGCCTTGCTCCTGCTCCTCCAAAGCAAATCATCAACTTGAGGATAATGACACTAAATAGGTGTTCAGTGGCACGAGATCCACAGTAGCTTTTCTCCAACTGTGTCTTCTGATCTTTTAAGTAAGGAATTGAGACAATTTTAAGCACTTGCCTTTTTACAGACCAAATGAGCAGTGCCCTGAACCTCTCAATTAACCCAGCACAGAGAGCCCACAGCTCAGGATTTACAAAATGCAGAGACACTCCTGAGAGACACTCACAGCTCAGCTACTTATCCACTACTTTATTATTCACTCTTCCTGCAAAAGAATCAGATCTACAGCCAAAAGTGGTTCTGTGACTTGAGGGACACACACTGACCCATCAGTATGTACACCTGGTGATTATGTCAATAGCTTCAGTCTAATGTCACCTATCATCCACAGTGCAATGGGAACCACTGCAGGACTGTAAAATACAACAGCAAGAGTCAGCTCTTCCACTGAGCTTTTCTCTAAGTGTTGTTCAAACAAAGCAAGTACTCCTCCCTGATTTCCCCATGACAAAACTAAGTCACAGAATGGGGATGTTATGTGGCCATTGTCACCTTCAGGCCAATAGCAAAGCCAGAGATAGAAAATAAAACTGAAAAAAAAGCAATTTAACTCAACAGGTTCACACATGAAAACACAACTGAACACATACACAAGATAAATAACAGTTCAGCCAGTGGAACAAGCTAAAGCAAATAACCTGTGTTTCCTGAGACAAGACTCCCAATGCAAGTCAGGATTTCACAATACAAGCTCAGTATCCACTGACACCAATTGTCACTGTAACTTACCGTGGTGAGGAAATGCAGTATCACAAAAACACCTGCCATTAACAGCCAACAATCCTACACTGACAGGGCAGCCATGGGAAGCCCCATAGGCAGCCTCCATTGGCCAACAGCTGAATCACCTTTCAATCCCCCTGCTCCTGTGTTTACAAAGCCATGTCTTCATCTTCTAAACATTTTTCCCCTTCAAACAACAGACGGGTCCATCTTCTATTTCTGCCAGTCTGACTTGCTGAGTAAGGGAAAAGTTAGCCATCAGCCCAAGACAAGGTTAAGAGGAATGAGAATAGAATATCAACTTCCCTGGGGTTTTCCAGGCAAAAATCAATCTAGAACAATAATCAGTACAAATCTACTATGTCTCCTGGCAGCAATAGTAAGTTTAAAAAACACAAACAAACAAACACACAAACAAAAACAGGCAATAGCAGGATAACTGTGATAAGAATGAACTTGTTGAAGAGCAAAATCAACTGTAGGTCATGCAAACTAAAACAATTAGAATCCATTTACTCTGCTTAACCTGGATCTTACTCTGTGCAGCACACACCCTAAGAAGGACACAGAAATTAGATGCATTTTCCTGAATAAATCTCAACAAATTCCAGAAATGCATTCTGCAAATGTTACACAGTTGGGGCTATAGAAAGTACCTAAACTGGCCAGACTACTGATGCACATTACAAAGACACAAATTAAATATTACAGCAAAAGCTTAAATCAATCACTTCCAAGATAAAGGAGTCCCTGCAAGTGGTTTCAGTGTACATCATATAACCTTACAGGCAGTGTCATCCCTCTGTCTTGGTCATCATTAAACAAGCAGCAGTGAAAAGCACTTTGTTTTATTGTTTTGTTCCATGGATTTAGGGATGGATCAATCTTATTTATGTTCTCTAAAGTGACAGTTGAGAGTGTTTTGGATGAACAGTTCTTTGTTTAGCTATGAAACTACAGTCAAAAGGCAGGTCAGAGCACAGAAAGCTATCATTCATGATTTCTTCTCTCACATTAGGAAATAACTCTCAGAATGAAATTAATTCATTTTAAATGTCTACACAGTGCTTATTTTTGGGGTTAAGATAATAAACAAAGATGCCAGTAAATAAAAGTAAGCACTTCCCTCCTGACTGCAGTTGATAGACCCTACTTCAGCAGAACAAATACAACTGCATGGTTTGAAGTTTAACTTTGCCTCCTGTTTTTCAAGGCTGTAGAACACAAGCCCAGAAGCCCTTTTCCTTATCCCTCACCTTCTCAGGTACCGTTGTTCTGGTGCATCTACAGAGCACTGCTGAACCTCCCCTGTGAAAATGCACATGTACACTGAGGTCTGTCTCTCCAAAAGGACGAAGGCTTCCCAGAGCACAGCCAAGGACAAACTGCCTCTGGCCTTGCCAGCTCTCCCCACAGGGAGTGGCACAGAGGAGGTTTATCAGCCATGATGGGCAATTCCCCACAGACCTGACCCCAGAGGCTGCCCCAGCACCAGCCTCTATCCAGCAGGGAACAGGCAGGACTGACTCCCACAGCAGTCACAGATAACAGACCTGTGGCTGAAGGGGAGTGGGCAGAGGTCTCCCAATAGTCTCTTGGGGAAAGAGAACAATAGAGCTTTAAAACTCTCCACTCTCAGAGAGTTCAGGAATCAGCAGTACACCATCAATACAACAGCTGTCTGACAGGGAATAGTGAGGCACTTTGTACCTTGGAGTGATTGATGAGAAGTTAACGCAGGGTGCATTAAGTATAAAATTGTATCAAGTCAAAAGATGAAGGATGGAAGAGCCAGAAACATCCAGCCCAGGCTGAGACAGCAGCCACTTGTGCACGTCTTTTACCTATCACAACTGCCAATTTGGATAGCTTAGGAATCAATGTTTTATGAACTCCAAACTATGATCATTGCTGCACGTGGGCCACTGTTGAACCTTCAGACAGCAGGCATTTTTTGGTCACTTGAGATTCAAGCTGCATCTACGAGAGAGCAGTAAAAAATCCCTAACAACTGTACTGTCAATCCTTTCCCTAATTGAAAACATTTCATCAGGTGGAAAATTCAGTACAATGACACCTCCCCTCCTGCTACAGATCACCTGGCACAAAAGAAAGTGCAAATCCGTTAGGAGGGGATCAAAGCCGGGGTTTGCTTAGGGAACGTCGGCAGTCACAGGGGGCCAGGGGAATGCAGACACGGAGCCAAAATCCTGCCATGTCTCCCTTTCCCAGTGAAGAGGCTGAGTGTGCAGGCTGTGTAACCTGCTGTCACCTCAAGACTGTAGGAGAAACAGCCAGAGCTGCTTTACAGGCCTGACAAGAGGGATGTCATTCTGCCTGTATGGCTCTCCAGCTCCACTATTCCACAGTGGCTTTGCCACACCAGACTCCAATCACAGAGCTAATAAGGCAACTTCTACTGCATTTAGCCATGATAAATACTCTGGACTAAAAGGCCATTAGCATTACCCAGTATGCAAAGTGTACTTTGCAGTTATGAAATGTTTACAACCAGCCAAGCCTTTGTTAATAACTCAGCAGGATGATCCTGTAATGCAGCACCTCATATAATAGGAAAGGCATAGTCTCAGTGCTATTCATATTTTGCTTCTGCATTCTTTACATGAGACATGCACATGAAATACTGTTTATCACCATTACACAAACACAGTTATTTGCTACACTTCTAGATATATCTGCGGACAAGATTTTGACTGGCTTCAGCACAGAAAAAAAAAATTCAGACACCTAGAATCAATTACTTCAGAAGCAGTAGCTATGAAAATATAAAAGTAAGTATTATCAAACTGTACAGACTGACAGGAAGTACAGGACCAATTCAGTACTGATATAAGCCTAGTGGGAATTTACTGGTGTGCATGTCAAGTACATATCTATATTGCTCAAAGTAAGTAATTATTAAGAATGAGAAATATTTGTATAGTTTACTTGCAATATCACACAGAATAGGGATTGTTTAAAAAATCCTTTTTAGGGTCTTTTTTATTGTTCCTACAAAATGGACTCAACATTACAATTGCATTACACTTCACTATGATACAGTACCTTTATTATAGCCAAATTCCCTTTAATTTTCTCAGCCTTTAAGACACCAATCTTACAGTACTGCATTGTGGTTATTTATTTCTTTTATTTGTTCTGTTTCTAACATGGTATTCATTTTCCTCCGCAGAGTCATTTCCATTTGGATGAAGGAGAAAACCCCAAGCTTTCCCAATTCTGCACCTGACCGCCACAAAACTTACATTTGTTTTCTTTTTACTTTGAAATGATTTATGTAGTGTTTGGGATTTACACCCAAATGGGCCTAGCTCACTGATACAGTCATAGATCTTGGAAATATCAATTCCCTCTGCACAGCTTAAAAGCTGCATTGAATGTAGAACAGAAGGGGAATATGCTGGCTGGACATCTAGCATCACATTCAGAACTGCAAATTCAGCTTTCTAAAACAACCTATATTGCTTAGGATAGTCTCAAACTACTCACATCTACTCCCCAGCTAGTTTATGAAATCTCAGAATTTTCTGTTTGCATTATGTTGACAAGACATGTCTGGCAGCTGGAGGAGGGAAGAATGTATAGGAATTTATGCTTCTGATCTTAGACGTTAATTATCCTCTGAATTCTGTTCCAGCCTCTTGTATTTTGATGAAGCTCTCTGATCTTTAACAGTACAAAACTAACAGATTGAAAGTACTGATCTATTTTCTAGCTACCATTAGTCAATATCTGAAAGGCACTAGTGTATCAAATGTTTGCCACTTCAAATTTCATGTCTCTGTTTTTAATATCTGGGTCCATTGATTTGTCAATGCTTGGCTACACAACAATGAGAGAAATTGCATCCTGAATGCAGCAAAATCACCCTTCTCATTCACCTCAAACCATTCGACTTCTGGATCTCCACAACTGATACCCACACCTGAGTGAGCTGCTCTGAGCTTGTTCTGTGCCAGTGGAGACAGAACCAACACAGACAATGCAGGCAGGTCCAGCTCAGGATATTCTGTGATTCTAAACTTGGCCTTTACAGCTGGCCAGGCTGTGGCCTCCCCTGACTGCCCTGACTCATCCCCCAGCGCTGGATCAGAACCTCAGCTGGGCTGGGTGCAGTCACTGCACTGCACAGACAGACACTGACTGACAGGAGTTCCACTCTCAGTGTGCAAAAAAAGCAGAGCTCTCTTTATTTTTGATAAGGGTTTGATGATGTCACTATGTGCTGGAGTCCAGGGTATTCCTCTGGAAACCCTGGACAGTCAGAGACCTGTACAGGGGGGTTTAAAACCTGTACAGGGGGGTCTGAGAAATGTACAGGGGGGTTGTAGACCCTGGCATAGACCCCAGACAGGCAAGGGCCTCGACTACAGTCCATGGGAAAAGTTACCAACACTACGGGAAGAATTGCAAACTCTCAAAGGTAATAGAAAGCAGTAATATTTTAACATTAAGGGTTTTAGAATAGGGATGACCAGAGACAAGATGGAGGATTCTGGGCGTTGCCCTGGGGTCTTCTCCTTCTTCTTTGTCTCCATTTTGCACAGTGGTGATGACATTAAGTAGATTTAGAGGGATTGGGTTAGAGTGAAAGACACCTGTTTAGTGTAAAGTGTAGATATTGGTTCAAAATTGTAAATAATGTTCACGTAATTATCTGTATATAAGATGATGAGCTGGGGGCAGGCGGGGCAGTCGTCACCTGTTGCCCGTGCTGTCCAGACCCTGGCAGAGCTCAGAGAAAAAGAACTGTGATAAGATAAAATAAACAAGAAGAACAGCCTTGAAAAAGAACATCTAAAGGCTCCTTGTCATTTCTGCGGGCGGCTTGGGGCTTCCTGAGGACAAAGGGCGAAGAGCACCCTGATCTGGGGGGAACAGAGACCCCCCGAGAACTATGAAAGGTTTTTCACTGCATAACTGTAAATTAAATGCCTGGGTATTTTCTGGTTTACTGTTTTGGGGTATTTTTTTTTGGAAAAAAAAAAAAGGAAAAAAGCCCACAAAAAACATAAAAGGCATGTCCCCTGAGTCAGGGGACAATTTTTACAATTTCTTTGGCCATTAAATTAAAACATCTGAAATTGGCTATTGGGAGAGCTGGAGGAAAACACACAGAACATACAAAAAGTTTTTCACAAATTTGATAAAAAACAGTAGAAGACAAGGCTGTGTGCAGTGAAGGCAGATGGAATGCTACCACCTGTCTAAATGGAAGCAGCACTGAAGAATTTTTTCACAAGAAAGGTTTGAACTACTGGAAGCTAAAACATCTATTTTCAGAAAATACATATTTAGTGTAATTACATGCTCAAATTAACTACATTTTGCTGAGATGTTTTTAATTTCAAAAACTCCAAAGGATTTATAAAGCAAAAATACAATTGAATTTTCCCTATGTAAGAGTCACACCAATGTATTCTTTTCCAGCAGTCCAAGGCAAATTGCAAGATTGGCTCGTACTACAATGCTGTGAGAGTTCTATTTGAAGTCAGCACACAAAAAGCCCAACATTTCCTTTTCTTTCCAGTGCATTCTGCAAGGAGAACTACAGCTCTCAGTCTCTCCCTGACAAGAAGAGAACCTGGGCAGTGCTCAGGGCCAGCTCCTCCCTCTTCCCACGCCTACCTCCTCAGCCATGCTTGCCATCAGCTCACTCACAGACTGAAATGTGCTCTTTTCACTCCCAAAGGGAAGGTCCTTCCATCCCAGTCAGAAATGCTACAACAAAAGGCCCACATTTGCACTGCTGCAGTCACCACTGTTGTGGGTGCAGTTACCTTCCAGAGCAAGAATGACAACCACAGTTACAGTCTGTAACCTCAGCCAAAAAAGAACAGCACAACAGAAAGCAAATATTAGCTCAGGGAAAACAGAAAATAACATTTACCTGATAAAAAGCCAAAGATGGGTAAACAGGACAGAGGCTGATGCTTCATCTAATGCTTAAATTCTGCTCACAAGGCTAATTCTAATTTTATTTTCTATCATAAATGCATTAGCTTTAAATCTCCAGTACTGCCTGTCATTAGCTTGGAGAACACAAGCATTTGTTTAGCCAAAGAAAAGCCCATGTTATACACTGGACCAAGTCTAAAGCAGAAATTTTAGCAATGTACAGGTATCAATTAGATGCATGCATTTTAAGAACATTTTGCTGTTTGAGTGCAAAAAAAAAACTGAGGGAAGTTTGGGCTTAATGTCACTCAAAGACCTAATGTAATATTCATTCTCTTTTATAGTTATAGCTAAATTCTCTACAATATATCTTATAGTATTTAAGTAGACACTACCCTGATTAGTGTAGCTTAATGTAGAGCAGCTGGCCTAGATGATTAGAGCTAACTGATCCACTGAATGACAGACCTGAATCTCTGTGTCTGCAAATACATCCAAATTTTCATCTCCTGGTTTGCACTGCTCCTAGTTTTTGTTTTGCCCCACCAAAACATGCCAAAGAGCTTGGATTTTCACTACAATTAAAAACATGGGATTACAATATATCTCAATATTATGACAAATTATTTACCCCACTGTTCAGAATCAACCTGGTTGATTTCTGATTTTTAAGGATTAAACTCCTGGTCTAAAACTTGTTTTTGCCTGCCCTAGAATTGGCTCTTCAACTGTTTCAGATACCACGTCTGAGAGACAGAAGAACTGCCTGACTGCCCAAGTACCCTCCACACATCACAGAGGAAGCTGCACTTCCTGGCATCCCCAGGAACAGGTGGTAAGAGGATACAGGGGAGCAGAAAGCATTTCCCCAGAGCTGCAGACAGACAGACAGAGCTCAGTGCTCAGGGCATGGCAGAAATGCAATCACCAAGCAATCACCAGCACACACAGAGCTGTTTGTAGCCAACAAGACAGAACAGGACATTTCCCTTAAGGCCTGAGCTGGTTCGTACTAAGCAGCGTAAAAAACATGTTTTTCAACACAATTAAGTAATTTTGCTTATTATTCAGAGCAAGAGGCTGGTGTATGCCACAAGTCACTCATGCACAGCCCCTCCACTGAGCAATCTGAAGGAGGGTATACATCTTTATGCAGGGACTATAAAAAGGGGGCAAGTGTGCCATGATAGCATGTGCAGCCTTTGTCTACAATACGTTTTACATTGATGGATTTCAAATAAACGAGCTATCACTTCCCCCTCCCAGGAATAGGAGAAAATGGCACATTCCAGAGAAATGCTATCTCCAAACAACAGCTGTATGGGTACTTTGGCGATGGATGGAGCTGGCAGAGAGCCCCGGCAGCACTGCCGCTTCTGTCATTCCCCAAAAGGAATCAATGCCTGATTCCATTTAGAACGGCCTCTCTTTTGCTACCTTCATTACATCTGCTAGGAAATCACAACTCTCTCTTTTCATTTCTTCCCTAAGCTTTCTTTGTCCTGGAATTCTTCTGATTACTAATCCTCTGTTCACAGACTTTGTGTCTTTTAAGAGCCAGAGCCCACCCTGGAGGTCATTCCTGTAAGGTTTTACCCCTCTAAATGTGAATTTGCACCCCTTCATCTCTGCGAAAGATCTCAGAGCACGCAGTTTGTGGCCATTCCACTGCCTTAAGATTGTCGCATGTGAAAAAGGACAAAAGTTTACTGCCCTGCCTTCATCCTTCATTCTACAAGGTCTGCAACCACAGCAGTGCCTGTATATCCTCTGTGAAGAAGCTGAATGAGCCCTACCAGCCTGGGGATCCTGATGCTGTTGGTGACTTCAGGGAGAACCCAGCAGTAGTTTCCTGTCACCCAAAATGCCTCTTCAGGGTATGTGACAAACTCTGCTCATGCAAAGCCATTCTAGATGCATCACTGTCATTGTTGTGGTCTCAGATGGACCTCTGGCATGCCTTTAAGGGTGGGAATTAAGTAGTCTATCAGGTTTTACTAGTTCTGTATCCATGAAAGCCACCAAAGTTGGGTAACACTACAAACAGCACCCTGAAAACACTCACCCTCCCTTGCCCTGCTTCCCCTCCCTTTGAAGCCAAAGGCTGTTGCCCTGCAGTGGGAGGAACATGGCCAAGCCTCCCAACAGTCCGGTCACGTCGTTGAGGTGAGGGCAGAGGGTGTCTGCTGCTTACCCACTCCCTGGATTGCAGGTAATAGGAATCAGAATATGTGAAAGGAGGAGAGCAGCACACTCCTCCAGGGCAGCGTGCTCTCAAATCCATGCCCTTCCCTTTGGGATTACAACTCGGCTGACTGGTGTCCTTACAACACTCTGACACTGCTGCAGTTAACAGACAAGGATCCCATGTTTACTGCAGACAAATCAATTCATCACCACAGCATGCTGAATACCTGGGAGAACATGTGTATTCTGTGAGGTTCCTGGGATGTCCTCAAGACTCATCTACTAACCCTTCATCAACACCCACTAGTAGATTGAGAATGACAAGAACGTTCCTCGCATTATTTTCAGAGGGTTTTTTTTCTTACTATAGCATTTTACAGAGTAAGATATGAACAAAGCCCCAGGAGACAATGTGAAATTCAGAACCTATCAAGAGTAAAACCAACTCATACTTAGTACATACGATCTTGACTCTTCTTAGAATGATGTGTCAGACTGTACAGGCCTCTGAGAACTGAGCAGAGCCTGCCCACAGGGACTTGCTGGGGATGTGTATCAAGGGGGGCCCACAGTCAGCAATGTAATCATTTAAGCCTCATTTTCCCAACAACTCAAGCTAAATAGCAATTATTTTGTAAAAGCCTCAAGCCAGGAAAACACATCAAATAAGTTTCCAATTTTAAGTGTGAAGAAGTCCAATCAAATAAGCAGTAACATAGTAGAGGGGGTTTGAGAGCAGTAAAACTTTGCACACCAACAAAAAGAGATTCCTCACACTGGCCTCACCCTCTCCCAGCAGCAAGTGAAGCCAGTGGGACAGAACGAATCAGTGTCAGTTCCTGCACTGATTTTGTACTCATCTCCTTGTCTTTAGAAGGTTTCCCTTTTTTTTTTTTTTTTTTTTTTTAAATACAGATATTTTATAACCAAAACAATGTATACCACGTTTTTGTAGCATTCATTCTAATCTATATACACATAATTTTCATCTGAAGCTCAAACAAAATTTTAAGATGTGGAAAAACTAGTTTTGAAAGAGCTTTTTTATTGATGATATAACCACTAAAATATGATTTTACATTGCCCAATAATAGTAGCTAGAGCTGTGTTAATGGTATTGCCTACAAGAATACACTATAAAATGCAAATAGTAGCATATAAAAATAACAATTACTTATAACACATACGAATAGATAAACAAATTCAATGTGCCATTAAAATGATGTTGTATTTTTACTATACTTTTCCCCTCTTTTTTCCTTACAGTTTTAAACAATAATAGAAAATCCACTGTCATGCAAAGAAGTTTACCATTTGTGTACAGGACTGCATTATATACATATATAGATACATCCTGCATGAATAATGGACTGCAGAAATAGACTGGTGTGAGGAAGCCCTTAACAAGAGGGAGGATTATCTTCAAGAATAAACATGAAATGAAATTAATAAATGCCATATCTTTATTATGTTGTTGTTCCTAGGTTTTTTCTTGCTGTTCAGCTACTCCAAAGGATAGTAAAAAATACAAATTATTATTACTCCCTATTTCCCAAGCTTCCAAGTGACTGAATTTTCATATGACTGTCTCTCTGGTACCATAGAGGTCCCAAAAGAACCATTCACTTAGTTTACAATGGCAAAGTGAACAAAAAATAATCTTTGCCATAATTCAGCAGAACAATCCACCTGACACAAAGGCAAACCATAAAATGACCCCATGTATGATGTTTGTGCTCACATGCAATGCTTTTTCAGATCTTCAAAAGATCAGTCTCAATTAATTTAATGCTATGTTACACCCAACCACATCCAAAAAAGATACACACACAAGTGTTTGGGATTTCACACAAATAAAAGAACAAGTGTGAGAAATCAGGCCACAGATCCCCACTGCTCAGGATCCTGTCTCTGAGAGTCATCAGCCAAAAATGTTAGGAAAGGTACGTAGGACAGAAAAATGCACACAGGTAATTTCCAACTTGTGTGCTCCCACCTACTGGCAATGTGCAGCACAACTTGCTGACCTTGAGCCTTGGTGAGCCAGGGCTGGCTGGCATCCACCTCTTAGTACAAATCCACAGCTGCAGTGCATAAAACTGTGTCTCACTGCTACCTATACATAATTCACTGCTCCTCAGTCACTGAACCTCCAAGGAAAAACAATACTCTGTGACCCAGGTGAGCAACTGCACGCCATCAACGATAAATTGCAAATAATTCAAGCAAACAGTTTCTGCCCAAGGGCTAACATTTGTTCACAAACTATGTCAACATTAATAATATATAAGTGAAGAAGAATGCTTGCTCATGAACGATTCACAAACGAAGGCTGCTTTGATAATTTGTTTGTGACAAAACATTTGGCCAAGTCCCGTGCTTGGAGAGCTGCTAATTTTTGGTGTTGTCCCCTTCTCTTCACCCCTCCAGGTCTCATCAGGAATGAAAGGATGGAGACCGCAAGGTTGCCAGAGCTCAGTCTCTTCTGACTCCTTTAGCTCCTCCAGCACGAAGCAAACAGAAATCAGCCAGGACCACAGCTCCACTGCTTTCCATGAACTGTAACTATTTCAAAGATGCTTCTCTTTTCCCTCTTTCCCTTCCCTCCAATTCAAGATGCTACCTAACACGAGAAGCAAAAACACATGTCAGCGACGTGTCTCTCCTAATCACATCTCGGTGCTACTACCTGAAAGAAAAGCGGTGTACCAGAAACTGTCTGCTGAAAACCACACTACCTACAGCTCACACTGATGCTAATTTACATACCAAACAGTGGAAGCCCCTTCTGAATGTTTGTCCCAAATTCCGTGTATGTCTTGTTAATCCCCTTCCATTCACAGCATTTTCAAACCACATTTCAAAACAGCTAGAGGGTTTAAACTAAGAACTTGTACTGAGTGGAGGCAAAACTGAATTAATCCTTAAATGCATACCCCCTCGTGCACTGGAAATTTCAGGCTGGATCCAGGCACCCATGTGAATTTCTCCAAGTAACTTCAATGCATAAAACTGGAGGCATCTAGAGACAGCACTACACATTCCCTCTATAATCAATCAATAGGGAGAAGATAGCAGTTCTCAGAGGCAACTCAGAAAATGATACACAAAAAGAACAGCTACCAAGAGGTTGTTAGTAGAAAGTAACAGTGCATCCAATTCCCCTCCTCATGCAGAGATCAGACACCTGTCTCAGAATATCACTCCACTCAGCCTGACATGATTTCAGCCTGTGCCTCTTGCTTCCAGGTCTCACTTCCAGACACAATAGGTCAGGTAGGGCAGTGTTTCACCCCAAAACAAGGCTAAAAATCTCACTTTTGTTGGTTTTGTTCGTTGGAGGTGTCACATACACTCTTAGATGATTAAAATACAAGAGGAGGAGGGATTGATCCAGTACTATTCCAGTTAACCAAATAAACTCAGTGGTGATAACAAGCCTTAGCTACTAGATTTGTCACCATAGTCCATAAATTAGGCTTCTAAATCACTTGCACTACTTTGAAAATTTCCTATTGAAATACTGAAGATTCCTACAAAAGTCTCTCCCTATTTCCCAAGCTTCCAAGTGACTGAATTTTCATATGACTGTCTCTCTGGTACCATAGAGGTCCCAAAAGAACCATTCACTTAGTTTACAATGGCAAAGTGAACAAAAAATAATCTTTGCCATAATTCAGCAGAACAATCCACCTGACACAAAAGCAAACCATAAAATGACTTTGAAACTAAACAATATCATAACATACTAACTAAAATTTATATTGAACTAAAATAATCCACAGTAAACTAAGCCAGAGAAACAGCATACTTCCAACAGCAACGCCAATTACTAAAGAAATTATACAGATATTTTCATTCTTCTGGATCTTTTCCACCAAAATAAACTTAGTAGGTTATTTTCTTCACAGTTCATAAAATCATATGCCACTGTAGAAGTATTCGTGGTACACAACACTACTATTTTCAGTCTTTGCCAAGTGAATTCATGAGTGCCAGCACAAAGCCCATGTTTCTAGATACCACTTAAGCATGCCTTCGTTTAATAACAAATACTCTCACACATCAGAATACCTCACTGTTTTGAATAGCAACGAAGACAAAATCTACCAGTGCTAAAGATTTTGCCATCACACCAACCACATTATGCCAGACACTCTGAAAAATACATTTTCCTTGGCCTTCCAAGTGCAACCCTAACCCTAACTCCTAACCCTGCCCAAGTGCAACTACAAAATGTGTACAAGCACCTTAAAAATGGTATTTTTTCATTAATCACTGAAATACCTAACTGTGAATCTAAGTGTTTCTGTAGCCCAAGCAGGGGATGTGCCCATGAAGAGACACACACACAGTCTGCCATGGACAAAGTCCTCACTGCAGCTAATCTTGGCCTTTAACAGACACTGCACTGTAATCAAATGGAGATGTGGGAATTGTGAGGGAGCAGAGAGCAGCAAGGGAGGGCCCTGGCCAGCAGCCCTGTGCTGCAGAGAACAGAGGAGGGACACCCCCCAGCTGTCCTGTGGGTGCTGGCCAGTCATGCTCAAGTGCCAGCCTTTCCAACGCCACAGAAATGTCCTCTCCAAGCAATACTTTTATGTCCCCACTGTCTCCCATCCTGCCTTACACATCCACTCCTCAGAGCTTGATCTCTCATGCTTGTGCCTCCACCCCTCTGTGGCTCCTGGCTCACAAATCCACAAGCCCAAGTACTGACCTTTCATTCCAAAACCTTTAGTTCAATTTTCACGTGCTATCACAGGTCTCCAAGGGCATCTTGAAGTATCAGTACTTTTGCTTTTGTTTCTATCTCTCACAACAGGTATTCCAAAGATCTGACTTCACTTGTCAGAAAACATGCACATGTCTACAAAGGTAATTTTAGTCATCACACACATATAGTGTCTCAAACCTGTAACTGATTGGGGGAAAAAAAATCAAAGAACTGCTAAATACTTTTGAATGCAAAAATCTAAGCCTCCTACAAAGAACATTTTATACTCTTAAAGTCTATTTCTAAAGTTCACCATCTGAGCTCAAACTATTAGTAACATTCCTACAACTTAGATTACAGGTTTTGACCCTGGGATGGCAATTTGGAAGACTTGCAGTATTTGGTTGGGGGGGGG
>VWYO01024383.1:103326-123571 GCA_013400275.1 Rhadina sibilatrix
GGGGGGGTGTTAGTTTGTTCGCTTGTTGCTTTTGGGGAGGGGTTGTGTTTTTTCCCATCAAAGTTAACATTAAACACCAAAGCTAGTATGTTCAAATATTTCAAATACTTTACAAAATGCAATTACAAGCTTATTTCTATTAAGTGATTGGGGTTTTTCCCTAGCATTTAGCTTCCAGCCTTTATGGTAAGAATCAGGAGAGTTCCAAAAGAAACTCTGGCTACTTTAGAACAAAGTTTCCAGACTACACAATGATAGAGCTGGATACAATTATATCATCTAAGGAAGTGACTAAAGAACAGACACTTGAAATCTGGCATCCTAAACCTCATTAGGCTCTTCTACACTGTAGAGAACTGCAACTATTTCTACTAAAATCTGACGTTGGCCCTGAGTGGGGAATCAGCACTGGAGAGCAGTGTTGGCCAAGCCCCAAAGGATCACAGCCAATGCCCTCTGGCCCCTGGAGGATTTAAGGAATGCAGCTCATGGAAGTGACACAGATTTCTCACTGCATCTCAGCTTATGTGGAAGATAAAAAATACAAAGTTTCATGTCTCTGGCTGTTAGGGGTAATCAGATACATTAGTTACTCTATCAGTGTTAACTTATCAAACCAGTAAACAAAAATGCATTTCTATTACAACAGAAAAAACCATAAATTATTTAATTTCCTTTAGAGCCTACCTAAAGACAACAGCATATTCCCTGTATTAGCTGAACAGAGACGTCTGTTCACAGCTCTGAACTACACTGATATTTACCAGCTGCAGGAGGAGCTGGGATTTTAGGATAGCAGAAGCAGCATGAAGTTCAGCTTACCTCCTTCTCCTAATTAACTTTTTAAATATCCCAAAAACGCAGTGTACCTTCAGGGAAAGAGAGTTTGTCCAGCCCCCCAGGCAGACTGCATTAAAAACTGGGCCTCAGCAGCAAACACGAGTGTGCCGGGGTGATTGCTGCCAGTTATACTCACATCAACCAACCTGAAAAATTATGCTAGCACTGGTGGCATTTAAAGCTGTATTTTTTATCATCAGTAAGTTAATATGATTTATATTAATACCATCTTCCTTGAAAGAAAAATAAACCTCTGAGTACAGAACCTCTTCTAAAGCATCCTCCCTCACTTCAGCATCAAAGCATTTCGCTGTTATTAACTCAGTCACACTAAGGCAGATGAGCAATTTACCAATAAAATCTAGGAACACAGTTATCTCGCTCCTCACCTCTAATTTTTGAAATCTAAACAAAACAATAAAATTGCTGGTTTCTTTTATTGTTACCAGCGTGTCTTATTTTGCAATAATATTGAGCTGCTTGCAATCTCAGGGAATGTATGTATTCAAACATTATACATTTTAAAATTCAATGTCATCTAAAAGTGCTAATGCAATGTGTGTAATCAAGGCTGTTTTATATATGCATTAGTTTTTATTAATTCTGTGTTTAATAGGTGTTAGTTAAATCCAGTTTTCCAGCTGATTTTAAAGTAAATATCTTTCTATAGTCCCAAAGAATGAATTGCCTTTTGCTGCAATAGCAAAACCCTGTGACTAAAATGTTTCCAACAGAACTTTTCTAATTATTTCAATTCAAAAACCTTCCACTGTGGGAGGCAATTTGGCTGTGGTCTGAGAGTTCTATCACCACAAGTGTCCAAAGATATCACTTTAATACACACTCAGAAAGGAACAAATGCTGTTTATACAAGGTGTCATTCCCATAGAGACCAGACTGGCAGGCAAGTCTGTGTTATTATAATTCCATTCTTCCTCAGGGAACAATTTCTGCCATAAAAGTTTTATTCCCACTGAACAATTTTAACTTCCCTTAAAGAGAAGAACCTTTTCTCGCTGCAGGATAAACACAACTTTAAAGATTCAGGAAGGAAGTTTAACTCATTCATGCAGGGTCCAACGTTACACTGCAGCCAGAGAGTTTCTCTTGCTGGAGCCTATGCACCAAGCCTTTCTGTCTCCCGAGTTGTCTATTGCCATAACCCCAGCTAGGGGAGAGGAAAACCACTGGGATGTAGGGTAGGAGCCTACGAGATGTGCACTCCTAGAGATGAGCATTCCATACCAATACAAGAAATAGGCTCACATCTGTATGTACTATCATGAAATAAAACAGTGAAGATGGACAGAGAACTGCTCACTTTGTTCCATAAACAGTTATAGCTCTGAAAAGAGAAGCAGCAATCAAACATTCTAAATATTTAGTGATTCCAAAGAAATCTCTCAAAAATCTATCATCACAGGACGCAGGACAATATTTTGAATCAACGATGTAAACACATCAAGAACTGAGATCCAAAGCACAGTTAGGTTTTCCTCTTCCTCCAATTGTCTGTCTGCTGTCAAATATTCCTCTCCTATCTGGGCTAATGCCAACCTTCACGTAGAGCTGGCAGGTTCCCCTGATTTCTCAGTGCATAAAACGCTGTGAAAGTGAAACATTACAATTCTAACAGCACTGAAGCTGCTGTATGTGCTTTCTGTCTGCTGTAAGAGCTTCAAAGCACTAATTAAATAATGGCAGCAACGATTCTGAACTGCCTGCCCAATGAAATCAATATGGATCAATGATGTCAAACCATCGAGCTGCACAGAAGGTCGGTCTGTGACCAGTTCTGAAAAGGACTACCATATCTGTCACTCTTCATGTGTTATCTTTTGATAACTTCTGTCACGTCTTTTTTGCAGTGATACCATGAACTTGTAGGGCTGCTATTAACCCTTTCTGTGTACTGTCCACTGGCTGCTCCAGCTAAGAAATTTATACATTACGGACCTAAACAGAACTTGTGTTATAACTTGAAGGTATGCTTGCAAGTACTGAAGATTGATAAAACCAGAACCATTTCATCCCTGAACAGTCCCCATTCAGTGGTCCAAAGTACAGAGAGCCTTAAACAGCATTTCATTCTCTATTTCATGATCCTGATCCATGATGAGCAGCCAAGCCTAATATTTAATACCTAGCCGAACAAAATATTAAGCCAGAGACTCCAAGATCAAACATTACACTTGACTTTTTGAATTTTGTTCCAATCAATGCCTCAAAAATTGATTTTCTCTTATTCAGTATACCCACATGGTTTCATTAAACTGAAAGATTACATGACCTCCCAACAGGGAAAGGCCACCAGAACCTATTCTCTAGTCTGTGTTATATAAAAGCCCTAATTAACAACCAGCCAGTATCTGAGAATACCAAACATATCCACCTCAATTATTATACAACAACCATACCAGCAGTGGTGCTCAGAGGAAATTATGACTAGAATAATGAACTATCTAATTTTTAGACTTGGTTAAAGGTCTGGCAGCAGAACACAGCTGGATTTGGGCTGCACAGAAGTGCAACATCAGCCATTGCCAGTTCATCGTGGCAACGATGTGGGAACATTTCCTGAGTGAAACGCATCCAAGGACTGCCATACACACAGCTTCCCCCACGTGCACTTTAAACCTACAATAAATGAGGTGAGCACATCACTGTGACTATTGCTCCCCATCAGCTTGTAAATGCTTTACCCCTAAGAGGTGGTGAGGTCCAAAGGATAAGCCCCAGGTCCTTTCCCACCAGGCAGCTTTGCAGCCACTCTGCCCCCAGCCTGTCGTGGTGCTTGGGGTCACTGTGTCCCAAGGACAGCACCTGGCACTGGACTTTTGTACGAGCTGGATCCTGGCACTGGTCTAATAAATGCAGAGCCCTTCTGTTAAAATATCAGAGATACTGTGGATGTACATAAAATAAATGGAGATGGAGGAATGGCCTTGAGCCTTTGCAGTGTGCAAACAGCCTGTTGTTTGTGTCATTACCTGAAAGCAGGGTCTCACTCTAAGTTGACCAGACAATATTTTCTGATATTTGTTCCTTGTCCCAAACCTATTCGTTTTGTACAAACTCTTTGCTTCAATTCAATACCACAACCTTCTCCACAGCTCTCAGCCATTCCTGGAGGTGTCTATTCCAGAGTTATTACAATTGTAATCCATGCAAGAATTTTCCCCTCATACTGCCAACCCTGTCTGACATCTGACAGAATTCCCTCCTCATCCTCTGCCCTAAACTGCTCCAGTTTCTCATTTACAAGAACCAGGCTTTTTCATTAAAGCTGATTACAGTTAAAGCAATCATGACTTCTTGGTGCTAAAGAAATGGATTCCTGGTTTTACTATCAGAGGTCTTGCTTTTGCTTTCTTCCAAAAACACTCTTCTAGATCCAGCAGTCTCTTTTCTCTTTCCTTTCTCCTATGCTTTTGCCTTTGTACTATCTGGATTTACATTCTTCTACCCTAATTCCACAATGCCTGCAGTCCAGAATTCAGCACCCTCCTTTGATCCTTCTCAGTCCAGCTGTTTCTTCCCTGCTCTGTTCTTCACCCCTACTAAGCTAATTAGGACTCTTAGGGTGAGGTTGTCTGGATGCAGGCATGGAGAAAGAGCAGAATGAAACAACAGCTTTAAAAAAAACCCCAAAACCTGAGGAGAGGACCATTGCATGGTTGATGTCCTGAGTATTCATGCAAGCTCAACAGCAAATACATTCCTTTCCCTGTTGTCAACCAATAAACAAATAAACAAACAAAAATCTTGGCACTTGCATTTTTTCAATAAAATTAATTGTAGAAAATATGAGTTAGGATTAGCCTGGTGAAAATAAAAGACTACTTTTTCAAGCAGCCCTCAAAATACCAAGCATAGAAAAATAACAAACAGAAATTTTAAAAGTGCAGTTTAACAAATTTTTGATCTCAATGAATCATCAAGTCAAAGGAGAGAAAAAACCCAACAAAACAAATTTATTGCATGGCAACACTGAAGTGGTGGGAGTTTCATCTGGCAGACAAGAAATAAGAGATGGAAGGTTAACCATTCGGTGCTTTAAATCAAAGCTGTTATCTTTTCTCCCCTCAGTTCATTCCAAACACATTTGTCTAATTATAAATCTCTGGGAGATCCCAGATATGAAAACAGGGTTTTGTAGTGCACGGGCAGGACCCAGCACTCGCTCTGGTTGACCCTCACACCTGCCAGGCCTGTAGCTCCTTCCAGCCCTTCTCGTAGATGAGTGTCCCACAGGCCAGGCTCCAGTCACCTGGGACCTCCCCAGTCAGGCAGAACTGCTGGGAAATTTTGGAAAAGGGCTTGGGCAGCACCTCTGCCAGCTCCCTCAGTACTCCTGGGTGGGTCCCATCTGTCCCCCTGGACTTGTGTCAGGAGCACCCATTATTGTTTCAGCTATAACTAAATGGGAATGTCAAGGATCTGGATAAAAGAATTACTGCACTTTCCTTATAATCTTTTTCCAGAACAATAACATTTTGCAGCAATCTTCCAAAAATCAAAACATGTCCCTTGCCTGCTATAGTAAAACTCCCGTATTAAAGATCATGTGGATGTTTAATTACCTCTCTGTGCATTAGAAAGGATTCAGCTTAGATTTATAGATCGACTAACAGACACAGCAGGGAGAAAGAAAACACCTCAATCCCAGGACACCAGTGACAGGAGGCTGTGAGGAACCTGAAGGCTGGCAGCAGTACACGGATACACACACAGGAACTACATATGCACAACTTAAACTGATCTTTAAGTGGCACCTAGAAGGGGCTGAGAAAGGTGAAACACACCATCCTGTGTTTTCATCTACTCTGCAGAAATGAACCTCGCAAACACGAGTTTTTACTCAAGGTGTGGGGGAGACTTTTCACACAGCGGTGATAATCGGGCTGTCTCGGTCTCTTTCCCCATGGAGTACTAATCCAGAATAAGGGGACACAAAAGCTCCCCTTTAGAATGTCACCTGAGTTACTGGAGACACAATGTTAGAGCCTGTCTCCCTAACTAATGCAATGACATTCACCAGCATGAAGGACAGCTACCTACAAGAGAAGAACATCTTCCCAGCCAGTATGTTTGGACTAAAACACCCCCAGCACTACAGCCCTTGGGGCACCAGAGCCAAGAACATTTCAGCTGTATGGTGTTTTCATGGCTCTTGACTTCAGCAGGCAGACTGCATTCAACAGAAGAGTCATACTGCTTTTTCATCACATAAAATAGTTTCCTTTTGTGAGGAAGTAAAGAGAATGAAAAGCCAGTGCAGCTGCCTGATGGATGTCAAAACCTATTCCATTAAATAAAGGTAATGGCAAAACTCAGGAGAGGCAGCGGCACTTTATAGTGAGTTCCCATTTATTCATTTTGTTTCAAAGCCAACAACGATTCCTATAGTCTTAGACTCCAAGAAAACAGAATATTTGCATTTCAGATTTTATCAGTCTTCTAAAGACACTACCTACAGCGCACACAAGTATGTCTAATGCATACTCCCAAGCTCTTAGGGAATTATTATACTCAAATTCAAAGTGCATGAATGGAATCAGTAGAAAACATGAGAGATGAATCACTCTGAATACCAGGAGTAAACCTACCCAAACAGTGAGTACACGGAAGATTTACATCTGACCTCTGTGCTAATCATGTAAAGTACAAATTAGAGACAAGCAGTAATTAATTCCATAAGGAACAAAAATCATCACAACATAAGCCCAGCAACTGTTAGGTTAAACCATGGAACTTGATCAGTAAGTTCCTCTGACAGACATATGCATAGGGGCAGGAGGACACTGCTGCTCTGCCATACATGTCTCTGTCCAACCCACTGCTATTCCTGTTCATCAGCATTTCTGGAAAGTGCTGAAAACAGTGCATCACTCCATATAATGATGTGCAATGCTCTCCATAATTTTTAAATTCGTTTGTGTTTGAGAACATGAGAAACTCTCTAATGAATTCATAAATGCCTTCCTACTGCCTTTCCTGAATGATAACAATGGAAAGAATGGGAACTGAAACAGAGCAGATTCTGCTGCTGCTGGCTGCTCCTGCATTAAACTGTGGCCAGTAAAATAAGGCAGCATGGACACACACACGACACTTGGAGCCAGCCTCTGACAAGGCAGCAGCGCAGGGCGCCAAGCAAATTGTGCAGAAAGCAAAAGACAAACAGCAGCAAGATGTGGCAGAGGCTGCCAACTTGTAAAGCACTAAAAACATTTACTCTTTTTCAAATACATTCTAGGCACAGTGGGACATAAGGCATTTCATACATTTTTGCTGCAAGTGGTCTAAAGTAAAAAATATCAGGTAAGTGGCAACCTAGGCAAAGAATACAAATATCCTAGAGAAGAACTTGAAATAATAATAAAAAAAAAAAAGTCGTAAAGTACTTCCAGTAGCTGAGAAAAAGAACAGCAACAGAAGAAAGGTCACTGGCATACCTATCAAATTAGATGCTGAACATTTAAGAGGCTAATTTTGATATACTTAAGAAGATCAGCAACTCTCCAGCTCTTGATCTTTGCATGTAACATATTGCATTAGTTTATATGATCTGAGATTTAATATTCAAAAACAGAGAAAAATATAGCAACAGGGAATCCCCTCCCATTGAAACTCTGCAACTTAACCACACTCACATGATAATTAATTCTGTCAGCAGTTAAGTCCTTTGACTGAAAAAAAACCCTCACAGAGAGTAGGAACTCCCTCGTTCTCTGCATCCCTGATGTAATTTACAACAACCTTTTTCAAGCAGAAGATCCACATTTGAAGTTTATCACTGCTATGGCAATTCCCACCACATTAGGAATGGGCAATGAGAGAAGGAGGCTGCTACAGTTCTCACTAAAGGTACAAAAAACCATCACAAGCAGATTTGGATTTTGTGAATAACCCCAGCAGTAACAGTTACTGGAAACCTCTTCTGAAGCTGGATTCAGGTAGAACTTTGTTTTATCAAAATTAAGGAGTCTGCAGCTCAACTGTTACAGAGGCTGGCACTCACTGTTTCTCTCATGTTTCTGTGTTTATGAAAGGCTGAAATATTAAATCCTGGTCTTTACCTGAACACATGAATTACTGTCTTCTTTAAAATGTTGATCTTTTGATCAGCAAGTATCTGATACAGAACTCCAAATACCATGGTATTTATGTAAGGTGCAAATGCATTCAAGGACATTTATAGTTTTCTTTTTGGAAATGCTCTGAGGCAGCGGTGCTCTGATACAATTCCAAGACTTTTATCCGTTTACAAATATCTCAATTCCAACAGCGTATTTCTACTTGACTTTAAATCACTGAGAAGAACATTGGAATTGCTATGTGAGATAAGAGCACTGGATCTCTTCCAGATTTCTGCCTTGGAGCAGCAAGTCCTGGGTATTTTAAAGGATACTGCAAAGATCTTCATAAGAGACAGCTCTTATTCAGTAATGTGGCCATACAGTACCTTGGTTTCTTTCTTTTCATACAAGCCATTAGTTACTTTCTAACTTTTACATCCAAACACAAGACTTTCATGTCTTTTAGCTTTTACTAAATACCCTGTGTGAACTCTTTAAGCACTTGAACTGCACCAGGGCACATGACCTTAGAAGTCCCTCAGGAACTGTATTGTGGGGTTCAATTACCATAGTGCGAACGGAACAATACAGCTGAAATGAGACATACTGGTGATGCAAAGAAAAAAACAAAGGTATATTTGGCTTTCCCTGAAAAGTTCTTCTTTCCTACTTTTCTTATGAATTTCAAGCTAATTAACATTAGAGCACCACTCTCTTTACAGCTGTGTTCTGTATATTAGATTTGAACACACCTATCTTAAGATTTGGGTCCTTTTTAGTCCTGCATTGATAAAATAAAGCACGTTTGTTTCCTAGAAGTTTACAGACTTAAAAAGAAACACAGGAAAGTGTTCAACCCAGAGCAGCAGAAACGGCCACAGGAAGCATTTCTGTTGTGTTAATTATATTGGCACATGCACGTCTATCCCTGCTCTGGATTCCAACGTGGTCAGTCTGTCTAAATCACAAACAAATGACGACACAAACACGTGCTGGAAGACCACTCCCTTTTCCCATGACACACACAGAAGATCTTCCTGTCACGTACCTGTGACAGAAGAAGTTCCCTGTAAGAGCACGTGGATGGAGGCGCCCCTGCTTTCTGTCTGCCTGGAGGCAAAATGGTTTTAAAACCAAGTCCGTGTTTGTGAGTGTTTCTGTTTTCTCCCAGCTCCTGCCACCATTCAGGGACACGAAATGAAGCTGCTGACTCACTCAGGCTCGGCTCTCCACCACATGGGCTGGCCACAGTCTCCACCTGGTTAGCAACTGCAGCATTTCTTGCTTTCTAACCACTACTGTACACAACTAAGCTGCAAGAGGAAAAGGTGCTTTTAAGCCTCTTACCTACCTAGGAGATACAGAATGCTGGATAGAAGGATTTACGAAATACAAAAATACAACAGGTCTACCCTAATATTCTGGCAAGAAAGGGAAGAAAGAGTAAAAACTCCAATTCTTCTCTTCATGTCAGCTTCCTCTCCTCTACCCTTCAGCATTGTGTCCATCAGCAATTAACGGGGTTTGCAGATATTTACTGTTTTACACACGTATTGGGTGGGTGACTTTGAGCTGGTTTGTCATTTGCTGTCCCGTCTGTTGTGTGAAAGACACTTAGTTTTAATAAACAGTAGAGAACATTGTCACAGAATCCAAAATAAATATGCAGGAATGCAGAAGTTTTTCTCTTTTTAATTAATTAATTATATGGGAGTCTGTTGCACTTTTTTTAAATCACCCAAACATGCTGGGGGTTTGGTTGTATGGTTATTTTTTTATTTAATCACATTTAATTTAAGACAATTATCTTGGGTAGAGATGAGAAGATGAGCTAATAGGTAATTTTAAATTTAAAGATGTGGTTTCTTCAGAGCCCTGCCTGCCAGACACCCCAATGGCAAAAGATAAAGAAGCATGGCAAATACAGAATGGAACAATCAAAACATACCTCCATGTATTATTTTATTTTCTTTTAAAGCATAAGGTTCTAGTCCACCACTACTGGCATGGATGGGTGACCCCTGCCTAAGCAGCAGCTGATTACAGGCTGGCTAACTAAAACTGTCAGCATAATTAACATTCTGAGCCTTCTCAGGAACACCAGGCTACCAAAGCTGGAATATCTACAAGCTGCCACAGCCTGCTTAATTGAAAAAGACTTGACTGAATTACTAAAAGCTAAAAATTGAAACTTTTGATGAAAAAGAGAACAAACTTCTATTAGCAGGAAAATGGCAGAAAACAGCATTAGGCTGAAGCCAGGGAAGGAAGTGACTAAGCATGCAACTGCAGCCACTCGGAATAAATCATTTCTATGCTAGTCACAGTGGGAATGAGCACAATTATGTGCTTCTTAACTTTGTTCATGTTTTCCTCTTTCAGCTGCAAATCTGCCCAACTGTCATGTTTAGTTTTCCCTTCAAAATGTTGTTAATGCTGTCTAATAACACATCACTCTGTCTGTCTCAGACTGCAACTCACAGCCTCAGAACACCACACTGAAGTCCAGGCAGGAGTCCTAACAGAGGAAAGCTGGAATGCTTTTTTCTTTGTGGAGCCTTTCATGCATCAGCGAGTGAAAGGAGAGACTGGAAATTATTTTAGACTATTTTAACATGTCAAATGAAATCATTCTACTCTGCCCTCCTGCCCCCTGG
Source organism: Rhadina sibilatrix (assembly GCA_013400275.1). Lineage (NCBI taxonomy): Eukaryota > Metazoa > Chordata > Aves > Passeriformes > Phylloscopidae > Rhadina > Rhadina sibilatrix. The sequence goes on from VWYO01024383.1 coordinate 113,906, forward strand.
GTGCCTGTTTACGCCGAGGAGCAGTAAGACTAGGAAGTACACCAATAAACATCTATTAATTCAGGTCACATCCTAGGAAAAGCTACATATACCTTTTGTTTCAAGAAGTAAAAATGTGTCGGTTGCAATTTTTATATGGAAAATTAAAGGTAATATTCAGCAAATATTGCAGTCATTTTCCAAACGGTACTCTTGTAACATTAGAAAGGTTCTGTAAGTGAACAGACATTGGCAAACTTATTAACCACAGACAGAAGGTAATTCTGCATTTTAAGCAGAAGTCTGTGTTTCCATAATTAACAACTACACTGTCCTCACATGGAATTCTGCTATTTGGCCACTCAAGCTCAAAAAAAAAGGCATCCAAATAAATGACACCCATAATACACAATAAACATCACAGTAGATGCAGAATAACCTGGGCTGGAATTCCAAAAAGGAACAGACAGGTTAACCGATGGCAAAAGTATATGTTAGAATATAACTAGTGCCAGACAAAAAGTCACGCAAATCATCTATTATGCTGATACACTTAGAGAATTACATGCCACCATTTCTCTCTCATAAGTGAAGATGCTGAGACCCCCCAAAATTAGGATAAAAGCTCAGGTTTGGAAAACAAGTTGTAATGGTTTCTGACACGATGTGCATGTCGTGGGTTTCCTATAATGGAAGTTCCTGCCAGCTGCCTTCCTCCAGCAGTCAAGAAGCCACTGCAGCCAAGAGATATTCCAGGGCTGACAAAATAATTAATTCTGCAGCCTCAGTACACAGCGAGATATCAAGGCAGCTTCATCTGGAGCCCCACAGAGTTAAATGCATGGCAGGGCACAGGTCTGAAACTCCACGAAATGTGTGAACATGCATCATCTCTGTGTGCTCCATGCTGTGCAAACGACAAATACTAATCCCCCAGAGATGTACCAAAGGGGCAGGAGTACAAAAGGAGCAACTACAGGCAAAGGCATGAGGGCAGAGGGAACAGCTGAGGAGGCAAGGCCAGCCCTGAGGGTTTTAACTACACACGGAACACTGAAAAGGCCTAAAGTCTGGTGAACAACAAAACGGTGCAAATGGCCACACGGCTGGCACTATCACCACCTCATTACTGTTCTGTTCTTACTGACAGCACACCTCAGAGCTCACTCCCTTCCCTCTGGCCAGAACTGGACATTGTCAGCATTACTGGTTTTTCCCGGGACCAGGCTGCAGCTCTGCTTGGATTCACGTATGCAGTGCCTCTACACTGATGTCCCAGCCCTGGCAGACTTCTCCGTGAACAAAACTGTTCTATGAGATGTCTAGGTAAATCTGGCTGCCCGGGAAGTTCATTCCCTTTGCCAGCCCTCACAATCCACCCCTGATGCACACTGTTGCAACTGTTCTAGCAAGGCACAAGTCAGATACCTCAGGACACTATTATGGCTTTGGGTTTTTCAGTGAATCCCCTCCCATGTGTTACCTGAAAAGAGCAGTGAGGAGAGGAGGTGGACGGCAAAACGATGAATATTTGGCAATTCCGATACCAAAGAACTGGCCAATGATTCTAGCATTCTACTGAAGTCCTCCTGTGAGGGGCAAAGTGGGGTTTGGGCAGTCGCTCAGCTGAGGGGACCCCGCTGGCTGCGGGGGAGCGGGGGCTCCGTCCTGCCGAGGGGCTCGGGGCTGCCGCGGGGCGCTCCTCGCCAGGCCGCCGCCGGGAGACCCTCACCAGCTCCGCTCCGGGAAAACGGGTCCCCACCTCCTCCCTGTCCCCAGAGAGCACCTCCCAGCTGTTGACGGGAAGCCCGGCGGCTGCCATCGCTCGGATACTCGGCGTACCCACGGGACAGCGAAGCCCAGGCCGCCGTGCCCCGGCCGGCCCGGGGCCGTGAGGGAGGCACCGCCGCCAACAGCGCCCCCTGCCGGCCCGGGGCCGTGAGGGAGGCACCGCCGCCAACAGCGCCCCCTGCCGGCCCGGGGCCGTGAGGGAGGCACCGCCGCCAACAGCGCCCCCTGCCGGCCCGGGGCCGTGAGGGAGGCACCGCCGCCAACAGCGCCCCCTGCCGGCCCGGGGCCGTGAGGGAGNCCCGGGCCGGGGAGGGAGTCAGCGCCGCCAACAGCGCCCCCTGCCGGCCCGGGGCCGTGAGGGAGGCACCGCCGCCAACAGCGCCCCCTGCCGGCGCGGCGCAGGGGAAGGTGCCTGACGGGCGGGGAAAGGCCGGTAGTGGGCTTCTTTGGGTTTATTTTTTATCTTTTCTATCGTTTTTATTGTTGTTGTGCCTTTTCACATATGTATAGATATATTTTAGTAAATAACAGTTATTCTTTTTTCCCATACTTTTGCCTGGAAGCACCATAATTTTCAAAGGGATGAGGTCATCTTTCATTCCAGGAAGGTTTCCACCTTCCTTGGCAGATATTTGGTCTTTTAAACCAAGGCAGAGACAAATCGTTCCTCCCAGACAAGCACACTTCATGGTGATACCTAAGGATCTCTCGATACTCAGGCCACGCAAAGCCTGGCAGTGCTGTCTGGACAATCAGACAACAGCATTCCTCCAGCAATGGCATCCTGGCCCATGGAAGAGTGGGAAGCATTTGCACAGCCCGGGTTTATTCTCACCTAATCTCTCTGGCACCTGCACAGAGACTGCAGGCACAATCACAAGCAGAGGCCACCAACAAACACAGCCTTGAATATCTCCCCTACACATCTCCAGGGCACTTACAGTGGGGATCATTCATGCTCTGCAGGTTGAAGCACTATGAGAAAGATGGAATTAATTTTTACTTTCATGATGATCCTTCATCCTCCAGCACCTTCAGCTGCTTCTACTCATATTAACTTTTCAGGAAGATGCTGCAGGATAAGCCTGAATGGATCAACATGAAATCACTGAAACAGAAGTGGCTGTATCAATTTCAGAGAATAAGTAAAATGATAGCTTTGCATCTCACCTTGTGTCTCTAAAGGACAAGACTGAAGCACAGGCTGCTTGCCCTTGTCAGGAAAATTAATCCACAAGCACCAGGGGTTTATGTCCACAAAGGAGACAGAGGAGTCCTGCAACTTTATTTGAATAAGGGGAGAGGGCATTTCCCCTGGGGTCTCTCAAAATTTTGGAGGATGCAGCCTCCTTTTTATCCTAATTTCCCAGCCACTTGTCCCTCTCTCTTCCCCACAGGCTGAGGTACTCAAGAGGTACAGACTTCCCAAAATGTCTGACCCCCTTCTAAGATATAACCCCCTGCTTTTTCTTCTCCTTGTGTCAATCAGTGGAATTCCTATGGAATTTCTGGTTCTTCCCATTCTTTCCTTCATCTCTCAGTATCCCATTTTATTTATCAGCAGACCCACAGTTTGCCTGTAAAGACAAATCTCTCATTCCATTTATTGATCAGTGGAATCCTTACCATTGTTTCTTTTATCTATCAGTGCTAGCTTTACCTACTAGCAAACCCACAGTTTGCAAAGACAAGTCTCTCCTTCCTTTCACCCTCACACAGCTTCAAAATCATAGGACAAAAAGCCATTACGGGAGCAGTGTCCAATGCCTCCTTAAGGCCAAAGGACTTAGGATCAGGTCTGGAAAAATCCATGCAGAGGACACCATGAACAAAGGTTTGTGTGCAGCCTCCCCTCCCCCAGGGCAGTGCAGAGGCCCCTGTGACCTGTCCACAATGCTAAGACTGAAGCAGAAGTACCCAGCTGGAAAAGCTTCCTTACCCAAGTGTGTAACTGTGCGTGAGGGAAGCGATAGCCAGGGTGGCCCTGTGCCAAGGCCCTGAGGAGCCCTGCTGGGCACACACGCTGACAGATGTGTCCCTGGTGTCCTCTGCAAGCCATCCCCCGTTACTCCTTCAGCTTCCTGCTCTGCGTAACATGGGATCCCTTCACCCTCCTAACAAAATAACAGCTCCTAACAGAGGAGCAAGAGAGTATTTTAATTTACCCATCTCCCTCACCTACCATTGGCCACCACGGTCCTTTACGGCAGTACAGATCAACTCCTGGGATAACATCCTCTCTAGTCTCAATCCTCTTTCCCTGTTTCTTCAGAGCATTTTCAGTTGCCTCGATTTCCCTTGCCTGCGTGTTCCTTGAACCTGGAACTTCTTTCTGGCGCTTCCCTCTCCTTATGTCTGCCTTCAGCAAACGCTGCATCCTGAGTTTCCCTCTGCCGTCCCACGCTCTGATATTTACACTGGGAGTTATACGCCCCCAGCTCTAATCTGATCCTCATGGAACAGCAGGTTCATTTAATCACTGGCTCAAAAACTGCAGACACATTTTATTAGACTTATCTCTCTTAATGATACACTGATAGCACACTACAGTACCATTTAGAGCAAGCTACTATGGCTAACCCAGCCGACTCCTGGCTTCTTTATAGGGGAATAAAGTCACGGGAAAACACACAGTGTCACTTCATAAACCCAAAAGAACACAGTGCGGCACTTGCTGACCACAGGTCCCCAAAGGGATGTGTGATTCACACATAAAGGCACTCCCAGACCCAAGAGCTCTGTCAGTGAGCAGAAAAATGCTGTATTCCGGTCTAGCTGGAATTCCAAAGTTTGTGCACAATGAACATAATGCCCTGTGTCTAGAAAAGCTCAGACTGCATTTCTGAATGTGCTTCTCAAGGGAGTAACAAATCTTTTAATTTTTTCCTTTTTTCTTCTCTGTAACATCATCATTAAATGGATTTTGAGGAGTAAGCATGGAACATCCTGAGGAAGGCTAAGGTGAACCACATGACAGAACAGGGGAAGGCTTTTGATTGATTTGCATGGATCTCACTAGCATCTGGTTTCTTACACTCTGGGAATTTTACATCGCTTCCCTGCCCCTCATCCCCATCCTACTGCCACCTGATAGTTCTATCACTCCCCCTTTTCAAATGTATTTAGCAAACAAATGTGGTACCTGGCTATTACAGGTACCATCTGATAATCCTAAAAAATGCATGGTTTGCTGATTCCCCTTTCCTTTGTGAAAAGTGTCAATTCCAAACCAGCTCTGTAGAGGAACAGGCTCTCACAGTGAATGCCACCTTTTGTTTCACCATTTACTTTTTTGGCTGTAGTTCATACTAAGCTTTCCATAAGAAGTTGCATCTCTGTACAGAGAACTCATCCAGAATGAATGGAAAAAGAAATCACATTATAATTTAACCACATAAGAAAACCCAAAACCTAATAGGAAATTAAATCGAAGCAAATTAGTGCAAAATCAGAGAGCAGTGAAATCAATCTAGAACGATACCCAGATAGAAAACCTACTGAAAGTTTAGCACCAAGAGAAAAATCTGGACTATCACTACTGTTGCAGCAGACCTCTCATTAGGGGTAGAAGTGAGCCAAGACACAGATTACATGTTAATCACAGCATGAAACGGGTCCTGGTTTATTCCTTGTTACAATTCAGTTATCCTGACTCCAACCATTCCCTGACTCTGGCTGCAGCAAGCTCCTGCTGTAGGTTTCCCTTGCAGCCTCTGACTGCTGGTTAATTCCTGCTGAACTCTGACTGCAGGGATCAGTTTGCAGGCTCTGACTGCAGCTTTTACCCAGCCAGACTGTGACTGCAGGGATCAGTTTGCAGGCTCTGACTGCAGCTTTTACCCAGCCAGACTGTGACTGCAGGGATCAGTTTGCAGGCTCTGACTGCAGCTTTTACCCAGCCAGACTGTGACTGCAGGGATCAGTTTGCAGGCTCTGACTGCAGCTTTTACCCAGCCAGACTGTGACTGCAGGGATCAGTTTGCAGGCTCTGACTGCAGCTTTTACCCAGCCAGACTGTGACTGCAGGGATCAGTTTGCAGGCTCTGACTGCAGCTTTTACCCAGCCAGACTGTGACTGCAGGGATCAGTTTGCAGGCTCTGACTGCAGCTTTTACCCAGCCAGACTGTGACTGCAGGGATCAGTTTGCAGGCTCTGACTGCAGCTTTTACCCAGCCAGACTGTGACTGCAGGGATCAGTTTGCAGGCTCTGACTGCAGCTTTTACCCAGCCAGACTGTGACTGCAGGGATCAGTTTGCAGGCTCTGACTGCAGCTTTTACCCAGCCAGACTGTGACTGCAGGGATCAGTTTGCAGGCTCTGACTGCAGCTTTTACCCAGCCAGACTGTGACTGCAGGGATCAGTTTGCAGGCTCTGACTGCAGCTTTTACCCAGCCAGACTGTGACTGCAGGTTCCAACAACAGGCTCTAACTGCAGAGCCAGACTGACCTCACAGCAGTGATTCTCTCTCCTGTTCTGCCCAGTCCTTTTGGATCATTCCTTCACTATCTCCTTCCTCAGGACCACCCCTCTCCCTCCAGGTCCCCTTCAGTATCTCCTTCTTCAAAGTCCCCCTCTAACCAACCAACCCACTCCTTTCATCACACTGATCTTTATTAGTCACAGCTGCAACCCATTTAGGGCAAGGCTGTTCCTCTTCTTTGGTAATTAGTACAACTGTGACTTATCAGGGGCGAGGTCACCTGTAATCCTTTCTTCTATGCCTACACCTACCTTAGCATAGTGCATAATTTCCAAACAACTTTGAATTCCTCTGTCGTGTAGATGTGTTCATCACAGGCTCTGCCCAACACATTTCTTTTCACATGGATGGATGTTAAGGCCTATCTAGTAACACATTTGCCACTGTATTTCCTGATCTATGCCATTTGCCCCTCAGATAAGACCCAGGAAAAAATTAGTGATCATGGAGTCATAAAACTCAAAACTTACAAGCATCTCAGGTTATGTGGTATCTCAGTTTATGTTTAAGGCTGAAACCCCAAGACAGAGACTTGAACTTTGTGTTCAAGACTACACAAATAAATAAAATATTTTTCTTAAGAGGAAAGTCTTTGCAGAATTGGCTAAAATACTTTTCTCTCAGGCAAATGGAATAACATTGTTCCTGAGCACCAGTGTTCAGCCAGCATGAAGTCACCAGGACTTCAGTCACCTGCACCTTCTTGTTCCTGCCCCTGACTCTTCCAGGAGCTGCTGTTCCAGAACAGGACAGGACAGGACAGGAGGCAGAGGTGAGCTTACAATGCCCTGTGCCTACAGCAACTGTCCTGCAGAATGAATGCACAGGAACTCACACAGCACAAGCTAAATTCCCACCAAGGCGTCAGTGAACCCCTGGGGTCTGGGCACTTGGGAGCTGTGGGATCAGTTCTAATGGAAGCTATCCACAGCTTACCCCTTAGAGAAGCCAACCACCTGGGCCTCAAGGTCTCGTTTCCCAGTTCCATGAGCTGAATGGTCACCCAGTGGGTAACCACTGATAGACAAGGTGTAGCTGATACAAGGCAAAGGTATCTTCCTATGTAAAACACAGCTTTAACTTAATTCTCTAGTTGTCATAGTTTATAAGGCCAGATCGGTCTGAAATTTTATAAGAAATGTTTCATACTGGGAGCTTTACTTCCACAAATGGAGAGTAACTTATTCTGCTGTATAAAGATACAGAAATGTAATTTTAAAAAACTGTTTATCAGACTCTGGCACTTTTCCTGCTTGTGTAATTCAAAAAGGATCTCAGTAAAGAAAATTCAATTTGGCAATCCATTAACATAGATTTGATGCTCTCTCTGTTCATGTCTTGATGTCTCACCCCTTTCAGAAAAATGAAAATAACTCTTGGTAAAGAGTGGCTGTTCCCTCTTATTAGTCCAGTATATTGGCAATTATTAAAACCCTAGGAAAGCTCTGAAGCTCTGCTGACTCATGGTGGCCAAGAAGCTACTTGTTAACTCCATAACCAAGGTGGAGGAGGGAGAGAAACAAAAAAAGGAAAAGCCAGAGAACAGGTGAAGTTTGGGAAGAAGGCTGAGTGCCAGCTGTACACTAGGTTAAACCAATTCTTCCGGAGAAAGGATCTGGATGTTATTGGAAGTTTTACACACTGTGTTTGAACCAGGTGAAGAGTCAGACCTAATTTCAGGCTATTTAAGTTTAAGAACCTGAAAGAGTCATTTGAATAACGAGTTTACCTCTCACAGACATCTAGTGTCAACAGAGGAAGAGCAGCAGTTCCAAAAGACAAACTGACTTATCAAAGGTCTGAACTGTCTTCTTCCTGCTGCATCAAGAACAGAGACACCCCAAGGCAGGGATGGAAAGCTACACCAGGACACCAGACTGGCACGTGACGCTGCTGTCAGTAGAACAGCTCGGTTCCCAGGGCACTCTGCACTTTGTCACTGGCTCCTCCACCCTACCGACCAGACTGCAGAGCCCCAAACAAGCTGTAGCAAGAGAGTGGGAAATGGTGACACTGGCAGAGATCAATGGAACAATTAACCCTTTCCCACTCCACCAATCTGTCCCAAAGAGAAGAATTCTCACAGGATGTGCCATGACACAGGAATGTATTTCTGACATGGAAGACGTTTGTAGATGTTTCCTGTTAGCCAGGAATGACTGCGCTCCTCATTTGGGGTCTCTGGTTTGGTGCATTAATGCCAGTGGGATTACTGTAAACCCGGGGTCATTCACAGCCCAAGTACTAGCAAAGGTGGCATTTTAATGTCTGGAAAATTTTAGGTTTCACCTCATTTTAAGTTATTCTATTCTCACAGCAGTGAATAATTAGGGAAAAGGCAGAGCACATTATTCCAAGGGTAAGGATCCGCCCCCAGAAAGGCAAAGTGGTTCTCAGCACTGTCTGATGGCATTTGAGGACTGCACTCTGCACTGCTCTTCTAAGGAGCAGTACACTTCTCTTCAGCCTCCTGCCCATTCTCGCACGACAAGGAGCCAGGATTTTCCACTTGCCTGCCATCATCTGTGATCACACACTGCCTGGTGAAGGAAGCCTGCCAGCGTGGGGTATTTGCTGTAACACCATCTTACCCTTGCTCTGCCCAGACGGGGTGATGTGTCCTTTCCCTACAGCACGCAGGGAAGGGAAAACTAAGGAAAGCCAGGGTGGCTCTCACGGTGATATATAAGGGCTGTAGAGCACCACACACATAAAAAGCTCAGCGCTACTGTACTTGCATGTAAAATCCTGTCAATGTCCTAAGTGACAGTAAAAACAATTCACCTCATTAAGGTACTACACCAAGCTGCTTGATCGCTTTGTTGTAAAGGTTCTGGAAGCCTGTGGTCGAAGTGTTAGTGTTATGGAACAAAGTGACAGCAAGTTGGGAAATAAATGAGCACAGTACTCTCCTCTAACCTCCTGGCACTGAGCCTTTTAACAGAGAAGAAGAAAGCAAAAAGGCAAAATGTCAGCCCCAAAAGCATTTTTCACGTTGTAAAGAAATAGTGTCCACACTAAAGCACTTGATAAGAGACACACTGAGGGGGCCAATATCTCGCTGGAAAATAGTGAGTGACTGCAAAAAGGTTACGTGAACACGTCTAATGCAGTAAGAAAAAAAAAATCCTTCCGACCAAAAATTTTTATCTATCTCCTATGAATGTCTCGTCAGCCCTTGAGACAGAAGCCTCAGCAGCTGCCGCTGAGCTCTTAAGCCCAGGGATGCAGGGCAGCTCCCACAGTCACGCAGAGAGGGCCGGGGCAGCCCGGCACCCTCGGCAGCGCGCACGGAGCTGCCCGGCGCGGCGAGCGGCGCCCGCTCTCCCGGGAGAGAGCCGGCTCATTTGCAAGGGAAGGCAGGCACTGCACATGCCCGCGGTGCTGCTGCCGCTGGGGGCAGCTTTACATAA
>VWYO01024383.1:123602-184959 GCA_013400275.1 Rhadina sibilatrix
GCCAGCCCGCCACAGCCGGCCGGAGCTGTCGGCATGCGAGCGCGGCAGCGCCGGAGCCGCGTCCCGGGCCGGGCTCCCCGCACCTGCCGCGCCCGGCCGGCAGCGAGCCGCGGGCCCATGGAGGAGCGGGGCCGCCGCTCCCGGAGCTGAGCGCTGCGGGCAGCGCCCGCCAACATGCTCGCCTGTAAAGCAACCTTTTAAAAGCCAGGTTCCTAACTAGAAAGATGCAAACCCGTGATATCCGTGAAGATCCCATCACCTAGGAAGAATTTGACGTTTTGCTGCGAATGCTGTGTTGGGATTGATTTATTCTTGGAGTGTTCTGCACGGCTGGCAAAGAATAATGTTCCAAAATCGGTCCATCTCCCAAGGGGTCCAATTTTTCTTCCTGGGTGTCAGCGAGCCCTGACTCACTACAGTGCAGCTGACAGGGGCTGCCATGCTTGTGGCACACTAAGCAAAAAACAAAAGACCTAAGGACGACCTTTGAACAACACAAAGGATGGGTATGTTTTTCATGTTATCTTTTTAATTTATAGTTCATAGTTACTGCATAGCCTGTGCTTTAATTACTCCATAGACTTACCTTGATGAGACTTGTTATTATACTTAAATGGCTTAGGCATTACACCTTTTACCCAACTGCTTTTCAGTACTTATATCAAGGTACTCTTAAAAAAGAAAAAAAGCCGAGTAAAAAAAAAACCAAACAAAAAAAGACTGTGAAAAGTAGTCGAGTCGAGCTAGAGCTTTGTAAATGAATTGTTAAGTAAAAAGATTTTAGCATGATTGAAAGAAATGACTGATGTGTGGGGGGATAACTTTTCTAAGTTGTTTTTATTTCCAGGTTTCAATGTAATTAGGCTACTGAGCGGATCAGCTGTAGCTCTGGTAATAGCCCCTACTGTATTACTGACAATGCTTTCTTCTGCTGAACGAGGATGCCCTAAGGGCTGTAGGTGTGAAGGCAAAATGGTATATTGTGAATCTCAGAAATTGCAGGAGATTCCCTCGAGTATATCTGCTGGTTGTTTAGGTTTGTCCCTTCGATATAACAGCCTCCAAAAACTAAAATACAATCAATTTAAAGGTCTTAATCAACTCACCTGGCTCTATTTAGACCATAACCACATCAGCAATATTGACGAAAATGCTTTCAGTGGAATACGCAGACTAAAAGAGTTGATCTTGAGTTCCAACAGAATCTCCTATTTTCTTAATAATACCTTCAGACCTGTGACAAACCTCCGGAATTTGGATCTGTCATACAATCAGCTGCAGTCTCTGGGATCTGAACAGTTCAGGGGCTTAAGGAAGCTGCTGAGTTTACATTTGCGCTCCAATTCCCTAAGAACCATCCCTGTTCGAATATTCCAAGATTGCAGGAACCTTGAACTGTTGGACCTGGGTTACAATCGCATCCGAAGTTTAGCAAGGAATGTCTTTGCAGGTATGATCAGACTGAAAGAGCTTCATCTGGAGCACAATCAATTTTCCAAGCTCAACCTGGCACTTTTTCCAAGGCTAGTCAGCCTTCAAAACCTTTATTTACAGTGGAATAAAATCAGCGTGATAGGACAAACTATGTCCTGGACCTGGAGCTCATTACAAAGACTTGATTTATCTGGCAATGAAATAGAAGCTTTCAGTGGACCTAGCGTTTTTCAGTGTGTGCCAAATTTACAGCGCCTCAACCTGGATTCAAACAAGCTCACATTTATTGGTCAAGAAATTTTGGACTCTTGGATATCTCTCAATGACATCAGCCTTGCTGGGAATATATGGGAATGCAGCAGGAACATTTGCTCTCTGGTAAACTGGCTTAAAAGTTTCAAAGGGCTGAGGGAAAATACAATCATTTGTGCCAGCCCCAAGGAGCTGCAAGGGGTGAACGTGATCGATGCAGTGAAAAACTACAGCATCTGTGGCAAGAGCACCACGGAAAGGTTTGAACTAGCACGAGCCCTGCCAAAGCCAACCTTTAAACCAAAACTCGCCAGGCCCAAACACGAGAGCAAGCCCCCTCTGCCCCCGACGGTGGGAGCCACCGAGTCGAGCTCGGAGCCCGACACGGAACACATCTCCTTCCATAAAATCATAGCAGGCAGCGTGGCTCTTTTCCTGTCTGTGCTGGTGATCCTGCTGGTGATCTATGTGTCATGGAAGCGCTACCCTGCCAGCATGAAGCAGCTGCAGCAGCGCTCTCTCATGCGAAGGCACAGGAAAAAGAAAAGACAGTCGCTGAAGCAAATGACTCCAAGCACACAGGAATTTTATGTAGATTACAAACCCACCAACACTGAGACCAGTGAGATGCTGCTGAATGGAACAGGACCCTGCACGTATAACAAATCAGGCTCCAGGGAATGCGAGGTATGAACCATTGTGATAAAAGAGCTTTTAAAGGCTGGGAAATAGTGGTGCTTTATTGAACTCTAGGGACTATAAAGGGAACGTTTTTCTCACTTTTTCTGGCACAGCTCTTCCATGTCCCTTTTTTGTACATTCATAATACTGGTCATTTTACTCTCATACATAATCAACTCATTGAAATTTAAATACCGCAATCAATGTGAAGCCTGAGCTCTGGTTTAATACAATACCTATTGTACAAACCCTCTACTGATTTCATTAAAGTCTCTCTTGTTTTTAAATAGAAAACTTCTTTCATAAGTAATCCACTGCACCTGCACCAACTGTGCCTCTGTTTAGGGATATATAAATAACAATGTTCAGGGATATAAAAATAACAATGAAAAAAATCAAACTCAGGGTGTCCCCCCTCTGCTCCCCCCCCAACCCCAGTGCTTGCTCTAAAACTCACTTTTTGAGCCCAGAATGAAGTAAAGACCCAGGTAACTGTAGCATCATACAAATTCTGAGTTGTCTGAGGAGAGAGATGGTGCAGGCACAGCTCTGAAAAAATGCCTGACTGCTGCCCAACACAAGAGAGACTAAAAAGCATGCTTAGGACATGAGGTATCACACCAGAGGCAAAGCAGAGGGAAACCTAGGCTTAATAAAAAAATCAGGAATATAAAGGTATGGTGGGATTTACTGTACTGCATTGTAACACTGTTTCCAGGGCTGACAGCTAGCAATTGAAACCTGTTTATGTGACTTCATACAAAAGGTGCCAGTGTTTACCCCTACATCCAGTTGCCTTTCAGAAAGCAGTCAAAAGGCATTCATTAGATGAGGAGCAGAAATTCCTTATTGATGCAATTAGAGGAACTCAAATGTGCAGCAGCAAAAGCAAGACCACTTCCTGCACACATTTGTTTCAGCTCTCATTAGGAATTCTCTTTTCAAGACTGTCAAAGGCATTAATGTAGCTGAGGAAACCATTAAAAATCCTCATTTTCTTCTATTGCTGTTTATTTGCTGGGCTAGGCTTGCTAAGGTTGTGTGTTATGTTTTGCACAGTGTCCATCTAATAGCTAAATAAATCTTCATCACTTAAAATGCCAAACACTGTGCATTTTGGACATACTACAGCTGCAGAGAGCTTTCAGTGAAAACTGGTTACTCACTGATGTGAGAGGAGCACACCCAAAAATCCTTTCACATCAATCAGTGACAAATCATTTTTCTCTCTCTTAGCAAAACCCTAATGACATTACAGAATTCATAGACACTCAGTTTTAATGTCTAGTCATACACCAGTGGTTCTGGGCAAAATACAGATTTGTAACCCAGCTATTCCCTGTCTCCCTTCTCCCAAAATCATGTATTTTGTTCCCTGCAGAGGAATGTAGTACCCCCCATAATTGCAAATAAATCATACCTCTTATTTTGACTGTCAGGAAGGGAGGGTAAGAAATAATACAGCAGCACCTTTATAGAAGTCAGTAATTTAATTATCTCTATTTTGCAACTTGATTTGGCTTTGTAAACTACACAAGTGATCTTCAATCACTTGGAAGGGAATATTTCTATAAGGCAGTTTCACTGCAGCAGATTAGAAAAAGCAAAACCTTAACAGAAGGTTCTCCTGAATTGTTACTGGAAAAAACCCAGGCACAGCCAATCACCTTGAAACATGCTCGATACAACGAAAACAAAGCCAGAAACGTCTCTTAAAAGAACTAATAAACCTGCAGGGGTTTGGGCTGGGGTTTTTTTCGTTCTCATTTTCAAGGAATGTAGTGAGGAAATAGCTGAGGGTGGAAGCTTGAGACCATACTGAGCCCTGCAGGAGAGACCCCATTTCCCTGAGAACAAGGACCCCACACCATTAACAGTGCAAGTGCTTGAGACACTCACCTGAGCTGTACCTTGGAAGTTGCTATTAAAAAGTCAATACAGATATAATTACCTTAGCCACTAGAGGATTCAGTACTGAAGCATTAGAGTTTGCTATAAACTTCACATTAAGAACCATCCCTGTACTTCAGAGACGTTCACCTCTGCAGTGGTGACTAACATTAGGCACAGCCAAAACACAAGAGATTTGCCCCAAAACATAGGGATGTTTATATATACATACATACAGACATACACACAGGTGTGTCTGTGTACAAATATAAATACATATAAAAATAAAATTAAGTTTTTTATATTTTGTTTTAGGAGTGCTAGCTGCAATCAGAAAATAATTTCACACTATTACTTTAGAATTTTTGTTATTCAAAAATATTCAGTACATCTTCTGAAACTTCTTAGTGGACTGTGATTGTGAGATTGAGTTGGACTTTATATGCTTTCTTCTGTTTCTTCAATGCCTTGTTGTAAACATAACTATTCAGAAGGAACCCAACCAAAACCTCCTTCAGAAAGTGATACCTGTAAAATCATCACTAGCCCTCTTTGAAAAATACTCAGTTATAGGCAGGAACAAGAAAATAAGGCCAGTCTGCCATTAATCATGGATGGATGACAAAAGTGTACTAAAAATGCAGCATCTGTATTCATGCACAGACAGGCTCAGATCAATTAATTCATTCCTTGCTGGGAAACTCCAGCTGCAGGTATTTCCAAACACATCGGGGTCAATGTGTGATTGCTGCCATTGTCCCTGGTAGTGCAGCCACTGTCTGACTACACAAAAACCACCATGCCTGGTGGACCTCTCTGAACCTTCTTGCACAGCCCAAGGCCTTTGAGCCAAGGGTTTAAATTCCACTCTAGTGCCTATGGCTTAGGAAACACTTTAAACCAGCTCCACAGCACCTTAAAACACATTATGAACTCCATGTTTTCATGTGGGCAAAACCCACATGGACTCAGCTAAACTGAGCCTCACCACAGTCAAATGAAACACTCCAGAAGTGAGATGTTTTGGGTGGCAAGGCCTCCAGAGTCACAGATTCTAATCATCTTCTGGGAATGACTTGGTCTTAGCTGAGCAACTTTCAGTCCCTGTGAAAGGCTGCCCCTCTCCTGAACACAAATGAAGTGCTGAAGCCTCAAAGGTTCCAACAAAGAACCCTCTCCTTTGCTTCTCTCCAGTATCTCAAATCTTCATCCTGACTCTGTCTTGGTTTATGGATAATTTGGTGCCAGTCTCTCACAAAACAGCTAAAAACCTCGCTGGGGTGATGCCAAACAATCCTCAGAGGGTGTCCAAGTAAGAGCCACAGCAGCTCTGATGCCTCTCCCAAACCTGTGAGCCTTCACACAAGCATTTTAGGCACTAAGCTGGGGAAGGGGATGTGACCAAGAGCCTCCAATGACCTGGCTCCTCCTTAACGGAGCTGGTACCACCTACATATTCCAATTCTAGGAGAGCAGAAATGGGTTTTGAAGATGTTTTGGGGGTTTTTTTGTTTGGTTGGTTTTGTTTTTGTCTGGGGTGTTTGTTTGGGTTTGTTTGGTTTGTTTTTCTGTACATTTTGGGGATTTTTAGTAATTTACTATTCCTTTTCCTGAGACATGTATGGTCTTCTGGGGCTACCAGTGAAGACCAGGGCTTTTCAAGCTGCAGACAAAGTGCAGGATCCTCCAAGCCCATTGTCATTTTCCTTGGCTTTGTTTCAGCTCTCATTAGGAATTCTCTTTTCAAGACTGTCAAAGGCATTAATGTAGCTGAGGAAACCATTAAAAATCCTCATTTTCTTCTATTGCTGTTTATTTGCTGTTTATTTGGCTTTCCTTGGCATCTACATGTACTTAGACAATGTTGAGACAAATGCTAGATGGAATCACCAGATGCTTCATTTTATTGTAGCACCCCAAAAATTTTAAGGGCAGTCAGGACTTTCTCTGTGAGCCACAGGGATGATGGCAGACAGACATGAGAGATTGGAGGTAATTTGCTGGATCACACAGCAGCTGAGTACTGGGAGTGTAATCCAGTCCCCTTGCACCAAGACATCCCCCTGGCCAGTGGATTGCTTGGGCTCTCAGCAAGCCAGCTCTTGGAATATTCAAGGGCTATTTCAGAGTAATACATCACACAGAATGCACATCTTTGGGAAAAGAAAATAACTAATGTACTAAGCAAATTTGAGGAGACTGGTAATGTTCATTCACTGTGTTGAGATCACCTCCAGCAACTGCAGAGTAGGAGAATAATAATGAGAGCAAGTGGCTTCAGTATAATGACTGCAAGCTTCTCTGCTGGCTGGTTTTCATGACTCACTATCTGCTCGTCCAGAGCCATCACAGCTCAAGGTTTGGCAATGCTCTCTTTTCTTATTACTGTGAAACAGTGAACCTTGATATAAAATTCAATTGCAAAATGAGCATAAAATGTACGATATTCCTGCAAATACAATTAGAAATTTTCAGTTTGCTGCAAGCAAATGGTCTTTGCTGTCAGCCCTCAATGCTAGATAAATAGTCCATGGATGAATTTCTCTGGAACAATAGTGACATCCAGTGGGTAGGGAGCTTAATCACAGGTATCTCCTGCATAAATCAATTCACAGAGAGATGTGTCTGCCTCTTCCCTTTGCATCCTTCAGTGTCACATGGGAGAAGCATTGCAGCATAGTGAGTACTCAACTGGATCTGTGGACAGCAGCCATAACCTACAGGGAGTGAATAGATGGAGAAAGTAAGAGGAGATGAGGGCTGGCAGGAAATGGTCTCTCCAGTGTGTCAGTCACAGTCCAGCAAAGGCAAGGAGTAGACAAGTAAGCAATGGTAGGAGCTCCTATAAGTTTGTGGCCAGTGGTTTAGAACTTATTATTTATAAAACACTACTTTACTAGACTAGAAAATAAATTCAGGCCACAAACAACTCGTTCAACTTCCTAACAACAGAAGACCAAAAAAATTTATTTTTTAAAATTTATTTTTATAATAATGAGAGAAAGATGTTATTAGACATTCAAGGAAGGGCAACTCAACACCTAGGAACAAGTAAAAGTAAGAACTTCCTCTCCAAAACCTACAATCTCCAAAGAGACAAGAAGCCAACAATGCAAGACCAAGTTCACAAGAATAGCAGTCATGCAATGGCAAACTTGACATGAACATGCTGCCTATCTGCTGGGGCAAAACCTCTGGAAGGTTTTGCTGTAACTACACTAGTCTCAGTAACTCTGTGCCAGTGTTACTGGTGTGATCCTAAACCACAGTCAAGGAGAGAAGTCAGGATTACAGCTCTGTTGATAAGATCCAGTCACTGCCCCTAAGAGGGTGCACAGGAACTCATTTCACTCATTTCACTCATTTCCTCCACACTGTCTGTGTGCAAATTGTAATTCTGAGTTTTAATGTCTTCAGGTGCATTGGGAGGTCACCTATCAGTCTGTGCTCTGGGGCTTTGCTTTTCATTCCTAGCCAAGCTTTTGAAAGTGGGTGTCATCACAGAGGGACAGAATGTGATTGTGGTGTGATTCTCAGCCAAACTCTTCCCTGGCATCACCACCAACAGAACACAGTAGGGCACACAAGCAGGAACATGTGACTGAGCTACGAACACATCACCAAGGAGGTCACAATGTAAGAGAAAGGTTTTTAGCCAAGACCCTCTGGGACAATTAGCTGTGAGCTGATGGCCAATGTTTTACCTACCAGAGAACCCAAATCTCATTTGGAACGAGCACGAACATCAGAAAAGCAAGAGTGAGAGAAGATCTGCAAGCAGGCAGTATCTCTTTATCCGAGCAATCCATCACAGAAACCACATCTCCCTGCACGCCCTGTCTTGCTCACGCTGTTATAATGAGCACAGCACTGGCATCTAATGTAAGAGTAAGCTTTGCTTACTGACAAGGGACAAAAGGCTACTTAATTCCTATTTATTATTTCTTCCTAACGACCTTAATGACATACTGATGTTATTACAGGAAATATTTAGTTATTCATGTGAAAAATCACAAGTTCAAGATTCTTGATCACTAAAATCAACCAAACTCTTTAACAAAACAAAACACATTTCATTCTTTACTTACTGTTTGTTACTGTTTCCCACAACTCATTTGTTTGCCAAAAAGCAACTGAATAACTGGAGGTATAACCTTGAAAAAAAGTCCTCCAAACACCCCTCACATGTCATCTTCACCACTAAAGCCATTCCCTTCCTGTGTTCATGATCATGATTATTTCAAGATCATGATTATGCGATTCTTATGACACTGCCCATGTGTCACAGTTACACTCCTGTCTGAAGGCTGAATTTCTGTGTTTCCAGCATCAGCACTGAGACCATGGATGACTTCATAATTACACTTTACCCTTGCTGATTTTCCCAGCGTTTGGTGACAGCCAAAGTCTACCAATACATTGCAGGGAGACGTGACAAAGAAAATACTTTAATGACTCACCTACTTACCCACCAAACCAGGACAGAAACGCCTTACAAGGTTCAGTGTTTCACTACAGCACTGAGAGGAAATCACTCTGTGTGCAAATCCTTTTCCTCCCCAAACTAACAAGCCCCCTAACCAGCTAGGTCAGTCTCTCAGGACCTGAGTGTTCCTCAGGGCCAAAAGAAAGCAAACCTAACTGCAGGTGACAGCCTTCAGAAGCTGCCACCAGGAGCTCAGCCTTTATTAGTTATTCTCACCTAATCCAGCAGTACCCCCCACGCTTGCCAAGGGTTATACTGGCACTCTATCCCATAGCAGGGTGTTCTAACTGAGAAAACACTGCAGGGTCTTGTCCATAACTATACTGAGAGATTGAAAAAAAGAAACAAACTCAGGGAAAGGACTGCACGTGGCTTACAGCACTAGCAAAAAGTCAGGAAGAGTCATGCAGCTTTTCCAGAATTTAAAAAACTGGATTTAAAAGATACAAAACGATTGATAGATAGACAGATAGACAAAAATGGAATGTCAAATAAACATTTCTGCATCTCTTGGAAGTATTTTAAACTTTTTTTTTTTTTAAGTTGCTACTGTCAGGTTCTGGGCATCTTTAGATATCAAACAAAAAACTTCTCTTTTCTTTCATACCTTACTAAATGAAAGGAGGAAAATACCTTCCTATCATGTCAGACATTCTTTCCAAAGCTGTGGGACTGAGCTGGTATTGGAAAAAATCTAAACATATTCTGTCTTACTTTTCTTGTTTCTTACATGATTATTTCCAACACCTTTAGAAATTTTAAGATACTGGTAACAGGTAACATGTACATTATTCTAGCTGAGCCCATCCCCCTGGAATTTATTTTGTGCTTCATGGCAAATCCTAGGTTGTGCTGTTGGCTCTTACATGTGCCCCTTATGATCAGGAACAATGTACTGAATGTTTGAATGCCAGCTCTTTACCTAGTGTCTACAGCAGTTAGCACTGTAGAATTCATGGTTCTGATTTTTTGGGCATTTCGATTTTCCAGTTCTGTAAAGGCTGCAAACCTCACAAATAGACTCCAAACTAACCCAATGAGATTACCATCCCCTTCCTGGTTCAGCTCAAGTCAGGGGAGCAGAGGTGCCCCAAACATTCCAAGGTACAAGCCAGGATCTCAAATGAAAGCTGGGCAGCCCAAGTGCCTTGGCAGTCCTTGCCCTTGCTGCCCTCAGGGTTACAAACAGCTGGAGGTGAAGGAGCTGTGAGGACTGAACACTCCAGTGCAGATAATGAGCAAGAGTAATACATTAGGAATACAAATCCACTGAAAACACAGCCATCACAAATGGATTCCTTGTTCCAAAAACACAGACTTCATATATATTCTAGCATACACTGTCTCTTGTTTGCTTTTCTTTGTTAAAATGCATTGTTTAACATTGCAGAAGCATCTATTTGGCCTGTGCTGAGTTGTGCAAAAGATGCAGGTGATAAAAGCAGAGAAAGGGAACACAGTTTACAAAAAGCCGACTGGAGTCAAACAGAGGAACACCTCAGACTATCTTAATTAGTGTGCTGTAACTCTTTTTTCAGTCTCCTATAGATTATCCTGTTTATTTTAAAACAAAGCAAAGGTTGTAGCAAAGGTTTTCAAGCCTGCAAATGGGAATTTAAACACCCAAATCTCACCCATTTGTTGCACCAGTCAAGCACTGAACCTTTGTTACAAAACAGTATCTCCTCTCCATCTCTCCCCAGAACTGGACAAGGGTCTACAAAGTGCTCTGGCCAGCTCCATGAAGCTGCTCTAAAACATGACCTCCCCAGAGATTCTGGCAAATTCTCTTGCAAGGGAAAGGGAGCAGTTGTGCAGTGGGGTGCAGATGGGGCAGACCCACCTCAGAAACAGTGGGAGGGCTGCACGTTAAAAGAGGGTGTTTGTTACCTGGGGAGCTGCCTTCTGACCTGCTGCAGAAAGGGCTGACACTAATTCCTGGCAGGCAGTTACAGGGAACTCACCTCAGAAAATAATCAGCTATGGTTCATTTTAAAAAACAGCTACAGAGTCTCAAGTCTGGGTTTTTTAGCCAGAAGAGTTTATTCCCCACGTTCCTCACTAACAGCAATCGTAGTACTCTTATGTAAAAACACCTAGTCAAAGTATGAGAAAAGGATCATCTTTTCCTCTTCAAAAAAGAGTAACATCAAATAACCATTCCAGCACTCAGTTTTGTTAGCAGTGCACTATTCCTTGTAAAGTGACACTTTCAGATGGCAGCATTACCCTGCAGCCATCTGCGATATGAGTCATATCCTCAGAGCAGTGCAGCTTCATCCTACCCTGCTCCAGAGCACCCAGCTTCTCCTGAAACACCCTCAGCTACCCACACACATCCACATTGCACATCCCAGCAATTCCCACTTCAGAAATTCACCCCGTGTGCTCTCAGGGCTGTGACTCACAGTGTGACACCTTCACTGTGCCCCTTCCAACACAGGAGCCCTCCAGACGGGGATGGAAAGCTGTCCCTGGGAGCTCCTCCTAAGCCTACCTGGACCTGGCACAAACAGGCTCTCTGCTTTGGGGACTAAATGTTCATTGTCCCCACTTCCATTTATCTTCAACAGCAGTTCCCAGGTCACACTACTGATACAAAATGCAGGCCTGCAGCAAAGCCCAGCAATATTACTACACGAGTTAGGAAGCTCCATTTACCAGACAAACTTGTCCTTCATTCAACAACAGACTTACTGCAAGTACACAATACTGGACAATCTTCTACCCATCCCTGCTGAGGCTGGCAGCACTGACAAGTGTTCCATTTTTCCAGTGAGCAAGTAACAATGGCAGGAAACACGAGGGAAAACACCCCACAGGAGAATCCTGAGCACTGAGCCAGGCTGAGCAGAGAGCAGTAACATTGCAGGGAAAGGGGCTGTGAGAGCAGTGCAGCTGCCCTCAGTTTGCCTGGACTGAAGTCCAGCAGTTTCCATGGAGGTTTGCTTTTCTGGCAGTTCAGTCAAGCACAGGAACTTAGGCAGTTATGCACAATCCTTGCCATCCAAAGGAGAACTGGTCTGTAGCCACAGCACATAATGGCAAGCTCTGATGTGCAAGAGCAGTATAAAAGAATCTGAAATATTAACATAATGGACTGCACTGTTAAATCTGAAAGCGTGCTGGATTTGGACTGTTAACAGTACCATAAATTAAAAACATCTATATATCAGTAATAGTAATAAAATGCATTTTTCCAAAGCTACAGAACTACTGATATGTATGCTTTGGCTTCATGTACAAACTGACATGGCAAATTCTACATTTAACCAAGCCAATTTCTTTTAAAGCCTCATCACACTAATTACATCCATCAAGTGTGTAAGATACGTTTTGTCAGCTAAGAACAGAAGACTTAAATTAAATGTAAATCCTTACTCAGCACTTTAAGCTGTTAATGGCTCTAAGTCGTTAATGAGATGATGAAAAGAAAATGCTCCTGCAGACTCTGTAGTGAGAATTTATTACAAGCACTCATTACTTCCACCCAGTGCACGTTCTGAAAGTGCCCCACATTTATGTCAGCACCCCAGTATCAAGAGAGAAAGATACCAAAATGATCTTGTTTGCTTGCAAATGCTCGTGTCCCTAAGTGGGGCTTGACAAGAGAGATGGATGCCCTTCTTCCCTAACCCAGAGGCTCCCAGAGCTGCTGGAAAGGCCTGAGGTAGGGCACACTGTCAGAATGGTGTTTTTTGGCATTTTAATTCACCAAACAGCACAAACACTAATGGCTGGCTGCACAGCATGCCTGGGCTTATGTATAATTTTGATAGATCTCCTATTAGAATTAGCTCAGAAGTGCATTGGAAAGAGATTTACAGACCTAAGGATGGGGGGGGTGGTGGGGGGACATGAGAGTTAAAGGAATACACCCCTTGCAAATTTAATTTCCATTTAGTAACATCAGGATTTATGAACTTTCATCCTTCTCACAGACTACAGGGTTTTCTGTCTCTGCCTATAACCTTAAGGTTATTAAGGGAACTTCCCAACTGCAGAAAACCCCTAGATCAGGCTTAGTTCTCACTGAAGGAAAAATACCATTATTTTGATTTCTTTCTTAGATTTCTCTCTCCCAGTCTAGTCCCTTTCTTCCCTTCAGTCTGAGCTCCCCTCCTCTCTTGATTAGCTATTTCCCAGAGAGAAAAAGAAAATATAAGAGCTACATTTAAATGTACCAGATGCCCTTGAATTTCTACCAAGTTGTGCCCCTGTAAAGCCTTGTTTACAACTTCAGCTCCAGCAGCAAGTGAGCTTCCAGGAACAAGGAAATGTTAGAGACATTTTCACAACAGTTTTAAATTGCTTCCCCCGGTAGAGAAGACTCATTGATCAAGTAAATAAAATGAGGTACAGAGAAGTGATTCATGCTCAAACACTATGAAAAAAATAAATAAATAAGGCAGTCTGGAATATTTGTACCCTCTGCAGGAACCCTATCCCATCAACTTCTAGTGAAAATTAACATAGTATTCAAAAATGATTATGCATGAGAAAACAAAAGCAATCTCAAATGATGGCCCTGCTGTAACAGGATGCTGATTAGCTGCAGAGAACTGGACTTTTGGTATCAGTGCTTTATTGGGTCACTATATGGACACGACAGACAAGATACCTCCTCACACTGCAAAAAGGAAGCAGATTTGCCTAAGATTAATTCCACACTAGCTTAATTATTAATTCATCTATCCCAAATGGATTTTTTAAAATGTACTTAAAGAGGTCTGTGCAAATAGAAGTGCTGTGTGTATGGACAGGAGAGTTTTGCAGGCAGGCAGGGATGCTGCAGTGTGTAGCCAGCATTCCTTGGCTGATGGGCTCATTAAAATGCAAGGTTATAACAGACCCTGGGAGCTGCAGCTGGATAACCCAGGAGCCCTTTTCCTCAGCACCACAGAGCATTTCGTTTCTATCTCATAGTGCTGGTTTAGGATTTAATCAAAGATTTACAATCTACACCCTGGAACAAGGAGTCTTCCCCTTTTTTAAAGGTTTCAAATAAAACACTCATT
Organism: Rhadina sibilatrix; assembly: GCA_013400275.1. Taxonomy (NCBI): domain Eukaryota; kingdom Metazoa; phylum Chordata; class Aves; order Passeriformes; family Phylloscopidae; genus Rhadina; species Rhadina sibilatrix. The sequence continues at coordinate 137,364 of VWYO01024383.1, forward strand.
TTTTTTTTTTTTTAGAGATTCTTTCTGATTATCTGTAGCCTGTGCCCCTTACCTGCACCTTCTTTCAATTTAATGCCCATTTTATACCATTTAATGCTTCCTCTTCCACTTCTCTGCATCCCCAACACAACACAGAGACTGTCACATGTTCTTTCCAGCATAAATCTCCAAGTCCAATTTTAGTGAATGAATTAGCAGCTTTGAAGGGAAAGGGTAGCCAGTGAAGTGCAAGGGCTGATGGAAACCTGTGCCAGGCAGCAAACAGAGCAGGGCTGCAATCCTGTGGAAATCCACCTGCTATGTAGCATTTGCTAACACACTGCAGTGGTGCTGCATGCTAATGCCACTGAGAGAAAGAGGGGGTTTGCTCTGAAGCTCTATGGGCATTAAACTGTTTGGAAAACAGCCTGGAAGGGAGGAATGCCTCTAAGTCAACCAGTCAAAATTACTTGAAAACACTGCCCCTCCCTATTTCTGTTAAGCATTATAAAAATTGCTGTGATAATTACGAAGCTCATTTAGCCAATAATGGCAAGAGATGTGGACAGACACCTGAAACTTAATCACCTTCAGCTCAGTTCCAGCTCTGACTGTATCTGACTCAGTTCCTTTCCTTTCTGGAGCAGTTGGTCATTCCCCCAGATAATTTCTGGCAGGACTCTAGAATGATCCTCTGTTTCAAGGCCAGACTGGACAGGACTGTGAGCAGCCTGGTTCAGTGGAAGGTGTCCCTGCCCGTGGCAGAGGCTGGAAAGAGATGGTCTTCAAGGCCTTTCCAACACAACCCATTCTGTGATTCTCTGGTTTATACTCCTAACTCAAGACCTCTGGTCAAATCCCTTCCCTAGGCTGGCCTGTGCATCTTTCCCAAGCAGAACTGGAAGTCTCCAGTGAGACTCCAGTGGTAACTCCTGCATCCTTCTGAAAAAGGTCACAGGTCTCATCTGCTTCACATTTACCTGTCCAGTGGGCCTCCTCCCAAAATGCCTGAGAAGAAGTTGTTGTCTAAAGCTGATTTTCCTTTCCAATGGGCAAATTCATTAGAGCTCCTCTTGCAGCTTGCAAAAGGGTACAGGCAGAACCCTTCTGAGAGGGTGTTGAGGGCAGTCTGATAACCTCAGCAAACACCTTTCTGTTCTTTGTGTGCCCCTGAAGCAACACAGGGCAGTGGAGAAACACAGCACATGCCCCTTCTGCTGGCCTCATCCTGTTCAAGAGCTGCAATGCAGAAAGCAGTGCTTGTCCCAGGGTCTCCAAGAGCAGCTTTCCCAGGATAACTGTCAGAGCAGGTGTGTTATTCTTTACAAGTGGTGTTTTGCTCGACAGTGCTAACACTGACTGCAAGAACAACATCATCTAACTGCCTTATGCCTTCCTATTCTGTTAGTGTTCCACGTACCAAAGCCTGCAGAGCCTGTGGGGAAAAAGCCAGCGACCATTAACCTTCACTTTATTTTACGCTTTTATAATTTCAGGAGTTTAGTTTCAGGCTTGCAGCCTTCAGGGCTGCAGAGTTGAGACTGGAGTAAAACACAGCAAAGCAGCAAATGTTTAGCATAAGTTAAAAGAGCTTTTCCTGAGTCCCCATGCCAGTTCTCCCAGCCCTAATGCAAAATTTATTTCAAGGGATTTAACAGGTTTTTTTCTCGAGTAGAAGTCAATGCACGAGAGATGCTTTCTGCTTTTGTAACAAAGAAATATCTCCTTTCTAAAGAAACTAAAACAGTGGCCAGTTTAGTAAGTTCCCAAGAAGTCACACTGAGTAGGCAACACCTGACTGTCTTCCAAACCCTGATTTCTTGTCAGTGGACAAGATGAATCAAGGCTGGAGGGATGGCTAGGACAGCACATTCCTATCTTTGTTTCTATCACCCACAGAATCCAGCAGAAAACCCTACTGCTATTAAAAAGCAGAAAATCCCTCTTGTACCTTCATGCTCCTCCCTTTTCTTCGACTCAGCTTGGTCCACTGAAACTCAAGAGAAAACTTGAGTTTTCCAAAGCATAAGTGTGGCATGAAATCCCAAGACAAAGCTTAGTGAGAACTCACTGGCCCAAGGACTTTGGGGTATGGTTACCATAAACCACGGGGGTGTCTCAGAGAGTTTGTCCTTCATACATCATTCATAAAGCAGAGCATTCCCAAAGGTGAGCTGAACTCCACAGACTCCCATATGCTGCAGTTTGTAAATCACTGTCATGAAAGTAGGACAGTGTGTCATGCTGACAAGAGGCCTTAGCATTCAACAATTTCCTCACTAAATAAGCTTGACTTGTGGTGACTGCAACAAATGCACTCCCCCCAGCATCAGCTTTCCAGCACAGCCTTCTCCTCCCAGCACAGAGCAGCTGAGCCTGCCCTTCCCACTGCAGCCACCCTGCTCCCAAGGGCACCAGGGCCTGGCTGCAGCAGCTGGGACACAGCTCTGCTCCTGCTGAGGAGCTGCACAGGAGCACAGCTGCACTCCACTTACACCCTCACAGACATGCATGACACTGAGCAGATGTGCTGCATTAGTCCTGTTAAAACTCGGGCCCCTTATTCACAACTTACAGAATCATTTTGTTTAAGGTTGATAGAATTTAAAGGCTGTACAAGGTGCAGTGTAAGGCAGCACTGCAGGGAAAGATGGGTTCATCATAAACAGCCCTTTTTGCATTCTATTTTCCAAAGGCTTGACTGATAAAATGCTAGCCACTGGTATAGTCATTGTTTGTAATGTTTAGGTTTTCCTGAAGTCTTTTCCCAGGGACGAAAACTGGTACACAAGGTCATATTTTCTAAACTATCTTGTTTTTCACATTCCTCTCTAAAGGAGGGACTTTGCTTGTTTGTCTTTGATGAAACCAATGGGTCAAGAGATCCCACCTCTTAGGTGGGCACATTGTAAAAAGGTATAAAACAGGTCTGGACACTAAACCAGCCCCTTCTTGGGAGCATCAGCCTTCTGAACAAGACTCTTGTCTTCCTTTGTGTCCAACAGTGACACACTGGTTCCTATTACACAGCAAGTCATTTTGCTGTGGGAGAGAGCCAGCAGGCCGCTCTGCAGTGGAAAAGGAAGGTGGCACCATTGATTCTTTACACCTCCTACAAATCAGGGCCAGGGAGTTCAGGCCATCCTGACCTGTAGGTGAAAACCAGATAATATGACACTTCACGTCTTGGCCCAGATTCTCCTGCCGGAAAAGAGCCTTGAGGCAACACAGAGTGTCCGAGGGTTGGGTTTCTGGGTGTTGCAGGCTCCCAGCAAGGAGCTCTGTAAGGCCAGCACTGCACTGTCCCTTGTGCTGCCAAAGGAAGCAGGCAGTGCTCAACATGCTCCAACGTGCTGCTGAGGCAGGGCTCTGCCCACCACTTCTGCCAAAAAAACACCAAATTCTTTTCACTTGTCCAAGTCAACTCAGTCCCCCAGTGAGCCAAATAGCTGTTGTGAACTTTGCTAACCTTCAATTTGTTTATGTTCTCAGAACTTAGAACATATGGACATAAAGATTTCTTCCAAATTATATCCTCTATAGGAATTCTACAGCTCTTCTTTTTCATTGCTCTGCTTGGTGAATGCAGAGATCAAAGCCATCAGTCTGGAAAATACTTTCCTTTTTTGGAGTTTAAGTATCGAGTAGAAGTCAATGCAGGAGAGATGCTTTCTGCTTTTGTAACAAAGAAATATCTCCTGGATTGACAGTGGCCAGTTCAGTAAGTTCCCAAGAAGTCACACTGAGTAGGCTAAGTATCAAATATGGAAAAACCCCCACATTTAATTTTCCAGTAATTCCAAACTGAAAATAAACAGCTCATCAAGTCAGTTATCTATCAATGAAAGATTATAACATTTCTCCTCAACTGCTTCAACAATAGCATTAACCAGTTCTAATTAGAAATAAATGTCACTCCTTAAAGTATGTAAACATCAAAAATGTTCGAGCACCTTTCATTAGAGAGTCTCAAAACCCTTTGCAGGACATTATCAATGCCATTTCTACAGACCAGACACCTGAGGTGGGGTCCTGTTCAGGCCATGGCAGCCCTGGGAGCAGAGGCTCAGCCTCCCACAGCCATTCTTTCACTGATTGTTTTCTTACTCACAAAGAAAGTGGAAGCTGGGTGGGAGACATGAGTCAGGTGAGGTGAGAGCACAGCATTATGCAGCAGCAAGGGAGCAACCCCAGACACCCCCATCCAAACTGAAAATTTCCTAAACTTAAATACCACCTTAATCCCATAACAGCACACTTTCACAAATGTTGCTTGAAACCTATAGCCTGTCAAGCCATAAAATACAATTACTCAGTGCTTTTAATCACCACGTAGCCTGTTGTGGTTTGGCAGGCTCTCCTCCTCCAGTGACAGATGTAAAACAGATGATGGTGGCCTACAGAACTTTGGGGAAACATAATGCCTGACAGCAGAGCAACACTGCATGGAAAAGCATCCTATCACCTCCAACAAAACCAACAAGCCAGAACTCTCACAAGATTCACACCAGCAATCATCACCACCATAATAAACAGAGGATTTCATTTTACTAGTTTTAAAAGACTTATTCCATTTGGTGAATTATGGCTGCTCTTTCTAAAGTGGCTCCTAATCTGATTGCTCAGAGATTTATGTACAAGGCTGGGAAATTATTATTGGGAATGTCTATTCTTTCTGAAAATTGAGATAGGGACTAAAATCAGATTTTATACTTCTCATTTAATGATCTATTATTAATAAGCTTTTTAATTTATGTCAGCAGAAATAATAACTTCATATTCATAGTGCCAGACAAAATTTGGTTTCACTGCTTAACCATATTTGTCCTTCCTAAGATGACTGAGCAAAAGCATGCTGTGCCAATCATTCAAAAAGGCCCAGCCTTAAAACACAGCCCACTTTTATCAGCACCAGCAGGTAGCTGGCCATGCCTGTCTATGATAAACTGGAGAAATCCAGCTGAGATGAAAGCAAGCAGAGATCCTGCTAATGAGACACCACCACTACAGCCCAGCACTAACACCACAGGTGGAAGTGAGGGATGTGCCCAAAGCTGGGCTGCTCACAGAATGTGCTACCCCAGCCTGAACTGCACATCCTCCACAGCAGCAGCAGCTGGGCACAGCTCTCCTGCACTCCCAGGTGGGGTCAGACTGCCAAAGGCTCCTTCTCCCCATGACAGCATGTGAGGAGGGGCTATAAACTGTGTTTTACAGCTTGAAAACTCTGATCTCACTTCTGGTGACCCCACTGGCATCACAAAGGAGTTGGAATACTGATGAGAGGTGGCCCTGGAGAAACTCAGAATCAAGGCAGAACAGATGCCAACAGGAAAACTGTTTTCATTCCATTGTGCCTCTGTTTAAAAGGCTCAGATCATGATGATACATGATACAATAACCTACCTTGACTGCAAGGATGTATTTGCATAAGCACAGACAACTGCAACACTTCTCAAAGGAAGGAATTCATACACAGGGCACTGAACTGTTTGTGCTTCCTCCTGAACCAAGGCTATCACAATCACAGTAGGAAATGTCATATCAGACATGCCTAGCAGGCTTTCTAACTGGGAGCAACCTGTGTATAACAAGTAGAAACAAACACTTACCAAAAAAAACCCAGAAGAAAAAAGACAGCCTACAACAGTTAGAAAATGATATCTTAGCCCTTAACATACCCGTGCAGGAATGTGGATCATGTATTATACTTCAAATAACATACTTGTAAGTGTTCTCATTAGACACTTAGAAATGAAACCTTTTTATACAGAATTTCCACTAAAACCTTACCATCACTGAGGTCTGGCAGCAAGTTCTACAGATGAATTATGGACTGTGAATAAAAATATTTTATTAAGCCATTTTAAAATCAATGCCCTGTCCCTTGAATCAAATGCTCCTAAACATTTTCGTCACCAAACTCCAAACCATTTCTGTTTCAACTAATCTTCCTTGATAAAAGGTGATTAGAATTGACCACAGACTCGAGAATAAAAGGCAAAATATTTACACAAAGGCATTATTAATATACTCTTAACAAGCCTTTTGAACTGTGTCCAGAAGGACACAACAAACTCTTTTTTCACTGCTAAGACTTGGTTAAAAACTAACAGCAGAAGTCTGGAGTTCAAACCATTGCTAGCATTGCCAAGAGGCAATACTTCACATTTGTGGAGTGATCCTGCTTGGTATGCTCTGCTGGTTCATGCAGCTTTGCCCAGTTCTGGAAGGGCCTGCTTGCAATCCTAGATCTGACTGACCCAAACAATTTATATTACCTGCACACTTTGCCATTTTCCCTTTGACAGAGACTTCAACTTGTAGCACATGAATGTAACCTGAATACCTGAGGGCTCCCTGCTGTTAACCTTCTGCCATGTGGAAAATTGACACCTGATTTCTTCTCTGTTTTCAGTCTCCAGACAGTTCCTACCACAGAGGAGTAGCTCCCCTTTCACTCCAGCAGTGTTTACCTTCCCAAATAGCCTCTTATGATGAACACTAGCAAAGGCTGGCTGAGTCCAGCAAATTCTGTCAATGTGCTCTTCTTCACCCTGGCTGACAGTACAGATTAGCTGCTGTGGTAGAACTGCCCTAGAAAAGAAAATATTTTCTGGGCTGGTGCTACCTGAAAGCACATCAGACAGCAGCAGTTACCATCCCCCATTTACCACAGCCCCTTGAAAAGGCATTTAGGGGACTGAGAAACAACAGCTTTGTGCAGCAGTTCAAGCATCTGCTGCACCACCTCCCAGGAAACACACCTGGACTTCCCAGCAGTGCTTTGGAATTTCTCCCTATGGCGAGTCCAGGTAGTTCCTGTAATGTTATCCTTACTTTAGCTGTTTTCTGATTTCACTATGCTTAGTGCTAGTTTCTAACATGCTTCTATTAGCCTAGACATCCTACAAAGCACTCAGGCTCTGCAGGGTGTAAAGCTCCAGCTGTTCTCTCCAGCCACACACACTGGGTTCAGTCACGTCGGGTTTACCCAAAGCTCTCATTTGCAGGCAGGATGCAGTCAGCAGTTCTTCCACTTCCCCTTCAGAAAGCAGTGAGATGAACGTGAAAACCCAAGACTTATTATGCTAAAAGCTATCATTCAGTAATGGCTGTAGAATTACATGTGATTAGGGTCCTATTGATGTACAATGCCAAAGCGTGTAAATTGCAAAAATTAAAATCTATTTGTTGGCAAATGGAAGTGCGTGTAATACCAGACACAAACAGCATGCAAGTTTACAAGCACAGCAAATGCTCAGATAAAGGCAGAGTTACTTCAAGTCACTTCTGTTATTCTAACAATCCACTTCATCCAGGGTATACCAAAAAGAGAAGAAAAATAACATTATGTAAAATATTCAGTAAGAAAATACATATGAGATCTGTCACATTTTTTATCTATCTTATTAAAACACCATCTTATGAAAATTAATACTGTCTCATCTGAGCTGTTTTTCCCTAGAAAGACAAATGGCCTCTTTATCCCACAAATAAATACAGCACAGATTAACATACACTAAGTAAACATATTCTTATCCACCCTACACATATAAACCCAGGAGCCACAGCTTATTAACCACAATAACTAAGCACCACTAAACGGTACCCCCAGATATTTTCCTGGCACTACAATCCAAACAGAACTTCTTTGGAATGCTGCTGCACATGAAAAGACAGAGGCTGTGTGCTCAGTAGCTGGGCTAGCACATGCTGTGCTGAGCACCACCACTGCTATTCCAGAGGCATCAGAGGGACAAGGATGGCAGCCACACTGACCCTCATGGGAACAAACTCTTCCCTAAGTTATGAAGGGTCTACTGTCATCCACTCCTACAAATCCACAAATGAGACACAGGATCACCCAGGTGGCATGAACAGTCCTCCTGCATTCCATCAACCTGAATGAGGTGATAGATGTTCTTGAAGCAAAATTTAGATGGATACTTCATTAGGGTGGTTTTTTTTAAAGATTCAGGTTTCCATTGGCAATTTCCCTTTAGGTGGCTAGAAGAGGGATTTAGAAGTTTAGCTCTGGTTTGAACGTTGTTCATATCTGTTTTCCCTTCACAGTTCCATACAGTGTTCATTCTTAATGGACTTCATCATCTGGAGATGTACATTTAGGAAAGACATACCCCTCCAGCATACAAAGCCACTACAACATCCCTGTTGAGAGAACCTTCAGAAAATTGCCTGATGTGCAAAGGCAGAAATACAGCAATTTTCACAGTAATAAAATGCAGGCCTTTATTTACAAAGAAATAGAGCAGTATCTATCTTGCAGCTGCTATCAGAGCAGGGGTTATTTTTACCTTCTGTAATAAACTTAAGCAAACAAAATTTAAATGAAAAACTGCTTGCAACTAGGTTACAGAAATTTGAATGTGATATGGAATATTGTGAGTTCATTGCCTGCTATTATCAGATCAGGATCAGGTATATTTGTGCTAAGGCTGCCCTTACAGCCCTGTGGAAGGTTTAATACTCTTTCATTTCTGTAATAAATCAGCTGTTCTCTTCTTGCACATAAAATGTTACATACTTGTAAAACAGCATCTGGTGGAGAGAGAAAGGAGGGGATGTGATTGACACAGGAGTCCAAAATCTGCTGTTGCTCAAAATCCCATTTTATTACACAGCTTTAGGCATCCACTGCAAAAGCAAGGCTGAAGATTCGCTTGCATTACCCGCTCCATGATACATCACTGACAGCAAGAGCTACCCTTATTTTGGGAAGTGATTTGGATGAGCTTCCAGAGCAAAGCAGCACGGAAAAAACATTTTACACCCTAATTGTTTGGGGCTTATCCTTCACTAGCCAGTGAAGCATTCTCTTTCCTCACAAAAAATACTGCAGTTCCCACTTGTCCTTGTATCACTTGCCTTGAATTTCCAAGGCGAAACCGGAATAGTGCCAAAAAATTTATCAGATGCTGTCAACAAACAGCATTCCTCACAAGGGCCATGGCCTTTTACAAGTTTCAGGACAAGTCTTCAGCCTCAGCATCTGCAGCTAAGCTCAAAACCCATCACAAAAAATATTAACTAATACTGACTCAAGAACAGATTTAAGCTGCCGAGTGAAGCTCATTAATTTGAGTCACCCACTCCCACAACATAAATCCGTGAAAAAGCACAGACACTCATCAGTCTGCCTGCAAAATTCACCTGAGCATTGACACTTGCAAAACAAGCTGAGAACCCCCAGAGACAGAGACACACGTGGGGAGACTTTATGTCTCCTTCTCCTCATCTGTCTACAGGCCCAAAGGTGAAAAATGCACTGGCCAAAGTCAAAGGTGAAGCTGTGACTTCCAAAAGAGGCAGAAGACAAAAAAAACCCCCTAACCAAATATGTATATGTTTGTCTAAAAATGCTGAAAAGGGTAAAAAAGAGATGGGTAGACTACAACACTTACCTGTAAGTATGTTTTGAATAATATCAAACACCAGGAGGAAAGAGATAGTTATTGGCACTTTAGTATCTAGATAAAGGACAAAAAAATACGCAACAGCTCAGGTCACTACAGGAATCATGTCAAGAAATCCTATTACAAGTATCTTAGAATCGTATCAGAGCTTGGGGAAATGTACCAACAAGAAAAAAAGAATCTCTACAAAGCTCTAAGTCCATGTTCAAATATAGGAAAAAATACATTATTAAGGACAATCTAATCTTTTTCATTTGAGAAGAGCCACCCTGTTGTGCCCAGAGAAACTGGAATGATTGCTAGCACAGGAAAACAGCAGTAATGGTAGGGTTTAGTAATTTCAGACATGCTGTGTGACAAATCTGATCTGTAGATTGTACTTCAGGGAGTGACTAGATAGGGGGACCCACTAAAAAAATCACCTTGTGACACAGGCACAGCAGTGCCAAGGTCCCCATCAAGAATATTACTACTAAAAAGGCAGTCTGTGAGAGCCATTGATACAGCAAGATTCAACATCTCTAAAGTTGACAAAAGTTTTTTGAAAAATCCACTTGATTTTCAAAAGGTGATGTAACTCAATGTGCAAGCTTGTTAAAGTGAACAAAATTTCCAATGTTAAGTATTGGCAAGTATGTGAAGGTTATGTAAGCACAGCACAGTAGAAGGTGAGCATAAACCACTCACCTCAAGGAACCTTGCTGAAAGGCTCACAGCACAACAGCCATTGTGTGGGAAAGGCAGGTTAGCAGAGGGTATCAGCAACAACAGCATCAAAAAAGATCATGGCATATGCATGTAACAGAAAGGAATGTAAACCATGGCAGGTTAGCTGTAAAAAAACACAGTATGACAGGCCACAAAAGATTTTAAGGACAAAACTGCAGTTTTACAATAATCTTTAACACACCTTCATCATTACATCAGGAGCAGGATGGCTGCCAAACTCTGTGGGATCCAGCTGGGCTGTCCACAGAAAACACAGGGACTGTACAAAAGCCAGATGGGTCTTTTTGCACATTTAGTACAGAAAATCGCTGGGAGGTTTCCATAGATGAAAGGATGATGCAGCTGAAAATGTGACCAAAAATGATCTGCCATTTTATTGCAGAATAAATTGAAAGAGTAAACTGTAAGAACACACTAGGACCAGCCACAATTCACTCAGCAATTCAAAAGCAATTCACAGATAAAGTAATAACCTAATCACTATAATAGACATTCTAATACTTTGAAACCTCACCTCACAAGAACAAAAGACAGCACAAATGACAGCTTCATATTAGGCAGCCTTTACCACCAGGACCTGCACAGATAACATCCACCCAATGTGGACTGCCAGTAACAAAGGACCAAAGCAATGGGCAAATGGACAAGAACTGTGTCCATTATACTGGACAAAGGGTTAGGGAGAGTTTTTAAAAGAAAATTCATACCTCACTAAGCTATTGAAACTTTATGTAGGACTCAAATAACAGCTGGGTGAGCTTTACAACTTGTACTTAATTAAAAGATCTAGAAACCTATTAAAATTATATCTGTGGAGAGACTGACTTGTAAAATGTAAAATCCACATTGGCACACACAGAGAATAAAATCCAGCTTTCTGGACTCTCAATCCCACCTGTCTCACCTGGGATTTTCAAAGGTTAACAGAACCGGGCACCAATGGGTAATTCTTTAGATAGTGGAATTGAACATTTTCTGATGTGGTTCTGTGACAAAATTAGCTCCAGCCATTCCACTAACAACTTCCTCCAAGTCACTTGGCTATTTCAAGGTAAAATTGATTCCTGGAGTGGGGTTACTTTTCTGCTGGACCACTGTAATTATAAAAATCCAAGTTGCTATTCAAGTTTAAAAGAAATGCATTGCTTTTCTTTCGCCATCGCTCTTTCCCTACCTTCAAAACCCCTCCAGCCCTGATTTCTGCCAGAGCCACGGGTATTCCATAGCTGACACCATGACAGACACCTCACTTTTGAAGCCAACAACACGAAAAGAAAGTCTCCAGACAGGGAAGGTCTCTGGCCTCTCCCTTGTCCCCAGCAAAGGGAAGCCTGCATGTGAGCTGTACCCCCAGGGAATCCTGAAGCAGGAGGTGCCCAAAGGAGGAAGGAGAGAGGAGAGGTGGGGGACACCGTGTTCAAAAGCCCCCTTGGGAGCTCTGCTTCTCTTTCTCCCTGCCCCTGTCCCTCCGCAGCCAAGCTGCCCGTGCCCCACTCCGGAGGCAGCTCCTCCCCACCAAGCCACACAAGGCCCAGGACCTCACAGCAAGCTGCCGGCTCTCTACAGCCCCCGGGGCGCTGCAAGTGGGAGCGAGGGAAGGAATAAACTTAAGGGTGTGGGGAGAGAGCAGGGAGCGAGTGGGAAAGTAGGATAATGACGAGGGGAATCCAAGCACTTCTGGAGACATAAGGGAGTTAGAAGAAGCAGATGAGTGCAGCTGTGCAGTTGAAGAGAGCAGTGTGAAATACTGCTCTGAACACAGGCATGGGGGCTGTTTTCTGCTTCTGCCTTGCAGCAGCTTCCTCTCTGCGAGGCACTGCGTTCATCAAGATCAGGCACAGAAGCCTCAGAGACTCACTAAAGCCCTGCAGTTTTATAAATCTAAACAAAAGTGCGTGGCGTGTCCTGCATACACTTCAAAGGAAAAAAGAAATTACAAATGGATCTTTAAATCTGTGCTAAAACCCAGGAGTGTAGAAAACAAGTCATGCACTCACTCTTTCCAAAACCAAGCCTTCCCAGCCACCATCTCCACTTCAATCACCATTTCCTTAACCAGACCCTTAGGGGAAATGACACAAAGCGATTTGGGCTCGCTCAAAGCTCCACCCTCAGTGCCCAGAGGGTGCACTGTGTGCTCAGCCCCGCAGGAGCTGCTGTCCGTGGGTACCCTGGGCCCTGTGTGCACGGTGCTGCCCACGCCTGCCAGGAGGGCACGGACACCTCCACCTCCCCCTCCTCCTGCCCATCCCTGCCCGCTGGGAAATCCCTGCCCTGCTGCGAGGCTGTGCGGGACACTGAGTGCTCCCATTTGCTGCCCAGGAATGCTGGGCAGCTCAGAATTCAACCTTCTGCTGCAAAGCTTTTGAATCTTTTTCTATTAACTTCTACAAGACAGTTTTTGAGCAGCTCTACTTACAAACTACCACTGTGACTTCCAGAAGGAACATTAATTTGCTATGCTAGTACTCCTCTTACAACAGCAAGAGCAAAGAAAAAGCTTTATAATGCAGAAGAGATCTGGATTTAGCAATTAAACCTTCATTTGTATTTCATTTAGCGATATGAGAATTCTGCCAACATCTTCAGAAGGCTTTAATCTATCTGCATTAATGCACAGCCATAAGCCAGCAGTGCTTTCATTTACTAAGCACTCCAGTGCAGCTCCAGTTGCTGTGTACCATCACTGCTGTTCCAGAGGCATCTTTCATTTTTTTTTTGCCTCTTCCAGAGGCAATTACAGCTGCTGTATCAGCTGGTGCATGGGGAGAACATTCCCTTGGTGTGACTGGATTCTCCAGTCAGCTTCAGGGAAATGAAACAGAAGCAGCTCCAAATTCCAGCTTCAGAAGAGCTGGAACACACGACCCTTGTTCCTGCTCAGAAGCAGATGAGCTTTCAAACACACACTCAGTGACCCAACACTACTGTTCAGAGAGGCAAGCAAAGAACAGGAGGCAATTTCTATGTGAAAACAAGAGCCTTTCAAAACACAGGGATGACCGTAACCCATCTATTTTTTATGCTTTAAAAATTACTTGGAATGTAAAAAGGAACGATGCAGCATTCCCTTTAAAGCAGAAAGAAATAATGACAGTTCTATTAGTCAGCTACACAAAGGGCCCCGTGTCCAGAGTCTCTGAGAAAGCCAAACCATAAAGTTTAAAAAAAAAATCTGCATGAGAGTTTTGCTCAGAAAGATGCTTACAAGATCTATATTGCCTCATTATACAAATGTAAATTCAAGGATGCATAATATGAAGATTAGCTCAAAGTATGTGTTCCCTGCCAACAGTGCAATAGAAATCCATCCTGCTTGCAGACACAAACCTGCTCTACAGGAGCTCTGCACACAGACACAATCTGTATTTCCTTGTCACTATTAGGATTGCCCAAATCATGCAGATCTTCCAGAACAGCCTCTTAAAATTGATTCCTCGTTACGAACCCCTCTTCTCTCAGCTTCCCATACATTTATGAGTGATAATGCTTTCCTGGCCTGAGTCACAAGCTTATTCTTTTAAAACATTTTACATCTGTATGCAAGCCAAACTGGCTATCTTCTTGGGCAGTCACAAAACTTGAGTCCTCCCACATCACTTATCCAGATAACACTAATATAATAACATCCTTTTTTTTTTCTTTTTTCTTTAATTAAACATTAAGACAGAGCAATTATTTTACTGATCATCAATCACTGAAAACAGTAATACAAATGAAAATTTTATTTATTTGGCGTTAGAATCCACCCTCCCTCCCAACATCGCAAGATCAGCAATTACAGTACAGAGCAGTTACTTGTTGTGAAGAATTCTCCCACATCTAGAGTTAGTCAGGGCTCATGTCTGCTTCAAATGTGCTGTAAGTTTTTATAAAGAAAAATCTTCAGTGCCAGACCCTGATCCCCTCATTTATACTGGCTAATGATAATCAGTGGTGTTTCCTTCAACTCCTATGAGCACTTGTGTCCACAGGAGCTATGGACATCTTTGTCTGAGTCTGAAAACACAGAAGACTGGGAATAGAATAGAAACCAATAACCTTTCAGGACAAACTAAGCTCCTGCACATTCAAGTCTCTCCTCCTGCCTGGAGAACACAGTCTAAGGAGGAGCATTTCAGTGAGGGGAAGCAGCAGCACGTGTGCTGGGACAGCAGAGACCCCCAAGAGATGGACAAAGACTTGGCACTTTAAAAGGGTTCTCTCAGGTAACACTCAGGTCTGTCACACACCTGTGAGCACTGTTAATGATTCCCTTCTCCAGAGGGAATCTCTGCTTAGCCTGACAAAGCACCCTGAGGCTTCGATGCCCTTTTTGTTCCAGGAGAAGACAAAACAGATCACTGAGCCATTTTCCATGTGCCTGGGACACTGTTCTAGAAACATTTTGTAGTAAATCAGCTCTCAAGCCCTGGGCTGTGCGTGGGATAGGGAACTAGAGAGAGACTGACTAGTGAGTGGCTTTGGTGCAGTGTTTTTTATTAAATCTGTTCTTTTCAAAGCAGGCAGAGCTATGATTTAGTTTCTCACCACTGTTCCAACACAGTGTCTTAACTACCCAGTTACCCACCCTTTTTTTCAAATAACTTGGTTCATTTCATCCAGCTGATGAAATGTTTCATTTTCAGCATAACAAAAAGTAACTCCATTTCTCTGTGCTTTTGGTTTCCTTTCTTAACTAAGTCAGCTTTCAAAAGCAGCTGTAGTGCAAAGCTGCTCTCTCAGGTTCCTGATGACAGCAATGCTTCTGGCTGCAAGCTACAGCAGCAGTGAGACACAGGCAGAACTCCTGAGGAACAGCAGGGAGCTGCCAGGGTCAGGAAGGGAGGAGAAAGGTGGGAAGCAGCAGTGCCAGGAGTGCCCAGAGCATCGGGGCAAATTCCAGGGAAAGGGACTGAGCCTTCAGCCAGAGCCTGCTGCTGACACATGGCAATCAAAAGTTTATGGACTGTCTCCAAGGCCTTCAGGAAAATTAGCAGAGTAGATAATGAGAGAGAAACTCTTATCAAGGAAGAGAATTTCCTGATCTTTTCCACTCCAGACTGCAGCTTCACTGTTATTTTAAACTGACCTAATTACAGACTGTAGAAGAGGACTGTCTGAATTTTCCCTCCCTCCCTTGCCAGACCTGGTACTGAGCACACTGAGCAGGACTTGGGGTTTCACACAGGGCCATGATTCACTCAAAAAGTAATTTTCTGCTTTTTAAAATTCTTGACAAGTTGGGCTAGGCTGGATCAGTTCCTTCCTTTGGCTCAGCCCAAGCACCTCAAGGGAACATTAGATAAAACAAGGTATGAAAGCCCATGCAGAGGAGAACTCAGCTCCACCTAGTGAGACAGAAATTCCTTCAGTCCTGGGCAGGCCTTCACCTTTCTAGAGTTAGTCAGGGCTCATGTCTGCTTCAAATGTGTTGTAAGTTTTTATAAAGAAGAAAAAGCTTCAGTGCCAGACATGCAGTGCCAGCGAGCCCCTCATTTACACTGGCTGACAACAGCCAGTGGTGCCTCCTCAAACAGCACCCTTCCTTCCAGCACATCACCCTCTGCTGCCTTCCAAGCACATCACCCTCTGCTGCCTTCCAGCACATCGCCCTCTGCTGCCTTCCAAGCACATCACCCTGCTCAGGTTTGTCCCACAGCTCCAAGGAGGAGGCTCCAGGACAGACAGGCCCTGTGTGCCCACCAGACAGCAAATAAGCAGTTCCAACCCAGCAATGTGGAGTGATGACAGATCTCAGGCTCCCAGTAACATGGCACAGATGTCAGGAGAGAACATTTGGCTATCAGTATTCCATAAATAGCCGGACTGAAAAAAGCTGTTCAAGTTCTAGAAATCTGTCAACTCTTCTATTTTCAGTCCTTGATCTCATTGTTTCATATGAGTGTTCAGAACAGACTTCATACTTCTAAGATCTAAAATGGATGTCTTTGTGGTTTTGGCCTAGAGGACCACGGGCTTCACAGATACAAATGGTCAGAAATTAATCTGTGTGATTAATGAAAAGAGGAATCAAATGGCAGCAGCTGCAGTTTTGCAAATCAATTAGTAATCATTCAAAAAGCTAAGTAAGAATATCTTTATAAGCAGAATTGTTATCTTTACTTGTCTGCAAACAAGCAATTTATTATCAGCACCTGCTCAGACAAGCCATCTTTGAAGCTTCTCTTTGATGTTTCTCTATGACACTGAATAGTTCCAAAAATTGCCTTTTGGCAATTCTCTAGGCCCTTGTCCTTGCTTAGCTGTTCAAAAGCCACTTCTTCTCCGGGAAGAAATTCTTCCCTGGGAGGGTGTGAGACCCTGGCACAGGGTGCCCAGAGCAGCTGTGGCTGCCCCTGGATCCCTGGCAGTGCCCAAGGCCAGGCTGGATGGGGCTTGGAGCAGCCTGGGACAGTGGGAGGTGTCCCTGTGGTTGTGCCACTGAATACTGACAGCTCATCCCTGCAGAGAAAGGTTTAGGAACTTAAGTCAAATTTTGCAGAGTTTATCCAGTCATTTCCTAAGCCATAATTCTGACAACTTATTACCTTACTTGTATTTGCCAAGAACACTGAAATATTTCAGCATTTTCTTGGATCATTGTTGCCATGAATATACCACACTGTTCAGGCACACTCAAATCCAGCTTGGGCTCCTCAGTACTCTCACAATTTATTAGATGGCAAGAGAAAGTACTTTATCCTGTAGGCATAGAACACTCATAAACAAGGCCTGTAGGAAAGATGATTTTTCATTTTGTGAATTCCAGTACAATTTGCTGTAGGATGATGAATAATAGAAGTAATTATAGCCTATGTCTCAATCTCTTCTAAACCAGCTTCTTGGGCTTCACAGAGAACAAACAAAAAAGTTATAGAATATCATTTAACAAAATAGGTTTTGAGATTGACAACACACAGGCCCTAACGTAGCTGCTTTACTGAAAAGTGGAATCAGATTACTCTTGAGAGAAGAAAAAGTGGTGTTTTCCCATATTTCTTAACCACCAGGAAATATCCTTCCCCTTTTCATTCCCTATTAAAATAAACATGAAGGTAGTGACTCAAAGAAAACTAATGCTGTAAATTATTGACCTCCATAGGTCTGAAATGATGGCTGGTACCACTGAATCCTTGAAACATGGTTGGAAGAAGTAAGTGGAAAAGTTTTCTACACTACTGTAGAATTTTCTAGTGGTGTGTGCACCTTGTGAAGTCTTAAATATCTGCCTGACAGTATAGACAGAAGTGATTTACAACAAACAAGTTCTGTTCAAAAGTAGCCTGCACTGAGATGACTGATCTTCATTTAACATGATTACTTAGCCATGAATTAAAATTACAACTCTCTGCCTTTTCAATGTGAAACTCAATTTATCCCAGAGTATCTTCTGCATTTGATGGAAAATGAAAAGATCATTTCTTTCTGGTTTTTTAATGTAATGTAACCACAGTTAGCACATATTTGCTGCAACATTTCATTACCCAGCTTAGCATGCAGCATGGAATACCCCAGAAGTATGTTTACAGACAACAGAACTTTTTAAATGGCACCGAGTTGAAAGAGACAATTGGAGTAAGATGAGTGAAAAAATTCATTTTTCTTTCTCCCTGAGGACAAAGCCATTGTTTTTCTTCAGTGGGAAATGAAGAGGAAAGCAAGGAAACAGCTCTGCAAATTATGATGTATTGAGGTCTAATTTGCAAAAATAAAGCAGAACAGTTAATTCCATTAACCTCTGCCAGAAAGCAGCTTTGGTAGGATCCTTACAAATCTTCAGCTTCACAGACAGGCAGAGCTGCTGAGAAGGCTGGCTGAGAAACCTGCACTGCCTGTGAACATGCATTCCCCAGCGGGGCTCTCAGCAGCACAAAGGTGCCCCTGGGGAGCCGGGATTGACTGTGCTGCTGCCAGGGGCTGCAGAGCCAAAGACAGAGCAGACACGGGCACAGTTACACGGCTCATGCTCCAGAACTCTGCTGCCATACCCACCCAATTAGTAAGTAAATGAGCACACAGTGCAATCTGCCCGTGCAGAGACTGGAGCAGAGCAGCAGCACCCGTCTGTAGGGAAGGCAGGCAGGTGTTGGGGAGGATGAAGCAAGAAGGTCCTGCAGAGAAGATTTATTAGTAAAAGACTCTAAAAGTATAAAACCTGCGAGAGATATAGAATTAAAAGCAAGATTTGAACTGTAAGATGCTGGGCAGGAAGAGAGTAATTAAGCTAGCTAAAAGACAGAGCTGGGTGATTCAGTCACACCTCTGTCAAGACAAAAGGATGAATAAGGGGTTGGACCCTCTCAGGTATCAGGGAAAAGGTGGTTTTTCAGGTTTTTAGCATGTAGATTTGTATGGTAATATAGTAGTCCCCATAGGCTGTATGTAAATTCTGTAGGTTTTGTATCCTAAGGTGATTGGTTGGTGCTATTTAGAATATTCATGATACAAAGGGTTAAAATGGAATGTAACAGGTAACTCTCTCTCTTAGGTTCTGCCTCTCTTCTCTTGCTCTCTTGCTCTCCTCTCTTGCTGCTTGGACCCCTGCCCCTGTTAGACTTTTAGATCTCTCCTGTTGCTGCTCCCTTCCCTGGTCAGGCTGTCTCCCCACCACCAATAAACCAGGTGTCTGGAGAGCACCCCGGTCTCAGGACATCTCTCATTGGACTCAAACAACCACGACGATTTCTACAGGCAGGCACACACTCACTCTGCTGCCCAAAGGTCACACAATTCCTACACCCCCACAGGAGAAAGGCAAGCAAAAGGAACCTCAGAAACACGTCTGAAGAGTGTTTTGGATCTATCGTGCAAGCAGGCCTTTGGTTCATACAAAAAGAAATAGGACTTCTTCATTTTAAAATATTACTAAGTTTAAGCAGTGCAAGCCAGCGTAACGTTAAGAGGAATTTATTGATAATATGCTGATCAACCATCAACCAGAAAAAAAACTGTCAACCAGAAAAAATCCCCGAGCTTGTAACTACAATAAATACAATTGACTCCAGTGGGAATGCTGGATAAAATCTAATACAGGATGTAGTTCAAACTGCAAGCCTAAAGAAATAATCTTCCTGCTGTTTAAGTGAGAAAACTGGTCTCACTCTGAAATAACTTCCACAAGTCAATGGAAGTCTTGCCAGTGTTCTGCCACGGGAATGGGAGGGTGCCTGAGCTTTGTTCCCCTGCCAGAGGCCAGCACTCCCCTCTCCCTGTTTCCTAATGCACCAGGGAAGGCAGCAGGCAAAGGGGAGAGTGACTCTGATTATCCAAAGGAAACAACTGCCTGAGAAGCTGATTCCCATAACAAATACCTCTGAAATTCTATGATCCCCACTAATAACTCACCCTGAAGAACTTAAAAAAATATCTGAGAGCAGGTCAGAATAAGGGTTAGAGATATCAAAACTACCTAATCCACGGTGCATGACTATTTTGGATATGGGCCATTAAAATTTTTATGCATGATACATTGTAATCTTTGTTACTTAATTACATTTCAGGAGAACTGTGGATGAATGGGAGCATCTTTAAAATTCTGCCCCACCATTCTAATTAGCCTGGCACACTTACATAGGAGAAAAAAATTTTCAAGAAAACCTGAAAACACTGCTGATGGGAATGATTATATAAAAAATGGAATTGTGGGAGGAAAGAACAGAGACCAGAGCTACCTTCAAATTGGATAAGCAATTAATATTGGCTTCAGGATATTTTACATAAAGCACAGGAGGTTTAGCAGAATTATTTCACTCAATTGTTGTGAGCTGATACACTGCACTCAGTTGCAGATACTGCATTTTACAGAAAAGAAAGAAGGTGGTAAAATAATCCAGAAAAAAAGAAAATTAGAAAAAATATTTTTAAAGATTACCTATGATGTGTCGAATCAGTTGCACTTAGAAAAGACTGACAGAAACCACACAACCATCCCCCACTTGACAAAAATCTGTGGCAAAAGGAGTAACCATCGACATTATCAGCAACAAATGGGGAGGGCGGGAAACACAGGGAAAAAAAAATCCAGTTATTTGCAATCAAGATTAGGCTGGGTGACAAAAAGGGCTTCTTCAAACTCCATCTGCAGCCTTCTCCTCAGCTTTCTCTCCCAGCACAGCCTTCAGTGCCTCCCCTCCCCGGGGCACACGGGCAGGTGTGTGGAAAGGGCCCTGTGTACAAGCACACTGCTGGGCACTGGAGCAAACACCATCTGCAACTGGCATTCAGTTCCACCCAAGCCTCCCAGCTGCCAGATGTTGGCAAAGAAGGCATAAGCTTCTTAAAGCCACAAATAAACCCCTCGATTTAGCCGAGGTTCTGTGCAACTTCATTACTGCCCAATCAGGCTGTCCAAAGCATGAAGTGCTCTCAGGCTAGAGCAATGCAATGGATTACAAATTTGTCACTGGAAGCAGAACACCGGGGTTAAAACCTCCCCCTCACACAGATTTGCAAGAGATACAAACAGTTTGCTGTAAAATGATGCATACAGAGGAAAGTGGGGGTTGCCAACAGATGAGTGGAACAATGAGGTTCCAGGACCAAGGAATGACAACATGTCCTAGAAGTTTCTCTCCCCTGGATCAAACAGTGAAATCAACACTTATTCCAGTAAAGAGAGATTCTAAACAGCTAAATATAGAAACTGCAAATCACAGGTTCAGCACAATGAGTAATAAAGATGCCTCAGAAATACAGGAAAAACAGAGGTAGCCAGATATGATGTCATGGAGCTCATTTAAAATCTACCTAAGGCTAATTACAACAGGCCAGGCTCAAGTACTTTTCAGGATAAATCAAGTCTATGTGCTCATTGCAGGGTAAAGAAACATGGTGGAGGGATAACACAGATTCCCAATTCCTTACATGTCCCTGAAACTGGGAATGAATTCAGCTTCTCGAGGCACATCCTTCTCTAGAGAAATGGCAGTGGTGTATCTCAAGGCAGCTCAGTGAGGAGGCTGCTGGTATGGCATGGAATTGGGCAGCAGTGAGGGAACACAGTTCCAAGTATTTTAGGCATGGAGAGTTTTCAGAGATGACTGTGACCTTTTACCATGTGTAAATACATATAGCTGGAAGGTATTGAGCTTCTGGAGGCTACAAAAGGATAACATTTAGGACAAGTGATGTGTATGGCACTTAGTTGTGGAGCGCAGTTTGACAGCTCAGTTGTTCAAGAGAAAGGGAAAAAAAAACAAACCAAAAATATTGGTTAACTCATCAGGGAATTCTGACGTACAAAACAACCTGTGCATAAAGGGACTAAAACTTACAATAACCTTGTATTTTTAGCACGTCAGCCCCTCAAATTCCCCTCAAAAAGCAAATGGAGTCAGACTTGCCTCTCATGTCCCCAGTGCACAGTTCAGGCTCCAGACACAACGGGCAGATCCAAAACCTGATTGTTACAATGAAAGTGCAGTTAAAGGTTGCCATTTAACAAAACCTTTCTGATGTTCTCACCTTCCTTCCACCTGCTGCCACCCAGTGAAATTAATTCAGCAAGCAGATTGTGTAAAGGCAACAGATAATATGAGTTTAGTTTAGTTTTCCTCCCTTGTGCCATGCACTGTTTCTGCTACCAGCTGGTTGGAAATTCCACCTAGTCCTGGTGAAATCACACAACTTGACAGAGCTTTGGAATTCAGAAGTTGCAGAACATGAATATAAATATGATTAGAAATACTGAAACTGTGAAAGAAAATAGAGAGGGATTTCCAGAACAGGAGACTTTCAAGTCTGTCTGATTAAAGGAAATGTGAATAGATAGTATTTGTCTGAATCAAACACGGCCCTGCAGCAGCACAGGGACAGGACAGCCCATCTCATCCATGGGACTTTGACAGTTCTTAGGTCATTCCAGCAGCATTCCATGTTGCTCTTCCTCAGCCCAAAGGTGTAAGAAATGCTCTGAGAGGAACAGTCTTTGTTGTAGAGCATGGATGCAGATCCTACAATGCCCAGTAGCTGTTCTTTGCCTGGACAATGAGGTGAATAGGGCAAGCAGTTTGGGGGTTTCCCATATCAAGACAAGACTTCTCCACTTGCCCATACAACAAGGCACTAAAACTGCTATAAATGTCTTATTCACACTGGCTGAATAGTTCTGCTTCTTGGTCCTTACCTAAATTCTCACTTCACAAGCCAACAGTCTTGCTACAACCAAACTCTGTTTCATGTAATAGAGAAAATTAACCGTAGGAGAAGACTGACCTTCATCAGTCCTGCAGGTCTCTCTCCTGTACCTAAACCAGCAGAAAAGGGTAGGCTTGGCTAATCTCAGCTCAGCTGCTGCCAAGACTGCCCAGTCTCCAGGAGAAGCTACCACTGGAAAGCTGATGTCCCACAGAAGGGTACTGTGCCTGTGCAGGTTTCCCACCCAGAGCACAAACCCACAGAGCAGCCAGGCTATGCCTGAATAAAACACAGCAGATTAAAGCAGCAGCAAAGCTAAATTCAAGCCAGAGCAGCTCTTGGACCAAAACCCTAGACCTGACCAGCAGCTCAAACTTGGCAATGTCTCAGTGGTGGACAGTCCTCCTAAGACATACACTGCAAGCTTTGTGATCTCCCTCTGCTCAGAAGCCTGCAGGATGCAAGCTGGGGAAGGGTAATGCATCCCCATGGGGAGGTGAAACCACCCCCAGCAGGAGGTATTTTGTTAGTGCAAGCAGATGGAGTGGCTGTGTGCCAGTGTACCAAAGGGGTCTAACCAAGGAGGTGTTTATACAGCACCCTGGGTACAAAGGTTTTCTGCAAGGGACAAAGTATCTGCAGCTCTTCTCTTCACCTTTGTTCCCAGGGTCTCTCCCTACAGGTGAGAGAGACAGATATGACAGGCAGATAACATGTCCTGCAGCACTGAGGCCCTATTGAGCCAATCTGTGAGCAGATCCCAACCAAGGCACAGTGGCACAGATTCTACAGGGCAGAAAGCCAAGCCCTGTCAGTCATAGATGTTCCATGTGCATGCAGTGTACACAGAAAGAGGACATCAGAAGGCACAATGTCCTGAGAACCTTTCCCCTGTGGCTGACATACCCTTGGTACCTTCAAACACACTGAAAGCCTCAAACAAAGCTTCTCTGCAGCCTCCAGAGGGGCTCTCTTTTTCCCCAATGCAATTTAAAAGCATATGGAAACCACCTGGTTCTTGTACAGGTGTATTTACCCCGAGCCCCAACGTGCAGCTAAAGGACACCAGGGTTCACACACAGTGCCCTTCCCCAGGGGCTGTGCCACTCCTGGGGACTGATATCAACCCAAGTGCCTTCCCAGAGGCAATCCCACAGCAGATGGGAACAGCACAACAGCTGCCACCCCGTGCAGACATCCCTTGGCACCTCTGCAGACCAGCTCTGCTCTCCTTTACCAGCTGTGCCACAGCAACCCCAGCTCAGAACAGCTCCAGCACTTCCCAGGGCACTGCAGGGAACCACCACCCCTTCCACTTCACACACAATTCACTGCTCTGGACTCGAAAAATAAACACATGCATTAAGATTGATCTTCCTTGTCATTACACATTAGCCCCCTTTCTAACTTTATCACATATTTATCAGATTTTTAGCTGCAGGTTACTTAGGGAAGGTCTTACTCTGCTGCCATTATTACTGTTAAGCAGCTCGATCAAATTTAATGGCATGATTTGTTAATAGGACACTACCCAACATGAGAAGGAATGGATAAATCCAGCTCCCAGTCAGGTTTCTGTCTCGTCCCAGCTGGAGTTATGCTTCTGCTAACCACACAGACGTTACATGGTAATTTTCTCCCATCCCTCCCCTGTGCTAGCTTTTCAAGTGGTTCTTAATTAGCTCTGGTTTATTTATGAAAGCATATTTTGCTAGACTTTCCCCAAGAGCTTTAGTAAACAGCTATATTAAGCTTGTATTTACTTATCACATCTCCTGCAATGCTTCCAAAAGAGGGGGGAAGGGGAGATTGTTTAGAGGGGCAGAGCTGTGTTTGGGCTCTGAAGGCCACTGCTACTTGTAGTCCATCTCTCAAGCCTAATTTCCTCTGGAAATCATGCTTTTCCAAGCATGGCTATGTGCAAATGCCCATTTGTCTCCTTTCTCATTGGTTTTTAGCCAGCTAGCCTATTGTGGCCTAATTTAGTGGAAGGAAAAGCTCTTAAAAATACAAAATTCTTATGAATTCTGTGAACAGAACATGATAGAGTGCCTGTATGAACATTCCCATAAACCAAACATCTGGTAATGCTTTTTTCCACACACACTTCAGTAGTGATCCTTCTGTGCCCATTTGTCTCCTTCCCTGTCACTTCTAACCAGCTGTTCTGGCCCAGTTTGACCTCTATCTTTCAAGCTGATTTTTATTTTGGAAAGATAGAAGGTGGCACAATTTGTCTCATTAAAACTGTAGGTTCTACAGGATAGGCAAATTAACATGAAACTTAAAAACTTTGAAGTTTTACAATGCTTGCCATTAAAGCACTTAGAAATGAAATGAAACTAAACTGATCAAAAATTTGAGCTGCAAAAATAATTCTACCCTTTTTTTTAGATCCCTGAAAATTTCAGAAGCTGACTAGAAGGAAGGCCAAAAGTGAAAAAAATTAAAATACGATTCAATATTCTCCAATTTTAAAAACACTCTTGCAATTTTTTTTGCATTGAAAAAAGATGTTAATGAAAGCATTTTTAAAGAAAATATGCTGACTAAAATATAACTTTTAAATCAACACATTAAAGAAGAGTCATGTAATTAGATGGCACTTGTGTTCCACAGTGCCAATGCTCCCTTTAACTGAAGGGAATAAATAAGCTTTCTCCTATTTTTTGACCTTTTACAAGTTGTCTTCTATGAATAAAACATTTCTGATAGACATCAGGGTTTTCTAAACAAATATCAGTGTTTTCCACTTCTGTCTCCCTGGCAGACTCCCCACTGCTTCAAAAGAAACCTCCCGCATCTGTAGCCTTCAACTGTATTTTTGTTTCAGGTTATATGGAAGTTAGAAGCTTGGCAGGCACAGACAGAAGTAAAATAAATATGTATTTTAAAATAAAAAACGTACAAGTGCTACCTCCCAGACTTTCCTTTAGGTTCACTGAAGTTAATGGAAAAAACCAACAGCAGGGAATCAAGAAGGATTCCACCCACGTGGTCACATCACTGCATGCTGGTGGCTGAAAGCCTTTGGAAGGATTTGTGTCTCTCAGAGAGCCACCTGACACCTCTCAGAACCCCTTCAATAGCTCATGTTTTACAGTAAGCACCATTTAGGAATAGTTCTTCTAAGTTTTCAAATTCTTAGCTCACAAATTCCTCAGTAATGTCCCAGAGCAGTCATTGGCTTACTGTAAGCCAGTGACAGACACTGCATCCTGTCCAGTGCTGGTAGGGGCCTTTCACAGCCATCAGTGGCACAAACACAGAAGCCTTGGAGGGAAAGAAGGGATAAGTAACCCAGGCATAGGCTTGAAATGCACTCCCGTGACTCCTTCCAAAGTCCTGAGAAAGCTTGCTAACTTCTTTCCTTCAACTTCCCCCTCTATAAAAAGGGAATATTAACATTTAGGGGCTTTGAAGGATAGGATGAGCATTAAGGCTCACTTGTGAACTGCTTGAAGGCTAAAAACACTATCTAAAGGCTAAGTATCATCCCCATCATCAGAAATTCATGGTGTAATCCTTTCCTCCTCCGTATATATACCAAGGCAGGAAATTATCTTACCAAGGAGATTGATGGCACCTGGAAATTGTAGGCAGCCACCCTCTAAATTACTTTGCATGAGTCACTTAAAAGTATTACAGTCTTCCCTCAGTGGGACTGCCTTGGCTCGAGCATTTATTGTCAGAAACTGATTCTGGAGATGTTTGGGAGAGAGAAATTGTTCCTGCAGATGACCTGCAGCTGGTACATAAAGCGCCTGGGGCGAACTTCCCAGCCATGGGAGAGCTGCTGGCTGCATTTCAGGATCCCCATCCCAAAGCAGCTATTTCAGACCACATCAGAGAGAGGCTGTGCTGATGTACACCACCACCTGCAGCAGCAACAAAGCTGGATCCAGACCTACACTCAGAGCTGTTACACTATGCTGCTGCATCTCTCCATTCCCTTTTCCCCCGTGGACATCATTATCTCCGCATGCCCTTGTGGGCAAAAAAAAAACAAAACAGCAAAGAAACACAACTTATGCTGAAGGTACCATAACATCAGGTAGGGAACTGCCCAGACAAAAGACACTTTAACCAAAAGCAGCTTTAGAATAAGAACCATTTCTGACTCTTTCCAACAATTCACAGCAAGTTTAAATATTCTCAGCAGGTTTAAATTAAGATAGCTTCCTTGATGTCAGGGGAGCTCTGCTGCTAAACAGGGGATGAAGATCAGTGATTTAAATTCTAAGAAATAACTCAAGCAACACCTGAGACATCTGTAGATGGAACTCCACTGAAATTTCTTTCATAGCTTCATCTTTTGATCTGTTAGTCTTGCAGGAAGCAACTTCCCTCTGTTAATTCTGTCACAGCCATAGTATAATGCTTGAGCCCTTTGGGTTTGATCTGTGGAAGTGAAATAATACTGAGTGACATTCTAGGGAGCAGTGACAGCAGGTTCACTGAAGTTTAGAAAACTACATCAGCATCCTTGAGCTTTCTTGACACTCACCCTGCGTGCCCAAACTCTCATTCATTATTCTGGACTCCACCATGAGACAATCAAGACCAAGGAGCTTTAGTTAAAAACATTTGTCATTCACAACCTCAAAATGTGGTCATGTGCATCTCAAGAGCAGCATACTAAAAAGGAAACAACAAAATCCAGAATGCTTTTTCTTACCTTGTCGCAGCCGATATGCGGCAGTCGACACAAACACTGCTCTTGAGGTGCTTCATTAGAATCATCAGAAGGCTTCAAGCATCAGCACCTTGATATTCAAAAAGTCTCCTGTACCTTTTCTGGCCCTTGCACAACCTCCTGTCCCTAGGTCTTCACAGCACAGCCAGCAGACTCCAACTGACTCTTCCCAGCTCACTCACTATCACTATCCCGCCCATGGCTGTGAGGGCAAGGCTGTTCCTACTCTAGGATAATTAACACAGGTGTAAGATATCAGAGGGGAGACTGCCCTCAGCAGCATCTCCTTTTGTCTCCCCACATCACCTCACCTCATAAGGCTGCAAAGTGTCTCAGATTTTGGTTTTAGACTTTAGGTCTGGCACGTTGACTTCAAGGGTTAAATTTCACCTGCTAGGATACATCATCCTCCGAAGGCACTGAACAAGCTCAACAGCATTCTATGGACTGAAAAACTGTTTTCTTCACTTTTCATGTTATTGCTTCTAGACATAGCAAGTCCAACTCTTTCAACCCTTCCTCACATGTGTTATCATCTAGGCCTCTAATTCTCCAGTGTTTACATCCTAACAGTGATGCCCAAAGCCAACACAATCCATTTCCTTTGCATAACTAAGCAGTATCCAAACTGTCCTTGTCCTAAGCAGGGGTATTATAAATTTTTCAGCAATATCCGTTACCTTTGTAAGAACAGATGCAAGCCTCCCATCTCCTGAGATTTTCTTGTGTGCATACTTTCCCAGCACGCAGGGGTGAGAAAAATGAATTATGTGTTACTACATAAAAAATAACCCAAATCTTTCTCTCTTGGCTGTGAGGAAAATGACCATAAATTTGAAATGAGGAGACACTAAAGACTCCAAAACCGGGGTGAAAAATAAAAATAACTTTTAAATACTTTAAATTACTTTAAAATTCCTCATCTCCGTTTTCCAAGCCTTATACTCTGATTTTGGACAGTCCTGTTCATGACTTTTGGCCATTTCTGAAAAATTGCCAGAGCTCCATAAAAGAATTAAAGCTAAAGGCGCCCCTGAAAATTCTTTTCTGCGCTGCATTTAGAATAACAAGATGTACTGAGCTGGTGTTCTCCCAGCACTGGACTAATGGAAATCATAAGTAACTCAATCCCTACTATGAATTTTATAACTTGATTCTTAACATCAGTTTGCATTTCCTGATCCCAAAGAAAAATGAGTCGTGTCATGCATGGCTCATTAAGAAGTGTGCTAGGCCGCTTTACACATCATGATTGATGTTGGGAAGAATACTCTGGAAAAACTGAAGCTGAAAATCTCATTTGGATTAAGTTCTTTCACATGATCTCTAAAAATGAAAAATGGTTTAAGGCCAGAGAAAGCAATTTCCACAATTATTTTCACTGTGCACAAAAGACATGTGAAGTTCTGTCTTCAGGAGATGCAATTCTTCAATTTAACGTTGATTTGGACTTGAGAATTCTAGGGGTGACATGAGAAAAGTAATGTAAAAAAGTAGAGACACACGGAATCACACCAGTAGAAGTTAAAGGCTCAAAACACTTCTCAAGAGCACAAGGTTAAGAAAACCTTTCTATTCATCTTATTTAACACTGCATAGAAAGTGCCAATTTATTCCTAGCAAGCTTTCTTCTTCAGTTGTGCAGTCTCTTCCACAGGCGAGAACAAGCAAATATCTTTTAAACCAACCAGCAATACAGCATAAAAAGACTGTGAAAAAAGTGAGGAACTGCTTAATTCTCAACCTGTCACAGACAAGTTTATTTCTACCAGGGAAAAAAAAAAGGCAAAATGTTGCTGAAGGAATGGAAAAGTACCAATGTTCACCAGTGTATCCAGTGCAAGCCCTCAGAAGGCTTTGGAGGGAGGCTTAGGTTGCCAGGCACTCCTTCCCATGCAGTTTGTTTTGCCACAAGGGAGACTTCTGTGTTTGTCATGTGAGAGCAGCACAGCTCATGCTGGAGATCCAAGCAGCCTGCCCTGCCAGGGTGCTCTGTGTGCTGCAAAACAAACAGCAGGACTCAAATGCTCCAGGCACTGACCTTGCCCACTGCCAGCCTGGCTCCAAGCATCACTCTACCACATCACAGCTGAGATATACCTGCACTTGTAATATTTTCCCAGTTGTTCCCATTCCAGCTGGCTCTTTATTTTATTGGAGCAGGACAAGCACCTCAGCACGTCCTGCACTTCTGCTGTGCCTCTCACAGCAATGCTCACATTCCCTTCCTGGCCATTCCCCTTGTGCTGGACACATCAGCTCTGGGATCTGTGTGCATGAGAGAACACATCAGCCCCAAATCCCTTGCCAGTACCAAGCTCCAGAGCAGTTTTCTAAAGATGTGGTTGGGCAGGAATTACTAACAACTGACAACAACCCCAGTTCATCAGTAAATCAAACAGCACTGTCCAAAGGTCACTGTGAACACCTGTAATGGAGAGATGAGCCACCTGAGTTCCAGAAAGGGAAGTCCCAGACACCACCAAACCACTGGCAGAGGCAGGTGACAGGAGCCAGGCCTCCTGCACCTCATCTGCACTGAACAAAACTCAGAAATCCCCAGGTTTACTGACGCTTTGTAAACCCAGGCAATGGTGTGAAAAAGGAAATGTGTCAATTCCAGCATATTGTTCAGGATAACTGATCAGGATAACCAACTAAACACAGTCACCTGCACTGCTGCTTTCTTTGGTTAGGTGAGATTTTATGGCTAAATTTCAGGAATATGTAGGTATAGCATAGTACATATCAACCATTAAACACAAAACCAGCTTCTTGGCAATAATGCCACCTTTGAAGTGAGAGTTTGAAAGACTCAGTATTGGAGGCCTGTCTCTAGTAGAAGCACAGCTTTGTGCAGAGAAATAAACCATGTTCTTTATGAAACTCAAGCATTGATGCTAATGAACAAGGCCAGGCAGGTCTCATTCACACACCCCACAAAGCTCTGGGAACACTCAGGAGTCCCAGCCTCTGATGCTGTGGCATGTGCTTTCCAAAAGGACTTCTCCAGTGGATTGACCATTCATGAACAATTCTTAACTATTGTAAGACAATTCTTACTATTCATGATCTTTCTTAAGACTGCTGCCAACCTGGGGAAGTTAAAATGGAAGAAAATTGCAGGAAACTCTTTCAGCCCCAGTAGAGTTGCCAGACTTTTGTTAGCACCTTTCAAGGGCAGTAATAGCAGGGCCAGCAGGAGAATGTGCATGTCAGGAGCATTAACTCTGATTAAACCCTTTCTGTTGATCTAGTTCAGAAAGTACCACCTGCCAACACTGCTTTTTCTCCCTCTCAAAGAGCACCTGAAATTGAGGATGTTTCAACAGCTGAAGCAACCTTTACACTTGGAGACTCCCTAAAGGGAAGAATCCACTGGTCTCAGCCCAGTCTGCCTGCAGTTAAAGCAATCAGTGCCTTGCTGACAATCACAGGTTTAAAAGGTGTTAGATTTATGAATGCAGCAAAAGACAGATAAAAAGGTGCTGCTGTCTACCTTTACCAGATAATTCCATAACCCAGCTTTCCCATAAATTGTCTTTGACTAGGGCCAAGCAAGTCTTTGCAGCAAACTCTAAGATTAAGTGATGATAAAATAAAATACAGTTTTTGTAATGACTTTTCTCCCCTCCAAAAACAGTTACTTGCATCTAGAATTACTCTTTTCCTGACCACTGCAAAGCAAGTGCAGTGTAACCCCACTGAAAGCAAAAAATGTGAGGCAGAAATGCTGGAAGCTGGAAAGACAGACAGCCTTTGCTGCCTAAAGAAAATACCAGGTAAAACACTTTACCTGCTACACTGCAAGCAGAATTAGCATCATTTTCAAAGTCATCCATTTTATCCAGCATGCCACAATTTTTAGCACTGCTCTATTTCAGGTGTTCAGGAAGCTGTCTGGATTAGGGCAGCAGTCCATTAGTACTTGACATTCCCACTTGTCTGTTGTCTTTATGGCCTGAAAGCATTGGTGAGTACCACTTCCTTCAGGTTCCTGACTGGATTTTACCAGTCACTCCTCTGTCTTCTCACCCAATGCATCCCTCATACACTAGTCACTAGTTTGCAGTGATTTTAAAATAATTCTGAGATTGAATAGGTATCTATCAGCATTTTCTTAAAATAAAATACTGTAATTGGGTGTCTTAGTCTCCCAAATAAACTACAGTGCCAATACAAGGAATCAATCCTAATGAACTCTCTAATAATGGGCCAAATCTTTGGATGCTCTAAATGCCATCAGTGGAATTTTTACACTGGCAGAAAATTTGGCCCTACAGATTTAATAATGCATCAGCAGATACTTTTCAGCATTTTTTGGAGGCACAAATTGGAACTCACCAGGTTGCTGCCTAATGGAAATAGCTGACAGCCAAGAAACTCATCAGGAGTATTTGAAAATTAACTTTACTCATCCCCTCCATGCATTCTTAGCATACTGCTTTCTCCTCCAGCTGCTGGAAGTCACACTTTTTGTGGGGGACACAGAAACCAGGGGAGCAAGGGAATGGCTAAGCCAGGCAGCATTCATTTAGCACATGGCAATGTGTTAAACTCAGCCTTATGACACATTTCCCATTAATGTCTCAATAGTTACAGAGGAAGGATAGGTTTGATATGTCAAAATGTTATACAGCTTGTCTGTGTTCCCACTGAAGTTCATTTCAAGTGAACTTCTAAAAGGTTAAATGACAGTATTTTTAATTTGCTTTCAGATTCTTATTATCCTATTCACATCTGAACTGCACTGGCTCTTTTTAATAAATGTAATCAGATTTACAGCTTCATCCACTCATTTTTGTAACAAATGCTATGGAATAAGCTCAAACTTCCAGTATGGAAGTTTCTCACCACCTGTGTAAGAAGAGGAAGAGCAGAAAACAAAAAGCAGCAGGTTTGGCTCATGGCCTCTTGGTGTGATCTGACTGACGACTGCAGGAGCTTCCAGACTAAGGCAGATTCAGGAATAAAAAGATGCATCACTTCTTGATGCTGTGCTAATAGTTATAATCCAACTCCTTCTAATTACTTAAAGACTGAGAGTCTAAAAGAATCATCATTTTCACACTGAATATAGTTACAGCACTTAGATCTGGTTCAACCATGCAGCATCAAAGATGAAAGAGCGGTGTAAGTCAGTCAGCAGCAACATTGCATTTCTCAAGAAAAGAGGCACCTCTGATTCCTGAATTCTGCCACTTTAGGACAAATAATGTATTTTCAGTTTGATTTCCTACAGGAGGTATCAGTTAAGAGTGAAGCATTTGGCAAAGTACAATTGCCAAAGCAGTGTTCATCACCAAACTTCATCAGTTAGTCTGAAGATGCAATGCTGGCTCCTGAATCAAAGAAAATGGAAATCAGCTTTGTATGAAAAGCACCTTCCCTGTGTGTCAGCTGATTCCCTTTGCCAGGGACTCTATTACTGCCCTTGCCCCAAACTCACAGCATATGCACCTGTAATTTCTTCTAAAAATCCCACCTGAGTCTATCAAACTGACCATGTTATCAGCTCGCTCTGGCAACACTGCTGCCTTGTCATGTGCCACAATGAAAATCCTATTTTCTGGCCCTCATCCCTGTGAAGGACTGCTACTCACTGATTCTACATTCCAGCTTTGAAACATCTTCCCCTCAAAGATACACCACCTTGATAAACCAAGAAACTAAAAAACCTGCTAGTTTTGATGAAGATATGGCAACTAGCAATGAGAATTCTATGGTGGATGAATTTTAAAGTTTAAAAAGAAGCAAATTTTTTTTAAAAAAAGTAAAGAGATTGTAAGATCATAATTAAGCAATTTAACAAAAAAGTAAATTCATACTAATGAAATTTGATGATACACACAGTTATGCAGTATCATCAACACAGGGGCACTGAACTATTATGCTGAAAGAGGGAGATGTCACAGAACAGTGCAGTAGAAAGGAAAATATTAAAACTGATGGGAAATAATACAGTCATGCATTTAGAGACAATTTTTTCCCCCATAAACAATGGGCTTATTCACCAGAGATAACAGCAGGGAAAAATATGAATTTATTCATCAATTCCAACCTTAATATGAAGGAGTAATGCAATGTGGCTTGGAAAAAGGTGAACTTGGTTCTAAACACATCAATTGAGTAATTTTCAGTAAAGAAAGAGAGGTGTTAATGTTATTATGAGAGGTACAAGTAATTTCTCCTGGATAATGCATCAGGCTGTTCAGCTGTATTTGAGGAAGGGATTCAAAATGAATCTCTGATGGAGAGAACAACCTTTATCACAATCACTAGGATGGATGAAAGGAAATTACCAGCTTGGATTTTTATTATAAAAAATTAAGGACAAAGGAGGAAATTCGGTATATCTCAGTAAATAAACCCCAGAGAAAAGGCAGGTTATAGTTTAAACTGGAAGCCAGTGAAATGTCTTTATATTGACCCTATTGCAATGTAATCAGAAACTGAAGAATTTCTAAAGGAGGAAGACGAGGTCTTACACCAAAATTAGCAAAAGAACAGGGAAGGGAAGAAATATGAGATTCAAGAATGAGCTAAAGCAGCCAAAAAGAGGAACCTGCAGAGTTCTGTTGTGTTTATCCCACAGCCCTGATACAGGGCTCTGTATCAGCACAGCCCTGCTGGGACTGCAGGGAGGCCCGGGGGTTCTGGCAGGGATGGAGACTCCTCTGTCACCAGCTGCTGCACCTTTGGTGTGCAGGGACACAGGGCACTCGGGCAGCAGGTGAGGACATCTCGGGAATGCCAGCTCATTCCAACACACTGCTAGGCTGAGGCAACCCTGAGAAATTATCAGGGTAGGTCCCTGAGTTGGCAGGAAGTAGTTGTAGAGCTCTTTGTATGGGAATCAAAGCTGGAGTCAGCAAAGTGACACTCCACAGGTCTTTGTCCTCAGATAAAGCATTTTCCCCAGGTTATGTCTGATAGCATCTTGCACTTGGATTAACCACAGAGGATTTTAGGCTCACCCACTTCCCTAGGTTCTCCTGATTAACTTGGTGTTCATCCCAAAGAGCATCTCTGGTTACATGCTCTGCATTCCAGGAAACCTCCAAGCTCTGACAGGCAGGTGCCAAACTGAGCTTCGGCACACACAAGGAATGCTGACTGAGCTCGTTTGAAGGTGTCTCTCCCAAGATTTCAGAACCTGAGTTCTTTGGCCATCACAAGATTCAATCAAATCTTTGGCAGATGCACAGACCTTTCTCTAGTCCCTAAGAGGTCCCCTTCAAACACAAATGAAGATTACTACCAAAAGGAGCAGAGCTAACTACAGTGCCTACAAAGCTTGTCAGTCCTGCAGTGAGGCAGGGCCTCGTGACACACATGTTATACATTCCCTTTTGCACACAGAATGCTTAAGGTCACCACTATGGTTCTACAGTGAATCCTCAATTAGGAGACGAGTAAGAATAGGTTTTTATGGCACTACTTCATTCATTCATTCACCGAACTCCTTAAAGGTGAAATTTGCCTCAGGGGCTTTCCTGACTGTGCTGTTCCAGAAGTTGTACTATTATCAAATCTGGTTTTATTCTCAGGGATATGGAATGATGAATAAGAACATCTCCTTAGCCCTTAAATATTCCTGAAGCAACGCATGGATGCCAAATATCCCAGTCTGTAATGCTTTGATACTTCTCCAGAGAACTTCAGGATTATAACAGAAACCTGAAAGCAGGGGAGCTGATGACTGTCCTCAACTCACTGCCTTTTAAACTCTTGTTTACAGAAGGTGTTTTAGCTTTCAGACAGATCATAGTAAATGCTGAAGGCCCTTAAAGTACTTGCATTTGAAACCACCAATGGCCATCCAAGAGCCACAGGAATCATGGAGCTTATTCATTACCAACAACACAGTCCCTACCACCTCTCACCTGTGCTGACCCTACACCTGCTGAGAGGTATTGTCCCTAAACTGCAGCTGTGGACTACTGCACTGGTTGAGGAAAAACTGGGGATTCCCACCTTACCCATCAGAACATATCCACGTCCCAGAGCACTCAGCCAGGCACTGCAGGAGCTTTTCACTTTTGGGCTGGCTTCGTGCAGGGGGTCTCAAAGCAAACCACATTCCTTCAGCCACCAGCTGAATCAGAGACTGTCCTCCAGGAACGTTCAGCTGCTTGGGAGTGCTCCCTGCAGAGGCTCAGAGCAGGGTGAGCCAGGCAGAGCAGGCTCCTGGAGCTCCCCAGCAGTGCCTCACACCACGCAGTGCCTGCCCTGCTGGGCCAGGTGTGCCCCGTGAGCCTCCTGCACCCCCCAACAGCAGCAGCCCCGTGGCTCTGGCACATCTTGGAACAGTGCAAACTGAGGGAAGTCACTAATCAGCCATATCTCTTTCTGCCTAATGAAAGATAGAAGTAGTAGTAATTTAATCTGGTACCATATCACAACCCCCTGTAAAGCAGAGGAGATCCTAGAACAAGATTAAAGAGTAGAAAGAGGTAATTTTCTCTCAAAGGCACCATCCTGGAACTCAGAGCCACAGTCCCCACAAAACAGCTCTACATGCACAATAGGCCATTTTATATAAGCAACATTCTTATTTTCAATTCTTTAACCTGTTCCACAACAGCTGTGATGACTACACACTATGAGAGGCTAAAAAACCAGACCACATCAATCTTCCAATAAAATTTGACATTTGAATCAACCATATTAAATGATTTGAGTCATAACATCAACAAAGGTGCATAAATAACACCTAACTGCAATTTCCAAAAATTTCCTTTGACAGAGTAAGGAATGCTTTGTCCTTCACCTCACATCAATTTCGGACTTTTTTAATAACAAAAATTAAATCTACATCAATATGCAGATGCACAGACTATCTACCACTACTGTAGAAATTTCCAAAAAAGAATTATTTCACTGGTCATTTTCTTTGTAAAACATTGCCTCTGCAGTAAAAGCCAACTTTTCATATGCTCTTGAGAAAAATTCCTTCTGCAATATATCCTGTCAAAATAGTTTCAGGCTGGTGTCAGTCCCAGCCATGGGTGGTAGTGTTGCAGAAGGCAGTGAGGATGCTGTCCTGTGGCCACATGGCATCAGTGCCAGCCTGAGGAGGTGACTTCACAGCCTTTGGGGGTGGCACAGCTTTGTCACACTTTGGTGACGACAGCACCACACTGCACCCATAGTGAAGTCATAGCCCTCTGAAAGTTTAATTGGATTGCTTGGCATCTCAGGGAGTTACTCACACAGGCCCAGCTGGAAACTAATCAAGCATTGACTCAGCAGCACTTACTCACCAGTGCTCACCAAAATGAGAAATAGCAACTTTCAGAGAAGATGAGGTGTGAGAAGAAGGGAAAGGTAATGAGCAAATTACCTTGTACACAACTGCTGGGACAGATCTCCTTAACCAATAGATGCTGCATTCATCACAATGACAAACAGGCACAACCCAGAAACATGTTTATTTTGGTGCCATTTGAATTGTAAACTCATATGAAGATCCTAAGCACTACAATACAAATTATGTCTCCCAGAACCCTGAGAAATAAGGTATTAAGGCCTGGATGCAAATTTTTCAAATCAAGTCTGTTTCTACTAATATTAAATAAATCTTCAAATTTCCTGAAACCACAAAATAAAGGTACCATCTAATGGGTGGCAGGGGAAGTAAGAAAGAAAGAAAGAGAAAGAAAAGATAATCAGGTAGCCATATTTACCTTCTAAAATACTATTAACTAATACAAAACCCTTCAAGTTGGAATTGACCTTGTTCTTACTTACACAATGCACAAATGTTGTTTTCCAACCCTTCTGGTGGTACTAGTGTGAAGTAAATTTTTTATGTATTTGTGAACTTAAGAAAAACACTACACCACCAAGCTGTTTTGCAAGTGCTAAAGAGGATTTCATAACCAGAGACAGTGCTCAGAGGAGAAATCTCTGGGTCTCTGTCTGGGGCTGTTACAGATCTCAGAGCAGGAATGGACAAGCCTCCTGCTTTGCCATTTCACCTTTCTCAGGATGCACGTCCTTGCCTGAGATTAACTGCCAACAGCAACAGCCCAGATAAACAGGACTTTGGTGTGATGTATTGTCCAGGGATGTGTGATAACTCATACTGCTGGAGCCTTTCAAATTCACTTTCTCCCCAAAAGGCATGTCCCCTTTGACTCCTAAAAGCTCATTTGGTAATTATTTGCAGATGTTTTTTCCTAGATTTTGTTATGGCTTTATTTTTGCGTTTCACTTCACAGGGTTGGTTCTTGCCTCCTTTAAAACCCAGAAATGCAAAATCCTTAACACTCCGTGCTTATACGTGCACATACTCAGAACATAAATTCACAGCCAGGAGCTTGCAGCTGTACTTTTATAAAATATGTATGAGAGGAATGAGGGCTTTATTAGAGGAGAGGAAAACCCAATGTTTTCAGGCAGGAAAGTGATGCTCCTGGCAGCACAAGGACTGCTGTTGGAGCAGCAGGGCCAGCGATGCTGTGCTTTGTCTCTGACTTCACTCATTCCCACTCTGCCCGAGGCCGGGTGTGCAGGAGCAGAGCAGGGCAGGCTCTGCCCTGAGCCCTGGACAGCCCCAAGCCCGAGGGCTGCAGGGCCAGGACTGGCTGCTGGGGCTCAGGGCATTGCCAGCAGAGCAGAAGCAGGGGCACAGCCTCTCCTCAGCAGGCAGCTCCCCACAAAGAGCAGCACAAACCCTGCCAGGTGCAGCAGCCACGCACCCCCTGCACAACCAGAGCCTCCCAAGAAACAGCCACTGCCAAAGATGGGGCTCAAAGCTACTCTCTCCATTATTGCTGCAGTACAAAAGGCAGGAAAATTAAGATTTGCTGGGCCTGTCACTCCTGTATTCAGATGGTTCCTGTCTCACAGTTTCTTTTATATTAGATTTTTGCCTCAAAATTTATCGAATAGTCGCTGTGTTAGATGGGGCAATGGTACAATAAAAAAGTTATGCTAAATACTAACTTTGTAATAAAAGCAAGTATTTTCCATGGTGTGTTTCAGCCAATAACTTGGAAAAGCCCCATTCCCGCTTCATGCAAACCTTCCTTTTAAAGTGAAACAGAAAAAAAAAAATCAAAAATGCAGATTACCTTACACAAAAAAAAAATCAAAAATGCAATTATCTTACGCAGAAGGTAAACTTATGGAAGTCCATATGAATTTCAAATTAAATTTGTGACTATAGTTTTGACCATCTCTTCCCCTTTCTTTCCCTTTTTTACAGTCATTTCAATCTTATCTCAGTATCTGAAAAAAAAAGATTTTTCAAATACCTACTGCACGTTCTCCAAGTAATACTCATTAAACAACTGGAAAAAATGTGGCACAATTTAAGAAGCACAAACTTTTCTGTTATGCCTGAATAATACATATTTCAGAATATGGAAAATATTAAAAAAGGACAGTGATAAATCCCTTAACTCAAGGCTACTCTTATTAGATTAGCTTTTCTCTGAATAAATGGAGCCTTAATGAAAACTGTCACTAGAAAATGGAATGCAATCATTAGATAAACTATTGAATTACAAATTCCACCCACATGTGAATGGGTACATAAAGTTTTACAATATTATAAGAGTATATTTCTGCACCAGGGTTATTAAAGAGCAGAGTGAAATGATTTTTCCATCCCAACAGCTTATTCACCACAAAAAGTAACGAAAACTTCCTAAAATTATTTGATGAATAAAATTTGAATCTACCTTTTTTTGTGGCCTAAACTAAACTAAACTAAAAAAANTGTTATAGTAAAAAAAAAAAAAAAAAAAAAAAAAAAAAAAAAGAGGGGGGGGGGGGAGAGGGGGGACTATTAACAATATTAATGTAATTTAAACCTTGGTTTTCCAGCTGTTCCCACAGTCAGCTAGAATTGCTGAGAAAAGGCTAAGGGGAGATTTCAGTGTGCACAGTAAAAAAATGTACTGACAGGTAGCAATTTCATACATTTACAACTGACTTATACATCAGTTGTTCTAATTATCAGCACTGAAATACTGTACAAGTGGCCAAAAATGTCAAGACCCATACTGAATAAGTAGCAGCAGCCTTGATGTTGATTATACCATCACCTCTGCTTATTTCTCTGCAAAATTCCATTGCAAATCCTGCAGAGTGTAGTTTTACCCCGTGACATAATGACCAGCCTTCTGTGTGCCTCAGACTGAAGAAGAGAACAAATGTTAACTATTCAAAATCACAAACTGATCTGTTTTCAGTAAATGCACACGACGCTTCAATCTTCTTGTCCTGGATGACTCTAGATTTATCTTATTTCTACTTTAGCTCAAATACAAAACATCTGTTTATGAAGATACAGGTTGGACTTCTATTCACATTTAATTTACTGTATTGCTGTGACTCTGTCATAAACACAGCCATGCATGAGATTAAACGCAGTTTATGAAAGAAGCACGTCACTTGTTTAATTTGTTTCAAGTAATTCAGCCCTAGTGCATTTAACAATGTAATTAAGTTAACACTAGTGCTGTTCTCTCCTGCATTGTGTCAAGAAATGCTGCTCTTAAACCTGCATCAAGGTCACCTTCCCCCATAACTCTCATAATCCCAAATCACCACACAATAAAAAACCTGCTGTCAGTGACTGAACAGACTGGTATTATTTTTAACAGCCTAACAGAATTAAAGAGTTGTGGCACCTCAAAGAGAGGCCAGCTTTTAAGGTACTAGGCACGCAGGAATATTAGACACGTACCTAAAATGAGTTACGAGACTTCCCACATCCCATAAAATCAGCTTCCTCCGAGGCTCTCCAGGCCCTTAGAGCTGCACAAAACCTTGCTGGGAAAGGAGAAATGACTCGTTACACTAAAACTACCTCACCTAAATGTATTTCCTTATATTTATTTTAACTACTGTCAGGGGGTATTTCCGAGGCACCGCAATGCTCTGAATGCCAGCACGGTCAAAAGGCAAACTCGATGTGTGTAAAGCAGGGCAGGTTCTATCACTGCAATTAGCTTCCCACTGCTACATTAGCAGGCCTGCAGAGACCTCTCTCAGGCAGTTAAGCTCCAAAATTACTCTGTGTCTACCAGATCAAAATTCATTAAGTAGGACATTTTCTAATTTCCTTGGTTTGCACTTCCAGTATATATGGCACAGATGGAAATACATACATGGAAAACATTTGTACTTACTTCCCCCTAAATTGGCTTCTGTTAGATTTTAAAAGACTCTGAAATTATCAGGATCACAGAACAGGAATTGCTACGTTAAAGGTCACAGTCCCAAAGATTTTGTCTATTCTCATCAATCTTCATCCAATCCTGTCCCACTCTGGGGCCTCAATTATACTTTCAAGCCTTGATTCCTTGAATTAAGTCTTCCAGAAACAATATATTCTAAGAACGGTACCAGGGCATTTGCCTCTACCCAGATTTTTCAGACTAGCTGATTAAAAGCATCTGCTCCTGTCAGCTGTACTGTGTACCTCCCCAAGAACTCACAGATCTCAGCCCACAAACACTGTGTTGCTCCTGAGTTCCTCCTGCTGGCAGGATCATCCAGAGGTTCCACAAATAAAAGCCCTTCACTTCACAGAAAAAAATAATAAATTGCAATATGAAACAGGGAGACTTTACAGATCACACTGCATTTCACTATTTCGTTCCCCAAGTTGGTCACAAAGGTAATATTTTTACTGACTTAGCATTTCTGTAGCTTACTCTGCAGGACAGCAGCCTCCATGAACTGCTAACTTGAATAGATCATAAAGAGCATCATCTTTTTCTGTACAAGTTCATTTTTTTCACTGTACGATTAGTACAGAAAGGCTGGAAGAGAAATCCTTTGATCCAGGAGGATAATACTTTCGAGAAGACCAAATGATATTTTTCTGAATTCCATCACTGGCAGGAAAGATTGACTTAATCAATCTGGATTTCTGGAACTACTCCATTTCTGCTTTTCTTTTGATCAAGCTATGTGTGTAAAGATGCAGTAACTCCAGGCAGGCCAAATTTATGCACCAGCTCCTTTGAACTTCAAACGAGCTTGCTGGACCCTTTAAATTCAATTTTATCTGCAACTCAATTATGGAGAAGTTGTTCTCTCTCCTCTGCCTTAGAAAGTATATTTCCATTCGCAGCATCTCATAATTTCATATAACCTCCTGTGGAATCCTATTTCCCTTGTCAAGTATGATCAGCTTCCCTGGGAAAGTTAAAGAGTTTAGAGTTAGCTAAGTATTTATTCACAAAGCTCTCGGTAGTCTCTGCTCCAGTAAAGATGATTTCAATATTTTAAATAACTCCATTCTTGTCATACATGAAAAACCAAAAAGACATCTCCCAAGTTTTGTCCAGCAATCGGTTTAGTTCTGAGATCTTGTAGGAAAATCACCTGCTTCAGAAATCAAATGCCTTGTTGTGACTACTGCCATGCCAGAGACGTGGGCAGGAAGGAAGCTCCCTGGGACACGAGCGGAGTCCATGGCTGAGCCCTGGCTGAGGGCAGGGCTGGAAGCAGCCCCGAGCCCCTGGCTGGGCCCAGCCAGCCACGGCACAGCCCACGCCAGCCCCACGGAGATGGGAGCTGCTGCTGCACGGGGAGACAGTGGCAGGCAAGATACCTGCAGGGCTGTCTTCTGACACATCTGCAACCCTGCAACAAACCCAGCTTGTTCTTCTCGGGGGGGTCTCTCTGTCCCCCCAGATCAGGGTGGTCTTTGCCCTTTGCCCTCAGGAAGCCCCGAGCCACCCGCAGAAATGACGAGGAGCCTTTAGATGTTCTTTTTCAAGGCTGCTCTTCTTGTTTATTTTATCTTATCACAATTCTTTTTCTCTGAGCTCTGCTAGGGTCTGGACAGCACAGGCAACAGGTGACAACTGAACGCCTGCCCCCAGCTCATCATNTGTTGTAGGCCAAGGTGGCAAACCCCCTCCTTTTAGTGCAGCACACGACGCTGCTGGGGAGTCACCTGGTGTGCCCTCAGCCTCAGGACACAGCTGACTGTCCCTAATCCCTCTGGCATATCTAGCAGGTGCCCCCTGGACAGAAAATCCTCACCTGCCCTACACCAACTGCTCCAACATTTTGGTACTGTTAGTATTAAAGCAAATGAAGCTGCTGCTGCTTGCCCTAACAACCTGAGCCCAGGAAAGCAGACCCCTTCCCCCAGAACAGCTTTTAAGCCCCCTAGGACTGCTATCAGGTTATCACTGTTTCAGTTCAGAGGGCTGCTGCTAAGAGATGGGAAGTTCCTACACCTTGTGCCTGGAGAGGCAGCTCAAGGTAACTGTGCTGCACCCAGCCTGTACCCCCACACCCCCACACTGATTCTCTTGCACACCATGCCCTGCCATTTAGTCACACTGATGAGGCCAAAACTGTGGATCTGCTTCATTTCATTAGCTGGATTACAAAAAACCAATAAATCTTTCCCAATAAAACTCCTCTGTCTTTGCCAATAACTTGGCTCTCTAAAAGCCTGGGAAAAACTCTTACAGAGAGATGGAAGATAAATCTTGAGGCCAATTAACAGCTCCTGAATATCAAACTGAATTTTCGCAATTGTATGGACCTGAGCTCTCAGGAGAAAGTACAT
This sequence comes from Rhadina sibilatrix, assembly GCA_013400275.1. Taxonomy (NCBI): domain Eukaryota; kingdom Metazoa; phylum Chordata; class Aves; order Passeriformes; family Phylloscopidae; genus Rhadina; species Rhadina sibilatrix. The sequence goes on from VWYO01024383.1 coordinate 179,878, forward strand.
AGAATAGACAGCAATTACAGGCACTCCCCACTGCTTTATATGCAATTACAGATATCCCCCAGCAACTGAATAATTTTCTTTACAAATAAATCTGACAGTGAGAACTTTTTAATCCTTTTCAAATTTGTCCTTAAGCAAGTAGCCTGTGCCAGCTCTACACTGCTTTCCACCCTGCTTCTGCCCCAGTACTGCAGCACACTGAGTCCCCTGCCATTTGCAGAAGAACACAGTGCAAGAACTGAGGTTTCTGAAAGGTGCACCAGCCAGGAGATGCCAGCTTCCAAGGAACAACTCAGTGCCCTAGAGGTACACATTTAGTTTTGCCAATTACCCAAAAGTTACTTTGAAATTGTGGTGAATTTATTAAGCCCCAATGAAATATAGCAACAGATTAACCCCCTGATTTCCTTTCACATCTACTGTGCTACTGGCATAAACCCAGTTAGATCACTTTTGATTTATGATACTGAAAGTAGGAGAATAATTAAATCCATTAACCCACTCTCCCAGAAATAAACTGTGATATATAACATTCTAAGTGGCTTGATGAGGAGGAAGAGATTCCAGCTAACCCAAATCTTCTGTAAATCAAACATGAAAGCCCCTGTGCTGTCCATCCTGTGTGACTCTCTTCCAATGACTGCCACCACTTCCATCCTCTCTCTTCAGGATAGGGGAAGAGAGAAACTCCAATAAAACTTTTAGAGAGAGCACACAGAAATGGCAGACATCTATTCTAAGCAAAATATTCCTCATCCAAACCAGTTCAAGATAAAAGAGAAATAACCTGTTCCACTAGGAGTGCCTCTCTCAAGAGGCAATATTCTCCCACCAGCAACCAACACACAGAAATATTCCTCAGGGCCACGCACAAGGGTGCTGGGGTCAGGTGCCAGTGCAGATTTCCAGTGTTCCAAGCTTGCTCCAGGTGCCACCTTGTCACAATGAGACATGAAATAAAGACACAGACTCATGATTTCAGAAGGCTAAGATGACTCCAATCTGTGTTTATTCTTGAGACACTTCTCTCTATCCTATTTTACAAAGAACCCACCCAAGGGGTGGAAGAAAGACACACTCCTTGGACCACATTGGTGGAGTCAGAGGGACATCAAACAAGGTCCCTCCTAGGGAGAGGAATGCAGAAAACCAGGATAGTTTTAGAAAAACACATCCCTTGTTTACCGGATTGTGCCTGGGAAAATGTTCTAGAGAAATCAAACCATTGCAGGCACGAACCATGACTACACCACCTCTCAGACACAGCCTCTGAAGACATTCCCAGGCTCCAGGCTACCCAGGGTTTCCTTCTGACAGAGCTGTGCCATGCACTGTAAGCTACACGCTGGCAGCAGAGGATTCAGCCCTGTTTTCAGGCTCATCTTTCCCCCTAAGTTCCGTTGAGGTGGAACTCTAATTTTTCACACTTTAACTCAAAGAGGAACACCATAGGTGTGATTAAAACACACACCAGCAGACAGACTTTGCCAAGAGTCCTGAACACAGAGTTTGACAGTCAGTTGCAAAGCTGGGGAGTGGGGTTGTTGTTATCTCTGTCCAGAACAGCATCATTGTTCCTTTACTTGCTTCCCATCTGCTGAAGACAGTTTCTTAGGCTTTCCTGAATCAGAATATTCCTGGTGATTTTACTACCAGTGAAACCTCTCAGCTTCTGAAAATGAAATCTCAGTTGCTCTTTGTGATCCCTGCATTTGGAGAGACAACTGCACGACTCCAGCACTTCAGCCAGACAGAAATGTCTCCTTTCAGAGTGCAAGCACAACACAGAGGTGAGAAGAAAACAGAGCTGAAGAAAAACTGAACAGATGGGACTTTGGCAAGAGTGTCTCTGATCCCACACAAAACACAGCTATCTCCAAATTCTCTTTTAACCTGCTTGTTGCTCTGTTTCTCTTACAAGGACTATCCTCACTCAAAAGTGTATTTCTTTGATCTACACCTTCTAATTCTGGGAACAATCAGTATCACTTACTAAGATAGGAACTTTTCAAGACTAAAAAGTGGGTTTTTTCTTTTTTGGAGGGTTGGGGAGTGAACGATATGGAATGCCAATGCTAAATTCCAACAACAAAGAACCTTCTATCTAGAAGCTTACTAAGGAAATGTTTAATCCAAATCAGACTTGAGAAGCACATAAGGGAAGTAGTTTGGTTCCAATTCAAAGTCTCTTTGAGAACTGGTATTTTAGAGTGGGGCTGAGAGGAGTTGGGGAGATCACCTTTTCCATCACGTGCCCCAGAAGTCTGGCTAATCTGTTTCTGGCTTGCCTCCTGTGAAGTGCACCTCTCTATTTCCTCTGGCAGCTATTACAGTACTTAATTATCCCTAACAGGAGAAGTTTAATCCAATTTAATCCTATTTAAGATCTGCTTCTTGTTTTACCCACCACTATGATGGAGAACAGATCTTCCCTTCTTTGCAGCAGAACTGTATATATCTGAAGGGGTTTATCACATGTTGCTTCATGCTGTCTTGACTGCAGATTCCAAATCATTCTTCTAAGTCATCACTTCCAGATTCCGATTTCTCCCAGCGCTGTCCTTCAGGAAATCCCTAATTATTTGGTAGCTTTGGTGACACAGCTCAGTAGTGGATATTATTCCTCTCCAGCCAAGGCCAGAGTGCTGGCCAGAGTAAAACAATTCCAAGACATGCCCTGGCACTGAAGTACCCCATGTGGCACACCTTTTTTGTATCAGCATGCTGATGGTGCCCGCACAGACTCTGTGCTGAACTGCCCCTCACCCAGATGTTTCCCCACCGTGGGGGCACAGCTGAGCAGTCCCACATGAGGGCAGAACCAAGCACCCCATCCTTGCAAAGCACCTCTCTCCCAGGTGCCAATCTGAAGTCCAGTTCTGACCTACAACATGCCCACTGTCTCCTCCTGCAATTTTAATCCTCAGCCCCACTGAGGTGCTGCCTTAAGACCCACACATCTAGGAGAGGTTTCTGCAGGCCTTCATTTGCTGTTCTCCCCACCTGAGAGCAAAACCACACAGCTCAGTTGCTACAAAGCTTCCCCCACGCCCTCACCCATATTTCAGCACACAAATTCAACATCCAGTTCACGTTCCCTACCATGCTCTTTCACTGCTAGGCTATCCTGCAGCACCTTAGCCAAATTACAGGTGAATGGGTCTGTGTACAGTACCCATTTTATCACTGCTTTTTCAATGTAGGTCTATACAGCGGCTAGAAAGACAGCCAATGTTACAAGCAGGATACTGTGGTGCTGTGGCACATGCCCTGGGCAGAGTTCCCAAGGCAGCTCTGTCCCACAGCTCGTGGGCCTGCAGAGCAGGGCCCCTGCACACCCAGTGCTCTGCTGTCCTTGTGGGCAGCTCAGGAGCACAGAGGCACCTCACAGGGAATGTTCATGCAGGCACCTTGCAAATCACCTCTCTCCCATTTTAATACACTTAAGTCTGAGAATTCACACAAGAACATGCAGAAATCAAATAGAAAAGAAGCGCCATTGTGATTATAATAAAAGCTAATTTACTTACCATGCATTTGTCTACAGCTGCTGTGAAAATTGCTTTAACCAGTCCTAGCTCTGGGCTGAGAATAAAATGCACTCAGCTTATCTGAAGAAATAGGCATTAGCAAAACACTTTGATTTTAAAAGCAAATAAGAAAATTGGAAATTAAAGTTCCCAAAGCAACTAGAAGCCTGTCATATTGTACGTGTGTATTGAAGTGAAAAATTAAAATACACATATGCACAATGGAGAGACTTAAAGAACTGCTATGGAAGAGGGTAACAGCACAGTGCTTCTTCAGGGGCAGGATTAGAGAGATTCCTGTTTCGCTCCCCACCTGGAAAAACAGCAGACCCCAAAAGAACTGAGACACAGGTTCAGAAACACAAAGGATTTCCTTGAAAATCAGAAAAAGCATAAGGACCTTTTACCTAGACAGGTTTGAAATCTCCATTAGTACTGCTATCCTGGCCAAATGGACTTTTTCCAGCGGAAAAGTTCTTCACAACTGCACAAATTCCTATATTAATTAATGTCTGATTCAGCTTAAAGTGCTTATCCTGATGAAAAGTGGCATCAATTATGCCAGGAGCAGATGTTTTTGTAACATCATCCCCATCGATTAGCGATGACTTCACAGGCAGGCTGTTACACTCACCAAAGCACAGTGCAGCTCACCATAACTCCTGAGGAGCTGAACTGCAGCCAGGAGTCAAGTGCAGCTGTGCAGGGGGGCCATGGGATGTTAGAAATGACAGCCAGGGTACAAGCTGACCGTGGCTTTTAAAAATTCCCTGACAATTACCCCAAGCCATGTATCAAACTGAGGTTTTGTACTTGATACCCCACCAGCACGTGTTGAGCCCCGATGTCACAATCAATTGGGAGATCTCTGAGAGGACACCACTTTATATACCTTTCCAATGCTTTGCAATGTTGATTTAGTAAATCCTCTCACTCTGATTTATAATAAATGAGCACTGATCCAAAGCCTGGATTTGTGGGAATAGCCAAGGACTAACAGTATCTTTATCACTGGAAGTCTGTCTGTATCTCACTGTTAAGTCAGCTGAAAATAATATTTGATCAAGGTATCCATAATGCTTTAAAGGCCAGTAACAGATCAGATACAATAGAGATGAGACATCAACCTTCAATTCTTACCATGTATTTGAACAGAGATATAGCAATGTATCACATTTAAGTAGGTGACACAGAAAAAGGGAGTATTTATGAAACTGCTAAGATACTAGCAATTAAAAGATTAAAGGAATGTTTTACAGTGACTAGTTTAAAGATCCCCATCCTATACTTTCAGCAAGATAATTTGGCTATAAGCAGCCACTTGGGAATAAACATGCATATAGTTCTCTAGTCCAAACAGTCTTTTCCATCCAAAGTCTACTTGTGTATACTACAGACAACACAAGCAAGTGTTTAAGCTTCAGCCAAAAAAAAACCAAAAAAAAAGTGTAGCAGGAAAACTGTTATGCAAAAAATCTTTCTGCAAAAAAGATTTTCACTTAAAAAAAAAAAAAAAAAAAAAAAAAAAAAAAAAAAAACACAAATAAAAAAA
>VWYO01024383.1:184967-208752 GCA_013400275.1 Rhadina sibilatrix
AAAAAAAAAAGAAGAGAAGGGAACATAAATGAAATGGAATTTCTGTTATTTAGTCCAGATTTATCTGTCAACAAGCTGCCACTTCCTTAGTTGAGGCTACAAAGGCTGAACTCTACTGGAGGACCCCAATTCCCCCTCTGGTGGCAATCAACATTAGATTTGCTGTGAACAAAGCACTTTGGGATCCCTTTTGTGACAGCTGGTATAAAACCTCTCTGCATACCCTATTAACTGGTACATGAGAAAAGTACTTTGCCTACAAAACAGAGATGGTATTTTGTATCATAAATGTATGAGATTTCTTTTATATTTGTCACATCTACATAAACAGCATGATAATAGTAGTACAGCATTTTTTAAAGTGGGTCACCACAAACACTTGGAATTATGTATTTCTCAAACCCAAAAACTAGGACTTCATCCTGCCAGTTGTGCCTCTTGGCACATCTACCTTAGACTCGTAGCAAATAACCTCTGCAAATATGAAAGAGCCCAAACTAGAGATTTCAATATAACCTACAGACCAAGGGGTTTCAGAGCCTGGAGCTATGACACCTTCATGACTAACAGGGCTATCACATGGGCACTGGAGCACTGCCTGCTCAGGTGATGGAGGAGTCCACCTGCTTCACTGGAAACTAATGCTGACACTATCAGTCAGGATCCAGGAGGTCAGTAATGGCTTCTAGGTCAAAAACCTCTTAAAAATTAGCCACTGGCCTGGCTGGTTTGACAAGTACTTGCCAAGAGGAAGTATCCTAGAGGTTTTGAATACATGCTAAATTACTGAGGGGAAAAAAATGGACTTTTCTGTGCACACCGGACCTCTCGTCCCTGCAGATGAGCATTTCCCTTCCCTGTTTGAGGAGTCAGGACATGAGGTAAGGGGGACAGCACAAACAGCCCCTCTCTTTGTGCCCCTCTCAGTGCCTCTCCACTTGGTGTTTCAGTAACATGCAAGCCAAGCAGTCCTTCATGCCCTGGCTTTGGAGTCACTGAGTGACAGCATTCTGCAATGGAAAGGTGGAGCCACATGCTTGAGTTGGGGTTTTCCCCCCTGAAACAAGAAGAGATTGGGATCATCAAAAGAAATGTAGGAAAAACAGGAAAAGCACATCCCATCCAGACTTATGGCACCTTAACATCCCAATACATACAGGCCTTTCCCGGGAGATCCGGATGGAACAGGGTTAACATTGGAGATGTGCTTCATTTTACTGTTGCACACTCTGTCCAAAGCAGTGGGGCAATGCTGAGCAAGGGAAAAGACAGCTGGCAGGGGCACTGTGAGCTGTTTAATTAAAAGAAGCTATGTCCTGGCCAGGGCTTTATGTTAAACAATTTGCTGTTTAAGCAACCACCTGTTCCATCAAGTTAGAGCTGGCTCTGATTGAGGAAAATCATTTAGAGACGAAGCTCAGAAGTATTCATAACTCTCCAACACTGAAGAAAAATTAAAAATTTAAAAGGACATACAGCTCTATCCATCAAAGCAGAAGATTCCACAAAACCAGTTTAAAACACATTGGTTGAATGTATTTTAAATGCTAGAAAATCCACTGAGCAAGCCCATTCCTGATTACAGAATAAAATGAAAACAGGTAAAGGCTCTGCCAATCCTCATTCTACCACATCCATACAACAGAGCTCTCAGGAGTAGGTGCTGAGCTGACCCACACAGGTACAGAGGGATGCCCAGACAACCACCAACACACACAGCTACGCCAGCAGCAGGGCTGAGCTACCCCAGGAGACAAGGAAATGAAAAAGCACACAGAACTCAGTGGGTTACAGTCCCAGCACAACAGGCAGATTAGAAAGGAGCCCTGGCCTAGGGGAACAACACTGGAGCAAAGATTCCCACAACTCTGGCACTGAGCATTGAGGCTCCCAAGCACTCCTGCTCTCACTGCGTTAGGTTTTTCCAATCGGACACCTAGACAAGCTCAGCTTTTTAAAACCTTCTTACAACACATGCACTTGTGCTGCTTTTCAGCTCTTTTTTGCTCTGTCCCAGCAATATCATCATGCTTCTCACCTGTTGGCTGAGCTGCCATTTCCCTACCTTCCTCAATGCATCCAAACAAGCTGCAGGAGCTAAAGATTCCCTTGCCCTCGCCCTGAGATCTCTGCACAGCTCACAGGGGCTTTGCTCCTGGGCTGTGGGCAGCAGAAATGCCCTCAGAGCTGGGGCAGACAGCAGGGGCAGTGCAGGAGGCACAGCTAATGCAGCACAAATAACAAGCTGGCTGCTGTGCTCAGTAAAAATCCTACAGTCCAGAGACTCTGACTGCTGCAGGGAAGCCAAGAGGTGATAGGAAACAGCAGCATGTGTTGCTCAAATCTTTCCAGGAGTGGAAAGGAACAGAAAGGACAGGTAGATTAAGGATTGAGCCTAGAATGCTTTCGGGATTTGTTTGTTTTTTTGTCTGTCCTCACTTTTCTTTTAGTCAAACAACGTATGTGAAAACACCACATACTAACTGAATAAAAACCAGAAAATAAAGAATCTCAGAAACTGAAAATCCATTAGGCTGTATGTATTGCTCTTAAAGAATAAAAGATAATTTATTAATGAAGAAGAAATTAACATATCAACAATTCAATGCAAATCACCAGCCCAAGCAATTGCATTAGCTCTGAAAGGCAAACAACTTTTACTCTTCTCGTTTTTGCTCTTTAAGGCTTTTCTTTTTAAACAAACAAAAAAAGACAAAGTGTGTTATTTATTCAAAGCACATAACTACTTTTCAGAAAATGAATTTATTAGAGTGTTTTGAAAAGCTCTACTGCAATTTTTCCATTTACTCCAGAAAGTGAATGATGGCATGTACTCAAAAAGCTGGCTATCTAGGATGCTTGTCTTACAGATACAACCCAAGCTTAAAATTAATTATTCCAACTTTCCTTGCTGCACTCTTCCCAAGCTGCCACCTTATCTCTGGAGTAGTTCATTAAGGTAATTCTTCTCATCCCTTTTCTCAGTACCATCAAGACAAGGGTTACCTCTGAATACAGCATTTCATAATTTTACTTTCTTTTAAACCATCAGTTATTATTTCTACATAAGCCAACTTCAAACTGTCTTTAAGCTGTGAGATTTGAAAGACAATGTGCACTGTAGGAACAGAGAGCAGAGGCAATGGGCCAGCCTGGCACACAACCCTTGTGCGAGCAGTGGGAGCTGAGGCAGCAGCCACAGCACAGGGAGCAGGGCAGGAACTCCTCCAGAGCCCTCTCACTGCTCTGCAGGCCAGGAGAGTGATTCCTTTGCACACAGAGGTATAGCACAGACAGAGTCCTTCCTTCTCAGAGCCCCAGAGCCCAGGCTGTGCACTCACTGTACTGCCAGGAACCACCACGTCTCAGACGTGCTCTGTCTCTGACACCTCAGGCAATGGTAAAAACAATGCCAGAGAATGCAAGGTACAAGCTTAACTGGCAGGAAAACTACAAAGGGCTGCTTTGTGCTGACCCTGAAGCAAGAGAATTTTCTGGGGCAATCGCTGCAGCATTAATCAATCTACATTTGCTTTAAAGTAGCTTCCTTCTCAAGCCAGCCTTCGCTTACTACAGAAATTCATAGAAGTGAAGTAAGTGCTTCAACAATCAGTAATTTGGCTGTGTCTTTCCTAAATCATGATACTCAAATAATTATTTTATCACCTTTCTCTTCCAACACTCTGCCAAATCCCACGTCTCCACCAAGTCCTCAAATAATCCTGGGAAAAAGCAATCTTTTCTGGGCAGCTCTTGGCCTTCCCCAGACCCATTTCCTATCAGTGCCAGATGCAGAGTGCAGATTCAATCAAAAACTTTGGGGAAGGCAAATTCCAAGTGAGGCCCAGCCTGTGTGGCTGGGACACAAAGCCCCTGCAGAGGCACAGTGTTCTAATAAACTCCTGGGTGACCAAAGGCAGCTGCCTGACTCAGGAGCAGTGCCACAGACTCAGTGCATAACGGGGAGAAGTGAGCAGCACTGAAATCTTCATAAGCTTCCCTTTTAGAAACCCTTCTGCTTGTAAAATCAAATAGGAGTTACAAAATGTGTTGCTAATGTTCGTGAGGTTGGAGAATTTGTTTTCTGTACAACTGTAAAATCCATTGCTAGCAAACAAACGTGACCCATTCCAGTTAACTTCACCAGCTTTGGGGTAGAAAGTCTTTCATGGGGAATTTTCCAATATAAATTTGAGACTGGCAGATTTCTGCACCAGCCACCTGCATCTTTGGGTAGCTCAGCTGAATAGTTCTCTGTTCATCTATTTTTAATGTGCAAAGCACATTACCAAAAGGAGCAAAATGATAAATAGCAAACTATTCTTTAAAAAGGCAGAAAATATCTCTGTCACGTAAAACTCTAACAAACACTTCCCTCTTATTCTAGAATCCCCTTAAAGAACTTCTGCCTGTCACGGAAAACTCTAACAAATATTTCTCTCTTATTCTAGAATCCCCCTAAAGAACTTCTGCCTGAGTACCTAGAAGATAGCTTTGTAAATTAGATGTGGCCTCTGTTTGACATCTGATTGTGAAATTTGGCCAGATTTTCAGCCCACCTGCTGTGCATATTAAACCACACAGGTTTTGAAAAAGCAGTACTAGAAATTAATTTTACTTTAGCCACTCTCACGCAAATTCTTGCAGTCAAAGTTTTACACAAAGGTTTTCAAAGCAAATGGCTTCAGAGAGGGGTTTGTGAGAGGCAAAGTGAGCTAAGAGAGTTCTCTGTGGAATCACACCAGGCTGTCTCCACAGAAGAGAGGGCTGTGCTGGCCCCTGTGCAGGTGTGTTCAGCACCTGGAGCCAGCGCTGCAGGCACACACCTGCCTGCCCTGCCCGCAGGGCTCCAGTGGGTCAGCAGCCCTTGGAGCACGTCCCCAGGAACAGCCCCTGATGGAATGCAGGCTTTCAGAGGGGCTCTCCAATCGCCCAGCACTGCAGCACCACAGGGGCGCTCCAGGGTGAGCACTGAACGGAGAAACCCAGCCCTTCCCTCAGCAACAGGAGCCACTGCAGCCGGGGATGGCACCCAGCAAGGCGTGAGCAAGCTGCCACAATCCTGTGCAGGGAGCAGCACTCCTCGCCGGTGACACTCTGCCCTCCCGGGCCTTTCCCCAACACCGGAACACAAGTAATGACTGCACAGGGAGCCCCCTGTGCCTGGAAACCCCTGACACTCTGCAGGTGCCAGCAGAGCCCTAAATGGGACACATCAGAGCCTGCACCTGTTTTCTGACTGCTCTATTCAGAGAGAATGCAGAAATGCCTAAGGAAATTAATAGGGGGGAAAGGGTCCACGGCACATCCTGGTGCCTGACACACACCAGACACTGATCTGCCCAAGCAGCCAGATGACACAGGGATTATCTACATTCTGTCCTGACAACTTAATTAAGTCATTTAATTAGTAACAGCCACCAAGTATCGCACTGGCACTGTTAGTAACTCCATCTATTGTTGCTCAATTACCTTTTTTGTCTGTGTTTAAAGTCTCAAATGAGATGTGATGGTACTTTGTGACTACAATCCTGCTAATGGCATAGTCTGGCCTGAGCAGAGGAACCAATCCTTGAAATTATTCTCAAGGTACTCAGAATTGGTCAAAAACACATGGATAGATATTTTTCAACAGAAAACTGCAATTAACAAAATTGATTTTAAAAAGAAAAAGAAAAATATATACACAGTATCTCACTAAAAAGTCTGGAACATTTGGATTAGACTACAATGTTCTCATTATGATTTTAATACACTATTGCCACTTTACAGCTTTAATCAACATTTCAAAAATCAATTTTGATAATCCATATTGTTGAAGGTTTAATTACTAAGACAGCATGCGACAAAAACCAGTTCGAACAAAATATTCTAATTCAAAATGAAAATATGTCAAAAATGTCAAAAGTCCTTAATATTTTTTTTCATTCTAATTCACACCAACATCTCTCAGATTCTTGAATTTCCCTCTAAGTGGAAGTTCATGTTCCATCATCAGAACCTGCCTAGTGCTAGTCAAGGTGGAGCACAAGGCCTCAGGGTTTTTCTCCTCATTTTGCAGAGCAGCACTATTTTATTATATTTAACATGCACAGACCCATTAACACGGGTGGCTCACACATAATCTTATCCTCCCCAAACACAGAGGGAAAATCTTTATTGCCAGCACAGTTTTGCCCACCTTGCACCCGCAGGCAGGAAATCCCAACGCCGGCCACGCACGCCGAGGAACACCCAGTGCACCTGCACTTCTTTGTCCTTGCACAGCTGGGCCGAGCTCCTGGGCCCTCCAAGCTTCTCCTCCTCTCCACAGAATCTCCTCCCTTATTCAAAGAGCAAATAAGCCCTCTGAACAGAAACACATCTTGTCTTGTAAATTCTGTGGAAATTTCCCTACAGAATTACATAAACCAAATGTGTTTACTACATTGTCTGTACTACTATCATTTGTTCCAGAGGTATTCCAATTCCGTTCTTCTCCTCCAGACCAGACCTGCTAGAAGCACTGGCAGTGCTGCCTCACACCCATTCTGTGTGTTCCCCAGACTCCTGGGGACTCTTGCCACACATGAGGGTTAAATACTGTTTAACATCTCAGGCTGCATGAAGAGAACCATCCTCTGCCTACTCACAGTACCAAAAATAGTGCAAGCAGCTTCTTCTATCACACAGCAACGTGACCCCTTTTGGACCTGAAGGAAACATGCTGACCCAAACCGGCCATGCAGCAAGGGCAACAGGTCGCTCTCTCCACAGCTGAAGTAAGAAAATAAACATATTTGTATGGGTTCTCGAGAAGATCAAAGGGACTGGCTCGAAAGAAATACCCAACCAGTCTGCCTTTCCCTCACTGCCTGAGGATTTTGTGAACGAGGAAATGCACATTACCTGTACAAATCTGAAAGGATTACCACTGGCGCCAAGCGGCGAGCAGGATGGGGCTGTAGGATGCCCTTGTCAAAAAGGCCATGAAGAGTTTTAGGGCAGCCCGGAGAGGCAGAGAGGCTCCTCCCGGCAGGGCCGGCAGCACGGCGGGGGCTGAGCCCGCACAGCCTGACCTCTGCAGCAGGGCAGCAGGGCAGCAGGGCAGCAGGGCAGCAGGGCAGCAGGGCAGCAGGGCAGCAGCCAGCCCCGGCTCACCGCCCAACGCAAGGGCTTTTTACAGCCCTGCAGGGATTTTCCTTGCCAGCTGCTCCGCTCAGCCTTGCTCCCCTGCCTGCACACCTCTGACACAGCGTATTGCCTGTGCCTCCTTGTTTGCCGTCCTTTCCCTGAAACTCTGCCAAAGTAACTAATTAGCGCAGCATTTAGGAGTGGGAAGGACAGCCCGGCTTATCAACAGGCTGTCACTTCATATTTGCAGCGTCTGGCCTGGATTTTAGGGGAGTTAATATTGAATTGGCCAAGTGCCGCCTTCCTGCCCTGAAAACTTTGTAGCCCTAAACTGAAGGATTGTTTTGTTTTGAACAATTCAAGGCACAAACAGCCAGCCTGAGCGCCACACGAATGGCAGAGCAGCAGAGCAGCTAATATGCACGATAGAAATATTTTAACAAGTGCAAATAGTAATACATCTTAGAAATAAATAAAAAAATAATCTAGCATATACTGATAACACTGCTCGGGAACGTAACAGAGCTTTTTCCCTCAAAAATTACATGCTAATAAAATATAATATGAGGGACACTCAAAGAAGGAAATAAGTTAAAAAAAGATCATTTTTTCATTAGCATAAATACCAAACAATGTATGTACAGGATGTGACAGTTAAGGAAAAGAAACAATCTCTCATTACTTCTGTCACATCAGAAAATAACCATTATTTATCAGTCAGATATATACAGTAACCTTATTAAGAACCTTTACTGAGAACTGAATGATCAATATATCCTCCTCTGTGTTCCTCATCCATGAAATTTATAAATTACATTAAGCCCTGCTCTTGCTTTTCAAGCTGTGTCTGGTATTAGTCTTCTGTAGTAATATGATTCAATTTTTAACCAACATCTTTCTTTAATTTACTTAAATAATTACACAGAGTCTATTCACTAATGCAATCGGAACTACTTCACTCAGAAGAGTTTTATGAAATTACACTATTCTGCAAAAATAAACAAAACAAACACTGCTCATTTCATGGTAAAGTCCAAGAACTGAGTCTGATAAAGCAGTATTTTATTTAAACATTAAATGTAAATTTCACTTTTCTTTTACATATATTCTTCTCTGTAATTTTTTTTAATTTTCAGTTAGAAATTTTTGGGTTAAATTCTTCTGTGTTTTGAGTTCTTTCTCCCAATATCCATTAGGAAGTCTCTTCTCTCTACTCCTCCCACTAACAAAGAACAAGGACTTCATGCCAGGAGAGCCTGTGCCAAAACTGCAGCAGCATTTTGGCATCATCCAAAGGGGTTTTTTAAGATATATGAAAATGCTTCTGTTCCAATGATTAGAAAATATCAATATGCTAGTTATTCAACCAAAGTGCAGTGGTAGCTATACGGAGAACTGGGGTTTTGCCTATTTTAATTATTCTTTGAAGAGATTGTCATCCACTCCTCTTTGAGCAACACAAACCCACCTCTCACAGAACAAAGGAAGGAAGCATGCAAGAAGAAAACCTGGAATTCTGTGCAGCGTGTATTACATTTTCAATGAGAGCAGCTGCATCACACAGTGCAAAACAGACTTTGAACAGAAAACACTTCCTGCAATAAACAAACCATTTGACTTTTAACAAATTATTAAATCCCAAGGGAATCTGTCTGTATCCTTCAACTAATTTAAACTAATTTACATGCAAAACTCAGCATGTGGGGCACATCTGGATTTGAGTCAGGTACCTCAAGGGACTTTGAGACCATAAAAATCAGCAAATGGATTAAAGCAGTCTCAATATAGGCTTTCCATCTCTTGACAGGTATGCCTGGATTAGTCACTGGAGTAATATTACTCATATTTTAAGCTGATGCAGGCTGTGAATGTTAGATTTTTAAATAATTTGAGAACACTGCGCACAAAGTGACACCACTCCATAGAAACAAATAGTTTGAAATGTAAAGAGGAATTTCTATTGTAACACACCCGGGACTGAAAGGCCATGATTGACATCCTCATTGTTCATGAGCAGTTTCCTATGCCCAAAGGCACTTTGATGTTATGCCTTGAAATGATCTGCACACACCAGACAGCTCGAGGTGTGCTTTGGCTCAGCACGGCATCACAAAACACAGCAGGACACAGTGGCACCAGAGCAGGGCAGCTGAGGGATTCGGGGGGTATTGTTTGTGGGTTTAAACCCTTCTTGCACACTTCCTAGTCTGGACTTGAGATTTACATGGGAATATCCCTGATGCTGTACCACTGACCAGTGAATGCCTCAAATTCCCTGGCAGTCAGCTGGGAGTGCTGCAATAGCAGCAGAGCAATGTGCCTGCAGCCCCCTGCACCAGCTGAAGAACATCCTGCCTGACACACACCGAGCTAACAGAATTAACCATGGCTGCATCTGCAGGAAGGGCTTTGCCAGCACACCTCTGCTGAGGCAGTGTCGTGGCTTCAGCTACCAGAACGCTGTGGACAGGATTCTGTCAGCTGCAGATGTGACAGGAAAATCTGTCCTCCAGAAATATCAGGAGAAAAGCATCAAAAACATCAGCGTTTCGTTTGTTTCTGTGGGTTTTTTAATTGGTCCTCTTTTTTAATTTCAAGATATCTGTAATACAGAACACAAATGAAATACGCAGTTTGTCTTCAACTCAGTTTCTACACACTAAATTTTGGGAAAATCAAGCTAGCAGAGGAAATAAGGCCTCCTCCTTGCTCTCAGACCCAAGTCCCCCTTCCCTTCAGATCTATAAATCTAGTGGCTTATGATATCCCAGGGAAGCCACTTTATCCAAACACATGCACATGTCACCGGCTCATTCCACTGGGCAAGCCACAGCTCATGCAGCCCTTGGCAGGATCAGCCTTTGGACAGCCTGGAACCACCATCACAGCCCATGCAGCAGCAGAATTGTTCCAAGGGCTGACAACTCATACTCACAATTGAGAACCCCAGCGTGGTTTCACTGTTTGTCTCAGCACCACCAGACTCTCCTGGATCTGAAAGCCTGTTTTGGGATATAGCATTTAAGGGAAGGGAGCATCAGGGCATCTCAGTGAGAAGCAGCCAAAGAGACAGCATAGAGTGCAAGGAAAAGCAAAGGTGAATGAGGTAATAGACTAACAGCAGCCAATATCAATGTGACTGGGAAATGGAGAGCTTACACAGGTTATTAATATGGTCAGTAATAAAAAGGATTCTTCCTCCCTAAGACAGAAATAGAGGGAAAACTATAAAACAAAGCATGTAAGAAAGGTTAAGATTTGGAAGGTAAGAGAGAGAAAAGGCCAAGTGTAAAAAGGAAGATCTAAAGTTCCAGAGTATTTTCTAAACCTCCTCTTATTGGGGTTTTAATAACTTGAGCTTTCACTAAATTTAGAACTTAGCCTTCATAGTTAGACACACAATCTATATAAAATTTCCCAACTTTTCACACACTGAGAAGTAAAGAACCAGCTAAAGATTGTATCAATAAAAATATCTTCCTTTTCTTAAGGTAAACTCATGATCTGTGGAGTTTGAGTTGTGGTTCTGAACACTCCGAGTAGGTAATACTTCAACCTCTGGTTCATTCAGTGTTGTTTATTCTGCTGCTGTTTTATTTCTCTGTAAACAAGCCTGATGAAAAGTAATGAGATTGCCTGTTACAGTACTTAGGGGATATGAAAATTGCCTATTACATTAAAATAATTAGAGAAGAAAATAAGATCATATTAATTGCACTCTACAGAAGCCTACCCAAGGTATGCAAACCCATCCTCTGAGAAATACAAAAAACTCTACTTAGAGCCCACCAATGGCCCAAAAAGTTCAACTATCACCCAAAACAGGAACAATTAATAAAAATCTGTGAAGATGACTGCAGCGGGTGTTGTAAATGATTGGATATTGCACCTGGCAGCCTTCGGTGGGTTTTGCTCATGAGGAGAAATCTCCGATTACCAGGCACAGATCTTGCTCTCCAAAACACAGAGTGTGCCCTGGGGGTTGTGGAGGACTTTGCTCCCGGCACAGATCTTGCTCTCCAAAACACAAAGTGTGCCCTGGGGGTTGTGGAGGACTTGCTGCACAACCAGGGCCTAGGCTCACTGACTGAACAAGGCACCCTGAGGTTCAACTAAGCCTGGCTTGGACAAGTTTAGAAGAACTTTAATTCACTGTTTGTTCTCCTTTGTGATACAAGAGGTTTTGATTTAAGGGGAAAAGACCTCCCCTAAGCATGAAACAAATCTGTAACGTAAATCCAAATAATTTCATTCATTTTCTTCTTAGCATTCTAGAACTTTCCGAGGAGAAGGGAAGGGGGTGCACTGACCTCTTGCAGGGGCTTGTCCACGTGACTTACCAAGAACAACAAAACAATATGCACACATTACCTACAGGTGTGGCTTAAACACATTCTCTGAGACATCCCCACAAATTCACTTTTCCAAGGTGTCTTCTTTAATGTGCTTTTATTCATACAATTCCCTCATATTTTAAGATAACCTACTGATTGCTAATCAGAGAATTATAACTAAGATACAGCATGATGCTCAGGTTCTCCAAGCTGCAACAAGCTCCCTTTTTCTACATGCAACAAGAGCTGGCTAGGCAATGCTTTGATTTGAGTCCATCATTTATCCAGTATCTAAAGTAAAAGCTTTATCTGTGTTGATTCACTTTTAGTCCCACAAAGTTCAGGGCTGCTGTTTTTAAATGACACCTCGGTAATTATGCCTTCAGAGCCTATCTAATAAACACCAAGTTTTGCATACAAATTAAAAACAAATGAGAAGCCTAAAAAGGTTAGTGCTCAGTTAGATACAGATCTAATTGTAATAACATTTTAGAGCTGCTTTATGATAATGTACACCTCTATTAAATATTATGAACCATATTTCAAGCAACTGAATGGATTAATTTTTATTTAGTCACACACTCTCATACCTGCTTCCTTAATTCACTTTACTACATTAGAACTTGAAAGACTGCTATTAAAAAGAAACAAAAATCCAAAACTGCAGGTCGTTCAAATTAAAAACAAAACCAAACCAAACAACAAATAAAAACCTGTACAACCAAAGGAATACACATACACAATTTTTTTTTAAAAAAGGCAAAGAGGTATTTACTTTGTCAGGCAGAAGAGTATTTATAACTTGTTCATTTTTCTAACATTATTAGCAAGCGTAAGTGTCTAGCTGAAAAAATGTAATACATACTTCTTTCCAAGTCAAGCATGCAATTAGAGCTAATCAAGACACAAGTTGTTCTCATCTTATAAATGTCACATTCTTTGCAGGAAGCAAAGATCTTAAGCAAATACCACCCTGTTCAAATTTTAGGAAAATTAACAACATGCAAGACAAAATGCCCAGCAACTAGGAAACCATAGCTCATTATGTCTTAGCTTGAACTCCAGTGAACTGAATCAGTGAAATACAAAACCTTTTCCTTCTGCTTTCTCCTCTTCCTTATCATCTTCTTAAAATAAAGAAGAAAGGGATTAGCAGCTGTTCACTCTGGAATTTCTACAACTGGTAAAAGTGACTGTCAAAATTAGGATGTGCAAATTGCTGAGAACATTTTTTCAATTCCTTCCACTTTAAGATATCAAATCTACATTGGCATAACAACAACAAAAAAACAGCCTGGTTTTTCCATGGAATCTATCAGTGGTTGAATGCTCTCTGCACTTCTTCCAACCCTCAGAAAACTGCAGTTTACTGTTCAAGTGTCCAACATTCAAAACAAGGCTTCAGAAGTTCTGGTCTTTGTTTGTCGGGGTGATTTTTACTTTTATTCACGCCATCCTCCCTTTCCCAGGGAATGTGCTTGCATCATAAATTACTAAAAAGTCATGTTGAACCCTGAACAGGGAAGACTGCTATTACAGATGGACTATAACTCTAATCATGCACTTAGTAAAGATTTTTCTACTATCAATACAAGCCTAGGGCATTCAGCCACTGAAACAACTGAAGTCTAGACACAGCAGCTACTTCAGTAAGAGGTTATTTTGTTTATACTGCCAGGGAGACAATGGTCCTCCCCTTGAGAGTGACTCACCTGATGGTTTAAAAGACTTAAAAGGATTTCAGGTTCCTCACTCTGGTCTTTCTCTGCCAGGAATGTGCAATTTACTCTGACACAGCAGTGAAGGTTGGGCACAAAACACCTGCTTGGATTCAGTTGCATTGTTTCTCACAGTGTGGGACCCCAAGTTAACCACAGATGAACATGTGAGAATAGAAAAATTGCCAAAGCCAAGCAGGACACATGAAACATGCCACAACTGTGTAGCAGAAAAAAAAGTGAGAGCTCTTCAGTGTTGAAAATTTGTACAACATCTGGACAGGTGTGCCTTTGAAGAGAAAACATATTTCTCCCTCACCAAGAAGGCATTAACATTTGTGCCAAGAACAATGTTGCTGCCCAGTGAAAGCTGTTCTTGCTGCTTATACTTTTGGTAGGTTTTTAATTACAGCCTAAACTGAGTAGGAAATTAGTTTGAGTGAAGCAGGAAAAAGCCTGAAAAAAATCTTTCCCTTTGCATTCAACTCCTCCACGCCACTGCCATGGAGAACTGGCAGAGCTGAAACCTGTCCTCAGGACATCTCCTGCTGAAGTTCTCACCAGCTGATCCCACAACACACTGCCCTTTACCAGGCCTTCAGAATTGGGACTTGGAAAGGCTGAAATACGTAAAGATGAAAGAACCACCTAAGAACTGCAAAGTCTGAAGGAAAGCAGAGGTCTTTAAGAGCCACTAGAGATTCCTGCAGCCATCTTTTTGCAGCACTTTCAAGGGACAATTCAACCCCAGGCATTCACTGCCTCGCAGAGCAGCCCCCTCACCGTGTATGCAAATTACCTCAAAAAGTAACTTCTGGTAACTTCACCCCCACAGCTCAATTACTTCTTGGCAGGGGAGCCAGAAGGATCTGAACTCTAAATCCATGATCATCACAAATTGGCTGTAACAGCTTTATCTGTTCCTTTAACAGAAGTTTAAGTATCCCCCTTGTTTCACAGCACAGCAGTTTTAAGTAAGTGCTTGAAGGAGCAGATAATGAAAGAAAAGGGACAAGATGATCATCAGATAGGTATTTCCTTTTCATAACTGGCTATCAGACAGCTCTAGGGCATTCTAGAGAGAAATTAAGGGACTTGTTACATGCAAGACCCACCCAAATCACAGGGAGAACTTAAATACAGTGCTACAGAGGCAGGAAATGTAAATGCAGGTACAAAACATTATAGCCCTGTCCTAAGACTCCTTCAGAAAAAAAAAGTCACAGAGACAAACTGACGGATGGTGAAGTCATGGGTTTGTTTTGAGGTTCATTTGAAATAACAAGACTCTTCCCATGGCCACGAATAAAGTATTTCATTTTCATTTGTGACCATAAAAGCTGTATAGTTCCCTGGTATGTATTACAAGGGCCTGCTTCTTTTTTTAATTGAAGGCAACTGCAAAACTTATATATGAAATAGATGAAATTCTCACATATTGACTGTATGCTAATATACCACATTCCCATGCCTAGTCTGGATATGACATTGTCATTACATTTTAATTCTTTACATTTTCAGAATGACACATCACAGCTCCATCACTTCTATTGCTTCCATCCTTCAGCTCATTTTACTGTCCTGTTTCAGTGTGATTTACTTATTTTCATCCCTCCCCTTTCTTATTTTCATCCCTCATGATCATCTGTTTTCCAGCTCTATTTCTGTCATCTTCATGGAAAATATTCCATTGCCCCGTTGTAATTTCCCGTCATAACATTCTCAAGCCACTCCAGATCCGTGGCTGTCCCCTCATGCCTTTATTTTCCAATTTTTCATTCTCAGGATTCTGTGGCTGAATCTTGAAATCACCCCAAAGGTTTGAACACCCCGTGTCCATGAAATTTAACAAAACACCAAAATGCTTAGGCTGAAAATATTGCCTCTAATTCTGAATACAATACATTCAGAAAAAAAATGCAATTTTGTGTCTCATGAAAGAGCAGCCAAGATCAAGCAATCAGATAAGAACACAGGCACAACAGCAGAAGCTTAATAAATGCTGTGAGGCCTTTGCAAGCACCTTTCCCATCTCTGCCCATTGCCAAGATATTCATCTGGAGCCACAAGCCTTCCCTTCCCCAGTTCACATCAGTTTAGAAGTAAATACACTTCTGCAGGCTGGGGAAAATAACCCATTTCCTGCAGATCCCTGTAACTGCTACAGAGAGACCAGACCCAAATTATCTGCCTCTTTTTTTTTTTTAATAAAGAAAAAAAAAGGTGCTTTCTTTTTAGTCTGTGGTAACCCTTCAACTGCCAGTGATGATAAAAAAATGCATAAAAAATATAAATAAATAAAAAGTCAACATTCCAAACACTGGACTACATTCTTTTCAGGACTGAACAGAATTGTTTTTATAAAAATTCTGGTTTGCCATACAGTTTTGTAAGTGTATTTGCAGCTGCACTTTCTATGTAAAGTAAGTCTAGAGCTTTACCCTTCCTGACTGAAAAGACAGAGAGTTGCCCAAACTTCCCCCTCACTGCACAGCAATTTAACACTGTGCAATGAAATTCAGCTCTCAGAACAGATGCTTCCTTGAACAGAAACTGCCATTTTAAGGCTTCTGAACTGTAGATCTAAGACAAGCTGGGGCATTCTGATGCTCATCTGAGCCTGACCTCCAAACAATATGAAGCTCACATATCGCTGGTAATTAAACACTGCAGCAGGTTTTACTCCAGAATTGCTGTCAGAGATGAGAACCATTACAATTGCTGTGATATTATTAGATTATTTATTAATTTCCAAGAACAGGAGACTCTTCGTAACTGGAAATTTTATTGATACGCATCCCACAAGGAATGAAAACAGGAAGGAAAGCTGCAAAGGAGGAGATCCAAATAGGAATGTTCCCCGTTTAGTTACAATGCCAAGAGGGTTGAGGTCTCCTTCCCCAAGCACTTCAATAGTAGGAACCCTCTCATCTGTACTTCCAAGCAGATCAAAGGTATCACACTCACTGACAAATTCAAACCACTCACTTGAAAAAGCATTTACATTTCATTTGCAATATTTCCTGACTGATTATAGCTGAGGTTAATTATACTCTAAAGATAATTTAACTTGAATCACATCCTAATCTTCTCAAACACATTCAAGCACAAACGCAGCCCTGGGCCTCAAGATCCGAGGTGGTGGAGGTCCGGGTTAAAACATCCTGGTGAAGAGCAGGATGGGGAGGATTTGGGTGGGGAGGAGCGTGCAGAGGGCTACAGAGAGCAGACAGCCTGGCTTCTCACCATCCCACTGGGGCAAGTACCATTCGGTTATGTCACTTGGCTTTCCCCTCTGTTCCTGCCCTAGATCCCGCTGTCCATGAACGTGTCGACGTTTCTGGCCTACGACCAGCCCACGCTGAGCTTCTGCGGGGTGCACCACGAGCTGCTGGCTCACAAGCCCTACGAGGCCAGCAGCCAGGAGGAGGCAGCAGACACCGGCCTGGAGCCCGAGCTGGACCTGAGCACAATCACCACCTCGGCACGGATCAAGGAGCACGGCCAGCAGCTGCCCTAGGGGGGCTGCCGGCGCCGGGGGGTTCCTCTGCCAGAGGCTGCAACCAAATCCTATGTAAGGCCGTGGACACCAGTGAGAAGACAATTCTGTGGAGTCTAGGATCCCTGTGCAAATTAAAAGCGAATCACAAAAGATTAATTGCTTCCGGTCTACAATTTGTAATTAGTTCGGTTGCGCGGTATTTTTTTTGACTTCAGAGTATGACCCTCGAAGTGAGTCTTTTTCAAAACTCATCCTACCTACCTGTATAAACTGTACAGATGTAATGTATTTTTCATATTGTAAAGTTTCAATTACTGAGAACAACCGGTATGTACAGTACCATTATTTAATTACATCTTACTTTACAAAGCTTCAGTTTCTAAAGCTTCAAATTAACAAAAGTTACTTCTTGTGTTATTAAGTTACTCTGTTTTGTAGGGATCATTTTGTTACTGCTTTTGTGCCCAGACAACTTTAATCCAAAATTCTGTCCTTTGCAGAATATGCGCCATTTTTACTGTGTTTAATGTGTAGAATTTTATCTACTGGTTCCAGAGGGAGGGTTTAACTATTCAAACTTCTAAGAAATTCCTGAAGCATATAGCCAAGTTTTCCTAGAAATGAAAATTTAAAAAAAAAAAAAAAATTCTCCTCAAACTTACCTCTTGCCTTGAAATACAGCCTGATTTTTAACAACAAAGCTTGGTTATGCAACTATTAGTCAAGGCTGATGATATTTTATTAAGTCTCACTGTTCTGCAAGACAATACAGGAGACTTCAACAGGCAGCTACAAAATCTGCTGTGAGAGTCTGCCAAATCAGACATTTGTATTTCTGCTTGAAGACAAAAGGGTCCAAAACCTGCTTCTGTCACAGGTAGCTGCTGACAGGACTGGCAACAGAAACAAGCCCTTTCACTACTCCTAGGACGTAAAATGTTACTCAAAAGAAACATCCACCTGCTGAAAAATGTAGTAATTTAGAACAAATGGTAAAAGTTTACAGTCCTTTAACATAAAGCAAACAAAGAAAACACCCAGAATCTTCAAAAAAAACTTAATGTAGTATTAAGTCTTTAACAATTACTACATTGCTTATTTGTCTATCATTTAATATCTGGATTGAAGCATTCTTATATCCCATTCTTTGGTTTTAAATCTTCAAGACTTCTCAACACTGTATGAGAGTAACTTTTTATACCACTACCCACTACCCTGTAATCATAAAAGATTACAGAAATTAGGAAGACATTATATCATGCTGACTCTGTGAAAAACAAAATGGGAATACGAGCCTTCCAAAATATAGGAAAAAGAAAGTTTCATATGGTGAAACAATTTTTTTATAATAAAGAGAAATTATATAACCACAAATCTATTTTTCTGGATCTTTATCCCACCATATTTTCATGTAGCTTCAAAGCAGAAGACTGAATTTTAAAATTACAGGTCAACTGTTTGTACAAAACAAGGTGAATAGAATGAAAATTAGCTTCAAAAATTGGTAACAAATCGATCTGCATTCAGTACCTGTTAAGTGGAAACAAGTGTCAAAAGAGAATACATTGTACTGCTTATTTATTAGCACTTCGATTTTGTAACATATTTTGCATAAATTATTTCCTCTTCAAAACATTAATTGTCTCTTTAAGACACCTCTCAAACCTGCACACTTCAGTACTGTATCTCTTCCCTACACTGGTTCTTGAATCCGTGGCCCCCTCCCACAGTGCTGCAATTTTCCCACACATTTTGAAAACATTCCTACGCAGTGTGAAAATACATTTATTTTTATACATTGCCAGCAAACACGCAGGAGCTGCTCTGGAGCCCCTGGCTTTCAGGCTGCAGGAAGAAGTTCCCTGAATCACTCCACAGCTGCTTTGGAGGTTCAGTGTTTTGGCATTCCAGCCACTGGAGCAGGCCTGAGCTGAGAGGAGCAAATACCACCCTCCCAAAAGGTCAGTTCAGTTGTTCTCACCCAGCCCTTCCTGTGCTGTACCTCCTATGCCCTCAAGTATTTATGGGGTGTGAACAAGGTCCTGGCACTAATGGAGCTAACTCAAAATGCCCAGATGTTCAAAGGTCCCATGTATTTCCTATTTATGGAGAACTGCACACCTGAGCACTCCTAGTGTGGGACACCAGTGAGTTTAGACTGGGGAACATGAGAAAATATTTTCTTATGCAGAGATGCAACAGGTTTTTGATGTATCTGCTTAAAGAGGCACAGCTGGGTAGCTATTCCCACACACACCAACATTGCCCCTCGTCTCTTCCTCCATCACAAATCAAAGATCCCAGTTCCAGACCCACACGTCACAGGACAAATGGTAGAAGCAGAGTCACAGGATTAGCCCCTCACAGGTTCCTCATGCTCTCACATCACTTCCCAGGCATCTGGAACACCAGGCTCCCTGCAAGCCCAGCAGGCCTCTCCAGTGCTCTGCGAGATGGACCCAACATCAGGGCCCAGAGCAACAGGGGGTGTGTGCCCACCCCAATCCCAGACTATTAAAACATGCCTTTCTGTAAATATTCAGTGGATACCCTTTTTCTTCAGTGGACTACATCAGCCTGAAACTTGCTATTCTCAGTAACATGGATGTCTTCAAGAAAGCTAGATGGCAGGTAGGTACCTTCCATAAGAGATCCTCATCCTAGGTCAGGCTAACCCAGAAAGAGACACACTCCCCAATTCTGACCTCAGCCTGTGTGCCCCAATTCTGACCTTAGCCTGTGTACCTGAATTCTGACCTTAGCCTGTGTACCCCAATTCTGACCCTAGCCTGTGTACCTCAATTCTGACCTTAGCCTGTGCACCCCAATTCTGACCTTAGCCTGTGTACCTGAATTCTGACCTTAGCCTGTGTACCCCAATTCTGACCTTAGCCTGTGTACCCCAATTCTGACCTTAGCCTGTGCACCCCAATTCTGACCTTAGCCTGTGTACCTGAATTCTGATATTAGTCTGTGCACCCCAGTTCTGACCTTAGCCTGTGTACACCTGCTTGCCAACAGACTGTTGCCAGCTGTGCCGTGATTCTGGCTGCACAGGAACAGTAAATGCTTTCCTTCCATGCACAAAACAAAACAGTATCCCCAGAAAAGCCCCAGCCTTGTAGCTAAGTTAGCAACAAGAAAGGAGTCTGGGGGTTCAAGTACTGATTAAGAGGGGGTCACTTTCACCTGTCGTTTCCCTCTGCAGTAGGAGGCACACAACAGAAGCAGCCAAGGGCATCCATCTCTGTGTCACTTAAGGAACACCACATAACCCTGGCAGGTCCTCTTACCAGGAAAAGGCTGGGGAAAGTCATTAAGCTTGCAAAATACAGACTGAGACACAATATAACCTCTAACAATAGAAAACCCCAGACAATTTTAAAAATAAATCTAGCTCCAAGCAACAATTCCCACCACCATCCATCAGCAGATCATGCTTGTACAGCAATGCACAGGGCTGAAGCACCTATTAGCAAAGCAAGCCCAAGCATCTGACTGGAGGTCCTGTCTAGGGAAGGGGGTGTATAGATAGATTGATGACTAATTTGACAAATTCCTGCATGCATCTCAAGATGGTAAATTAAAAAACAACAAACACCATCTATACAAGCCAGCAAATGACTGCTACAGTTAAAAAGTTATAAAAATTTGCAGTACAAACAGTTCTCAAGGGGTCTGAGAGCTACCAATAACATAAAAACCCCCCAAATATACACAGTTTTCAGATATACATCATAAATATCAGACTTCTTTTGGCAGCACACAACAAATGGAAAATGCCAGCCTCAGAAGCTGTGTATGTACTAGGCTTGCTCTACTCAGAGTCCCTCCACTTCCCTCTTTCTCTCTCAAGCCATGTTTTATCTCTCATTATTTCCAGTCCTCAGACTGGACAAGAGAACAGAAATTGTGCAAAAACCTTAACATGGATGCTTAAAAAAACCAGAATAGAAGTGCAAGGGCAACACCATGATCTGAACTGTAATAAATTCTGGATATTGCTACACTAGCAACAAAGGTCCTCAAAGACAGTGAATGTAATTAACGACACGATCATGTACAGTGTCACACACAAGCAGCTGGATTCAGTTCCCAGCTGGGTGGCAAAAATGGTCTGCTGAACAGGTGAAAAAGTACAGCTCAACTCATGTCCTGCAGCCTGGCCCTCCTCCCTTGAGGGAAAGGTCTTTCTGCTCCACAGATTTGCACAGGAGCCTGGGCTTCCTAAAGGCAAATCTAACCTGTAAAGCCTGAGTACAATAATGGCTTTAGTTGTTCACACCAGAGGTACACCCAGCCTTGACAACCTGCCTGGCACAGCGGCTGAGGGATGAAACCCAAGGAACTAAAGGCTGGGGCAAGCACACAGCTGTCTGTCCCAGGAAAGCCCCCACAGATCCCAACTCTCTGTAGGCCAGGGACTTCCTGAGCCAAACGTGGCCTCACACCAGCCCCCTCTGAAGGTGCACCACAGCAACTGGTAACATTTACCACTGCTGCAGCAAGGACATCTGCTCCAACAAGAAAAGCTGCCTGCTCCCCTTGCTCTGGAAGCAAAGAATGATCTCCATTTCCACCACAGGAATACGACCATTGTGTAATTAATAACG
This sequence comes from Rhadina sibilatrix, assembly GCA_013400275.1. Lineage (NCBI taxonomy): Eukaryota > Metazoa > Chordata > Aves > Passeriformes > Phylloscopidae > Rhadina > Rhadina sibilatrix. The sequence continues at coordinate 206,248 of VWYO01024383.1, forward strand.
ACACACTGCCAACTTCCAGGGAGCATGGCTAACATCCACTCAGTCACCTGCAGGGCAGACTTATCTGAAACCCTGAGATTTCTCTTAGGGAGAGTACCAGAGTGTCTATCTTATAATCAAGATTCAGCTAACCAGGAAGGAGAAACGCTTTTTCCCAGGTTTCTCAAGTCCATCACAATAGTAAACAAACAATAAACCTGCTTGTCAGAAGTACTGCAAACATTTTTCAACACAGAAAGATACTTAGGAAGCTCTAACAGGTACAAATTTGACCATAATGATCCATATTTAAAAGCAGATGTTCCTTTAATTCCTAAAGAAAATCCAACATTTGAGTGAATTAATAGCTCTATTATAAAATAACAACGCCAGGTTCCATTTTATTTTTCTACCTAATTACAGAACCTGATTAATTTCAGTTACAAAGTTTCAGAATAAGGTGAACATAATCAGCATTCATGATTAATGTTATTCTAATGATCCCCCAAGAAATGAACATTTTACTGCTAGAACTTTGCCAAGGATTTTTAGGTAAGCTGAAGTGCAGCGTGTACGAGTGTGAAAATCCCACATGGCACAGAGCTTCTGTTCTACTCGAGCACCATCATTCTGGTACCTGAGTGACCCACCCTGAGAGCTGCCTGTTGGAGGGTGTCTTGGTTTGGAAAGACAGGTATCTACCAGGGAAACTGGAGTTTCCCTTAGAATGGANCAGGGTGATGGAAATGCAGATGCACCGCTCTGGGGGCGGGGTACAGCCTGGGGGGGTGCTAATGGCCCACTGTCAGAAGGTGTCAGACCTCTCTCCCACAGATGAAAACAGAATACACAGATTTGGCTCCACAGCCCCGGACAGAGGGGCAGCCACACAGGAGCCTGCTGAGGGACAGCCAATGAGCCCAGACACACAGCTCAGCACCCCCAGCCCTCTGACACTAAAGCCCCCACACGCTGACAGGGGACACTACAGAGTCTCACCAGGACAGACGTAACGCTAATGATATACAAATGAGCATTAATTAGTGCTGCATTAGCATAGCACTGCTTTGGGTTAACAGTAACTGGGATGATTGCCTTACTAATTGCCTTAGGTCAGCTGACACGAGCAGGCTGGATGGTCTCCTTATGAACACCAGAAGAATTCAGTGTGCAGTTACACAAGAGTATGCTTTTCCAGCTTCCCACTTTGTATTCCCTAAGAAACAGATTTTTAAGGTGGATGCACTTCAGCAATACTTCTATCTACAATCGAATCATAAAAGTGAGTGCTTCCATGAAACATTTCAAAGCCCAATAATTTAAACATTGTTATACACTAATTCTGTGTTTCTTAGAGAACAAAACCTCATCAACTTTTGCTGAGAATACTCATTAAAAGAAAATGATGTGTCTCTGCAGCACTGTGCACTTCAATAATTTCAGCAGTTTTATACAAGAGTGTGTCATAAATGAGGCATGGAAAGCCATTAACTAAACAATTCATATTGAATAGTTTGTTGTAAATTATGCTTTCAAAAGAAATAATGAAAGTGATTTATTTTTATAGTAATAATGATGCACCTCCCTTTTACGTCTTGCTGTTGGTAACTTTATTTTTAAAGAACCTGTAAACTTGCACAATTAGTCCAGCCTCCACTGCCCGAAAGCCTTATTCTCATTGTCAGGAAAGAAAAAAATACAGCTATCAATGGTGTATCTGAATATGCAAATAGGATTCGTGAACAAGATTTATTTTTGTCTTCTGCTTCAGCATTAACTACACAGTTGATACTTCTCTTTGCCTTCTGCAGCCTAGCTCTTTCTCCCAAGCTTAGCTGTCACAACTGAGATTGCCAGCAGGAAAAGAGAACTACTCAGACTGAGATTCTGGAGGGAAATGCCTCTCAGGTATCCACCTCCAGAGCTGAGCAGCTTTGCTGCCAAACAAGCACATGCTGAAGCTTGTCTGACTCCTTTTCTTCATCACTGGCTCATGCAAATATAGATTCATAAATATAATAATGCTAGAATATACTAATAAAAATAAACCTTTTCTTTTTCATCCTACCACTACACAAGGTGATGTAAAGCTTTGGTGGTTTTATAATCTGTTTGCACGCTAAAGCCATGAAGAGATACGATTAAAAAACGATAGTATGAACTGCCCTAATCCCACTTCCATCAAGTGATTGTAACAGAAACTTGACAAGTTTCTAGAAGGGATGAACATCATGCCCTCCCCATCTCAAAGCAACACCACCTGTGCAGCTGTGTCCTGTTCCGCTGTAAAAGCGGGAGTCAGGGAGGATCCTCTGGATAGATTTCTCAGACGAAAATAAAGTGTAAACACGGCAATATTGTATCTGAGAACCGTCTACTGATTAAAACAAAAGAACAAGGTAAGTGTTCCTACCAAAGAGGGATAGGAAAAGGTACAGAGAGAAGAGAAAGAGAGAGGGGGAGAGAAACAGAAGACGAGGACAGAGTTACCACGGCCCGGCGGGGCCGGCTGTGCCCGGGAAGCAC
>VWYO01024384.1:7239-35091 GCA_013400275.1 Rhadina sibilatrix
TTTTTTGGATAGTAGAAGCATAATCTGAAACAAGGAATTCTCCTTTATGTTACATTCCCTCTAGGCAAAAAAGTAAATATAGGGAGGAAAGGAATTAATGGAGCCTATAACTCATACGGGTGTTGTTTGTTCATATACATCACATTACTCTGCCACGCTTACTCAGTTTTTCTCATCATTCTTTCTCCACTCCCAGCTCTCCCTTCTCTTATCATATTTTTACATCAGCATAACATTTTGGATTTCACAGAATCCGCTCGTAATTTACTCTAATGCTAACAAGGTGAATGTTGGAGATGTAATTTACACCGTGGAGTTGAACGGGAGCCAGGCACATCTCTAAGAGTTGCACCTGCTTTCTCTAGGCTGTATTTAGTGGAATTTTTCCTATAATGTTTAATTCATATTCTTTCTGGGAAAATACTTAATGAGGTCACAATTGAAGTTAGGGTTAGGGGAACTTAGTGCAACTTGCAGTTCTGTAATGTAGATAAAACATTTTCCAAACATTTCAGACATCACAAAATGAGTTTTGAATTATGTGAGTTTCTCCCTCTGCTCTTTCTCATTATTAAATCCATGTTCACTTTCATTTCATTTCCATTAAGAGCATATCCTTTTTCTGCCTCAAGGAGAAAACAAACAAAAAACTCCAACACACACATACAGACAAACCAAACAAACTCAAACAAACAAGCAAAAAACACACCAAAAAAACCCCAAACCCCAAAAACCCCATAACTAAAAAAAAAAAAAAACCCAAGAAAACCCTTTTGTACAAGTAAGCTTTCTAATTTATCCTTCTGATCTGGAGTGATGGTCAATCACTGCCCTTCCCTCATACAGGAAGGAAAGAAATAAATTTTGTCTTGTGAAGTAATGTCCCATTTTCAACATAGAGTATGGAAAGTGCATGCCCAGAGACATATCAATAAACATATAAAGAATTTTTAAAAACTGTTATTTGTGGCACGTTGTTATCTGAAATTAATGTAATTTAGTCAAGACTTTTTCCATGTTCAATTCTATATTAATCAGTTCAATGTTCAATTCTACATTAAAAACTGTAGGCCAGGGCTTTGAGCAATCAGGTCTGTTGGAAGGTGTCCCTGCCCATGGAATGAGATCATCTCTAAGATCACTTCAAACCAAAACCATTCCATGATTCTCTGGAAAACAAACTTATGCCTATCATCAACAAAATTGGAGCAGTTCCCTCCCTACCTTTGGCACGATAAATGTTAAATTGTCCTACTCGGGATTAGGAACAAGCTGTCTATTTAAAAATGTGATTTGTTCTCTTCCTGCATAATTTTTCCTCCTTAGTTTTATTAAGAAAAGTTGGCCCCTGAAAACAACAATACACTTTTTAGTGGCATGAAACAAGATTCTGTGACCACGTGTTAGGAGCTCAGTCCTGAGAGGCGCAGATGATGACCAGAAAAGGTTCCTGATTGATATCAGGGGCAGTGAGGCCAGCAGGTTCAGGTCCCTTCTGAGTGACTCTCAGATTTCTTGGGGTTTCTAAATGAGATAATAATTCTTGTCTTTAAAATGGGGAAGTCTTTTAGACTTGGTCAAATCAAAGGTGGTCAGAACCCATTTCTCTTCCAACAGTGTTGAGTCGCACATCCATTAGCAAGTTGGGATGCGTTGACTTTCAGGTCTTCTCCTCTAGAAGTCTCTGAGGCAGTTTTTGTCTTTCATGTCTCTCTTACATAAATGAATGGAAAGTTCTCCACATCCCATGTAATACAATGGTTTGGTGGTTTTGAGTGCTACAGGAGGGCAAACCTCTTTAAACCTCCCTTTAAAGTACCGAGAAACTCACTGTGTTGGTTGGCAAATCTAAGGAAATACATGAGCTAAGCAGACTTGTCATTGGACTGCATGAAGATGCCTGGTACAAGTGCCTAAAACTGCTAAAATGTCTGGGGTCCATAACAGAGGAAAAGATGTTTACAGAAATTCACTTTGCAATTTATTATCAGAATTATACTCCTGTATTGCTGTAACTTGTGGAAGGTCTGTGTCAAAAATGATAAATGGTCAGAATGCTGTTGGTAATTTGTGTTTGCTATTGAATTTCTGCTCAGCTAAACATCCACTTAGAGCATATACTTCTTGGTAGAAAACATTAAAATAGAAGATAATTTTTTTTGTTTTCTGGTAGAGAAAGGAACAGCTTGTGGTACCTTTAAAGAGCTCATTGCAGTAAAGCCAAGAAAGAAAAAAAAAACAAAACAAAACAAAAACCCAGAACAGATTGCTCAGCCTGTGGCTGGACTGGTACGAGCAATCTGTGCAAGATTTCTCCAGAGGAAAACTCTTGAGGCTTCTGCTGCTGAGAAACATAGCATAGAGTGGTGAACTGAAAACTGTTGAAAAAGCAGAACCTTTACTTAAGACAAAAACCAATCCCAAAGACTTCTGCTGTGCCTGCGATTCTGCTGTTCAGCCTGCATTCCTTTCTGCAGTGTTTTTCTGTTCTAAATGAGTATTCTGGAAGGTGGAGTCTGCAAAAATTTCACACCTGGGCTGTTATAGGAACAACCTGCTCCTATAATTTAATCATTTAATTTAACTTTAAGCCTACCACAAAAAAAATATAAATAATCCCCTATTTATGAAAAATACATGGTTTCTTCCCTTGGTTCATCTTGCAGTGCACTGTTGATTCCAGATGGAAATTTGATGCCAATCAATTCTACAAGACCTTCCTGTTTTCTTGCCTGTTTATGTGTGTTGTCTGCTTTCATAACCCTGTCAGTGTTCACTCCATCCCTTGTTTATAGGTGAGGAATTTCCTTTCCTAGAGGAGACACACCTGGAATAAAAATACTGATTTGCACAAGCCGTGCCTTTGCTTAGCATGAAATTTGGAATTCGGCTGGAATTTGTTACAAAAAGCAGGGCAAGTGATGATGAAGCATCACTTGATGGGGTAGCCTGGAGAAAGGGAAACCTGGATCCACACAGAGNGCCATACCTCAGTATGGCAGAGCCACGTCCTCCTTGCTGTCCAAGCTGTGAGTTGTGGGGAGAATCCACCTGGAACAACCACCACTGTGCTCCCAGAGAGGGGGTAGCAGGATGGGGTAGCCTGGACAGAGGGAAACCTGGATCCACACAGAGATGGAGCACAGTCAGTCTATCACAGTGAGTGCATCCCTCTTTGAAGCAGTGGCAGGTGATTCCTGCAGGCACCAGGGCTGACAGAGCAGGGAGCCAAGGCAGTGCTCAGCCTCAGAAACACCATGGTGCTGGACTGGCATGGGGAGAGGATGAGTGAGGGCTTCTTTCATCCTCAGCCTAGAAAACCCACTTCCTGACTATCAAGTGCTGTAGGGTGGTTTTCTCTGTTGGTTCCAGCCTCCCCTCTTGTTAGCTGTTTGCTTAAAGCTGGTTTCTCAGAGCTCTTTCCCCCCAGGATGGCAAAACGACTCCAAAATTGGTGGTGGGGTCATCTCTGCAACCTGCATGTTGACAACAGTGTGTTTTTGTTCCACCATAGCATATGCCTGACAGGATTTTTTTTGTTGTAAACACGTCCTGGAAAGGGTTTTTTGTTGGTTTGGGGTTTTTTAATATATTCCCCCCCCCACACCTCTAAGCCAAACAAGGTATTTGGATTCTTTGGCAAATGAATCAAACACCACCACCTTCTCCTGCCATTAAAAACATATTTGTGAATTTGCCACTCAGTCTTCTGAAAATCAAGCTAGGTACATGACTTGTGTGTGTGCACAAGGTGTATCACCTGTTGACAGCCTTACCCTGGAGTGCTTTAAAGCTGTCTGAATCGTGGTTGTTAACCCTGTTCTCGTTCTGTTTGAAGAAAATATCACTTCTACTTCAAATTAAAACGCCTGCAGATTAAATACTCTGAGCTTTTGAAAGACTTCTATAGGGATCTGTGCCATTTGCAGTAGGTATTGTCAAAGGCAGTCAATGAGCAATGACAGCTATGTCATCTCATGTCTAATTGCCTGAAGTATATTGCTCTCCCCTCACAGTCTCTGTGCATCTTTATGATTGAAACACATAAGGCTTGATGCACTAAGGCAGTTTCTTTCAGAAAGCTATTTCTCCTAACAATATCAAGTGTTACAATTCTGTGTATTTGGAAAGCTGCACCGTTGCTGTCAGCCCAATTAGTTCTTTAAGGCTGTCTGGAAGGGAGAGGGAGAAGTGGTTTCCTACTGTTGTGGGGTTGGGTCTGTTATTCAGAAACCTGTTTAAAGCACATATGGAAGTGAGGGTGAACTCTCTTACCCAAGCATGAGGTTTTTCAATCCTTGTCTCAGCTCTTAAGCAGTCACATTTCCCAAAATAATTCCCTCTGTCTCCTTCACTTGTCACTGCAACCTAAATTGCAAACCCTTAGCCTGTAATGAGTTGCTGCTGCTGTTTCACTAGACCTTCACCAGGGCCTCACATTCACGTGCTGGAGGCTGGAAGATTTTTAAAATAAACTTTTTTTTTTTTTTTTTATTGGCTAACCACAGAATTGAAACTCGGGTCCAGACATCATCTCACATTTTGGTTCCAGCTATCTGTTTCATTTCTTTGGATTTCCCAAATTCAATTGGGGCCTCTCCTTACCTGTTTGGGATGCTACTGTAAGGGCCATATCATTCTCTTTTGCCTTGGCCATTTTACTCTTTTTTTTTTTTTTAATTTTGTTTTTTTTCAGTGCCTTTTTCTAGCACAACAGATGGACGTGTGCACTTCTGCGGCTTTTTTTTCCTTATGATTCCACACTGTGAATTCACCTCCTCAGCTAGGCCAGCCTCTCAGTTATATTCTTAGATAAGATCTTTTGTACACCCTGCGAATTATTCCCCTTGTTCTCCCTGAAAACATTTGTTAAAATTTGTTAAATCCTTGAAGTCCTCCCTTAAAATATCCTTTGGCAGAATAATCGCGAAGCAGTTGACATCTCTCCTCGTCCATCTGTTGTCTCTTATAATGAGGCAGGAAAATTCAGGGCTATTTTTTTTTCTTTTTTTTCCCTTGTTCACACAATATTTCTTAAGTGAGCCTTGCCGTTGCAGTGACCTCTGACAAAACTGCAGCAGTGACTGTTGTCAGGGCCAGGCAGGCTGTTGGTAACTGAAGGGTTTTCTCCCTGTGCATTATCATCAGAGTCTTGGCCCTCAGCATCCCTTTTGTGTCACCTATTTTTCCGTGACATCGGGGAGAAGTTCCCAGATGGTGAGGGGACTGTATTTCCTTATGCTCTGCTGAAGTGCACTGCACGTAGCATCCCTGGCAATCCAGAGAATGCACCTTGTAGATAACCAGCTGTTCTTGGTTCTGAAAACAGGTACTGCTGCCGGAAGTATCAAATCTCATCGTTAACTGCATGAGGCACAGTCTTGCCTGCTTTCTGCATTTCAGTGGAAGTCCTTGGAGGGAAGAAAGAAATAGTGTGGGTTTGATGGAGATTCGTTGTTGTGTAAACAAAAAACCTAATTTTTAGGTTTATTTAGCAACAATTGTGTCCTTTTAATGCCAAGCAGGCATTTAGCAGTTGCAGGTGACACTGAAATCAAGATGTTTACAGAGCAGTAGTGATCCTCTCAGATTCAGAAAACTGTACGGCATAAGAACTGCTGACATCTTTCTCTGAAGTGTGACAACAGTGCCATCCATTTGTACAGTATGATCAAGGGCCTTTCACTAGCAAGAGCTGCATCTGCATATTTTCATTAATTCCCTAATAGCAGCACCCATTCTGGGGAGCTCTGCATGAGCAATACATTTCCTCTGAGACATCCTGAGGAAATCAGATTTACTCAGTAGGTGTGGGACAACCAGGCTGGACGTGCCCTGGTGTCCAGACCACGTCCCTCAGTGCAGCACAGTATGCAGACAGTGGTTCCTGTAGCACTGCTGCAAAGAAATGATTGCTAATTTTAAGTGAACTGAAACTAATTCCTTAAGACCCGTTTCTGCAGGTTATTCTGGCATAGCTCTTACAAGAAAAGAAATCAAGTCTTAGACTGGAGTCTAAAATAAATGAGGTGTGGTTGCATCATGCACAGTGTTTATGCTTTGTTATCCCAAGGTGACATTTCCCACAGGCACGACACAGTGGCCAATTAGGGGCAAAGCAGCAGCATCCACATAGTAAAGGCATTCCTAATTCTCTTTTTCCCTCACTTTCCTCTAGTCATAGGTCCTTTCTGTGTATCTCTGTGCCAAATTTTTCCATCTTCTCCCTCTGCTGTTGTTGTTTGCTCTTCCATCACTTTCCATGCTGGCAGCCCATTGTATAGAGGCTGGAGAGCTCTTGGAAAGTATTTCTGGATTTCTAGTCCCTGGGAATCTGCCTCATTCCATAAAGAGCCATTCCACTCAGGCAGAGGGGGTTTTACTGGCAGGGAAACCAACATCTGTATTATCAGGATAAAAGGGAGAACTCTTCTTCTCTTGGCTAAATTTGAAAAGCTAGGCTGAACTCTGAAATTCCTTTGAAAACAGGGCATTTTCTTCCCTCTTTATCCACTGATTTTAGCACCATACACTCAGCAATACCTTTTTTGCTCTGCTCTTTCTTGTCATTATCAGATTTATGTAGCTGTTGGGTATGTATTATTTTCTAAGGCTGAGAAGACTAATATCATCAGCCATAATTCAGTGGGTTTCTCCTGAAGCCATTACCATAATTAAGATAATGACATTTAAAGCGAGTGTTTATTTCATAATACTTTGTATGGCAAAATATAATTAGATGTTTGGCTGGATATTTATATGGTTGAAAAAGGAATTTAAAGGCTGAATAAAGTCTGAATGAAGCAGTAGTTTAACTCAGAGTGAATGTGGAACTTAGAGCAAGCATGCAATGAGCACACCATGCAATCTGCTAATAGAGAGGGAGATTTTCTTAATTCCCCTGCACTTCAGGAATTCTTTGTCCAGAGTGACAGCTGTGTCTTTAAATTTACAAAATGTCCACAAGTCTTGTTCCTAACTGTGCCAGGTTAATCTTGTAAATATTTATCTGCCTTACATTTGAAGCAAAATAAAGAACAGTTTCTTAGCACACTCTGCAGTGCAATGTGGGCTTTTCCCACCCTGTAGGAACTTGTTTATGTTGCTCACACACACACTTTAAGCCTGAGATCCCAAGCAGAGAAGGAGATGCAAGTGAAGAATTTAGTTGCCTACCATGTGGCTCTAGTCCTTCATTTTTTCATTTGAAATAGCAAGTTTTGCAGATATGGATATGGCTAAAGGTGTGTGAGAAAGGAGTTGATTTCATGCTTCACAATGACATTTTAGGCTTCACTTGATGCCATTTGTCTTTTTTCTTTTAGACAGAAGTTCTCTATTTTTTGAATATTAGCCAAGGGTAAGATATAACCTGACTAGATGAAGTGCACCTTTTACATATCTCACTTGGCATTAAAAAAAAAAAAACAAAACAGAGGGAATGGAGAAAAGGATGTCCTATCTAATAAGTAACTCTGAATAATATGAGGGTCAGAGAGCATGAGAAGAGGAAAAAATATTTAAACTTATGTATGTCAACTTTTTCAAAACCAGTTGAGTGCTGATTTAGTTATTTAAGTCAGTGTTTGTTGCACACAGCAGTACTAATTTTTCCAGTTCAGTGTTAGGTAAAATGTTTAATCATATAATCACAGGATATTTTGAGTTGGAAGGACCTTAAAGGTCATCTTGTTCCAACTCCCCTGCCATGTTTATGGACACCTTCAACTAGACCAGGTTGCTCATCAACCAAGTTGCTCCTTGAATCCCATCCAACCTGGTCCTGAACACCTGAACAATAGTTTAAACTATTATGTCTTTGAGGAAACCATTTCTTTGTTGGCATACTCCCAGGAACTCTCATCCTAACACTTGCTTTCTCAGCCAAGTCCTGGAGAAGGTCTCTTTTCCAACCATGTAGTGCACACTGTGTCTGTCACCCATTTCACCTTTCCAGATACCTTCTCTTGTGAATACTTCTACCAGCGTGAAAAATGATTACTCTGTTTGCTGTCAGTCCATGATCCCTGAAAATATTTATCCTTCCCTCTGTTAGCATAGTGTAGTGGATGGCATCCATTTCAGTGGAGTAACTCTGAAAATCAGTTTTTGAAACAGCATTACACTCAGAGTTTCTAATGAAAGCCTTCTCCTATCATGTTTGCTATACCATTTTTCTGTGTCTTTGGAAGTTTCTTTGCCCCTCCTAGTCTGGTTTTTCTGGTTTTCTCCCCTTCTTCTAAATCTCTTCTCATGGAACATAACATCGGATGGGTTATAAGGCTTTCTGTGTTCACTGGGCTAAGTCTGTGCTGTGGTAAGTGATGTTATGCAGTATTCACTCTTTCCCCACTGTTCCTCAATTTTCTAGTTTGCCAGCAAACTTCTGTGTGTTTTTACCTCAATATTTAGTTGGAATTTTCTCCTCTGCGCCTACCCAGAGCAAAAGAACCTTGGTTTAGCCCTGTGTTCAAGCGACAAAGGGTGTAAGACACTTGATTCTTTTTTACAAATCCCACCACAAAAGCTGCTCACCTCAGCAGTCTTTTGGCCGATGAAATGATCTAATTTCTAACTGGGATGGGCATCTGAAAGGGATACTGTGCTCATACACACTGTAGACAGAGACACAGGAGCTAGCAGTGAGGTCTGGAAAAGGCTGATGGTGTATTTTCAAGGGAGGTTGGTCATTTTAAGCATATTCTGTTTTGCTCTCAGCTTGGCTTAGTCTTAAATCTTCCTGTGGTTTTAATTTGCTCTCAGTTCAAGGCCTGCCCTTAAACTGAAATCTTATTCCCGTTGAATTTTATACCAGATTTGCTGGGTTCAGTGAGACTAGTTTCATTTCCTGTGCTTAGCTGTACTTGAAAGCATGGCGCCAAATTTGGCAAAATGCAGGAGAACTAAAAATAAAGTGGAAACTCGGCCATAAATATGATTTATCTTGATAGCGGACATACACTCCTTCCACCTGAATACGTTTATACAATTACAAATTTGGGTACAATTAAGTTTTGTTTGTTTTTTTTTTTTTAATTAGACTTTTGAAGATGCTTATCTTAAACAGCTGTTTCCAGTGTTGCGTTTTGCTGTTAATTGAGGTTTGCTTTCAGCTGAAGCCCAAGATGAAGTTCCACTGGGGTGCTGAAAAGGGGTTCATAAAGGGACTGGACAGTTTGGTGGTAGGGAGAGGCATTTTGAACTTTGACGTGTGTGTGAATGAGGTTCTCCTTCAGTGGCCAAGGATGAGGGTACTGCTGGTACCACCACATGGAGCAGATGTCCTTCAGCTCTGTTGATGGACGGACAAATGTTTTGGAGTTAAAACATAATCGCCCTTTTTCACTCCAAAATCTGCCCCAGGCCCCACATTCTCCGTTTTTTTTTGCCTCAAATTCTGCTCCTTTTACCTCAGAATTTCCTTCCGCTCCCCATAATCTGGCCCAGGTCCCCAAATCTGCCCTCTTAAGCTTAAAATCGGCACTTTTCACTTCAAAATCTGTGCTTCTTACCTCAAAATCTGCACTTTTCACCTCAAAATGCGGGCTTTTTACCTCAGGGTTTCCTCCCAACACCCCAAGCCTGCCTTTTTCACCCCAAAATCTGCATTTTTACCTCAAAATCTTGACTTTTAACCTCACGATTTCCTCCCACACCACAAAATCTGCCCCAGACCCCAAAGTGTGCGTCAGACCCAAAATCTACACTTTTTTTCCTCAAAATCACCACTTTTTACCTCAGCATCTTCTCCAAATCCCCAAAATTCACACTTTTAACCTCAAAATCTCCACTTTTTACCTCATGATTTCCTCCCACANTGGCCTAACTAAACCTGAGTCCAGTTCTGACGACCCCATTAGTGATTGCATTTGCATATGAGCTTTGTCTCCTTTACACATTTCTTCAAAAAGAGGTACTGCCATCATGATTCTAAATAAGCTGGAAGGCTAGGAAAGTATTATAAAGAGGGGAAAAAAAAAAACAAAAAAGAGGGCTGTAAATTTTTTTTTAAAAACCTTTGTTAAATGTTTTACCAGATCCGTGAGCTTTTGCCAGTCTGTTCTGTGGCACTTAAAATCGTGAAGCATCAGAAGTTGTACCCGTTTGTTATGCTGTTTGTATTTAAAAGTTACCAGAAGCTGGCAATAATTTTTTTTTTTTTCTGAGCCCTTTACGTTTCATGAGGACTGTGCAGGTTGCTGGAACTGGCTGTGCAAGTATTTTAGATTCCTTTATAAAAAGTATGGTCTTCATACTGTAAGAGGGAGTTGCAGCTGTCATGCTGTTTGCTCTGTATATAAAAATATTTTGAACGTTGCACACAAGGATATATGTTTACTGTGAGATTTCTCTGAGAATCGTTCTTGACTGTGGTATTGGACAGGTTTTAGAGGAGAAATTACTTTGAAGTATCATGTATCTAAGATTGAAATGGCTCCTTTTGTGGAAAGAGCTGTCTAGGAACTTCAGTGCTGGGGGTGTTTTTGAAAGTATGTCAGATTCAGTAGACCCTAATAGCAGCGAATTATTTTTCAGTCTGTGTCTCTTAGAGTTCTGTTACTCTCACTTTCCACCACTTTCCTCCTTTGATTTACAGACCTTGTGTGTAAGATTCATACATTTAGGCAGATGTAAGCAGCTGGAAGCAATAGAGTTTGAGCACTTTGAAAGGCTGAATTTTCACAAGTGGTTTGGGGTTTAGATGCTGGGAGTCATTATGTGGTGCTTCAGAATAACATTTAGAGAATTTGCTCTCATGGCAGAGATTTGAAAGAGTTTATTCATGGGTTGTATTTCCCTTCTAAAAACTTGAATAAAATTACATTGCATTACATTTTTAAATGAAGAAATCTGATTGAGCCATGCAGACACATTTTAGAAGGATATATATTCTAATGGTACAAATCACTACTTTTATTCTATGTATTCATAAAACATGTGCTCCCAGAAGCTTTGGAGAGAACCTTTTTTCTTGCCAGCTATATATAGTATAGTGAATGTTTCCTTTAAACTCAAGCCAGCATCCCATGTAAACATGATAAAGTTAGCTACAGCAGTTTTACAGGGCAGCAAGAATTTGTGGTCTGACATTGTGCTTTTTTTTCTTCGTTGCTGTGTTTCTTTCACAACTATCCTTTCTATCCTTGGAGGCTGGTTTCATTAGTTGTTATACAGGTTTCCCATGTTTTTATCCATACCTCTCTGTGATTTCACGTCCTCCACTAATTCCATGTTTTCTTTCAGTAGGTTTTTTTGCAATGCTGACAATAGTTTGAGGGGCACCTAATTATAAGCCACACAGGGCATTATTTGCTCATATTGTGTCCTCTTGTTCATGGCATGTCAAGTGGAGTGCTCCTTTCCTCACCAACAGCATAGGGAATGAAGCCACCATAATGCAGACTAGCAGTCCCAGATTGTTTCAGTGTTTGCTGTAATTGCCATTCCTGCAACAAATTGTTCCACAGACTTGGGCACTGTGTGTTAGCCTTTCCTTTAGCTATTTCAGTACTTGCTACTTCAGTAGCAGGGTAAATTTTCCCACATCTGTCTGTTCCTGGTCATGTAAGAGAGGAGTTTCATACCAATTTTCATGGTCTTTGGATAGTGTTGTACACTGATGCTTTCAGACAGGAAACATGGATGTGTGTGACCTATAAAGGGACATCAGAGCATGTGCTGCATCCCTGATTTCTGCAGGGCCCAGGTAGCACAGAACTGATACCTCCATCCATCAGGCTTTCATTTCTATACATCATTACATTCATTTCACTAAACGAAAAGACTTGAGAGGGACATTCCACATAGGGCAAGAGGGAAGGGCTGAACGAGGGAAGGTTTTAGCTTAGGTGCCAGTAATGCCTTGGGAAGGCTGACCTCAAACAAGGACCAGACAGAGCCAGAGAATAAAGTAGGGATTTATTGAAAGGCCTCCAGGATACACCTTGGGCAGGACAGGAACCTGACCAGGGCTACACCCAAGGTGGATTAAAATGGTCACAAAATGGATGGCCGGTTGCAAAGTCTTACATTTTTATAAGTTTTGTGCCATTTGCATATTGGGGTTGAATTGTCCAATTCCAGCTTCAGGCTGTGAGGTCCCATCCTCCTTGTTCCTCCCTCCAGCCACCATTGTTTGTGCTTTTGGGCCTGAAAGTTGTCCTTGGTCTCCAGCAGGAAAAGGATTTGTTTTGTCTCCCTGCTCTGTGGAGAGAGCTGGCTGACACTTAATGTGAGGCTCAGAACTGCACCCCTGGGTAGCACAGAATCTGAAAAACATGAAAGCTGAAACTTAAGGCATCATCAGGAAGAGATTCTTTACTCTGAGGATGCTGAGGCACTGGCACAGGTTGCCCAGAGAAGCTGTGGATGTCCCATCCCTGGAAGTGTTCAGGGCCAGGTTAGATGGGGCTCTGAGGAGCCTGATCTAGTGGGAGGTTTCCCTGCCCATGACAGAGGGCTTGGAACTTACATGAGTTTTTAAGGTCCCTTCGAACCCAAACCATGCTATGATATAAGAAACCATGAAAATAGTTTCAGGCACTCCTTTTCCAGAGTGGAACAGAAATTACAGTTCTGGCCTTCTTTAGAATGACCGTGATCAGAGCATCACCTTTTTTAGGAGTATGATCATGCAGAGTAGCATTCTCAGGGAGCTGGAACCTGACAGGTTGCCTGTGCTGAATTTACAGAACAAACAGCAAAATACTACAGCAGACAGAACTGAAAGGACTGGGATAAGGCTGTAGGGGATACAGTGAAGTCTGGAATTCTTCAAAAGAAATGATGAAATATCATAAGATCAACTTCAAGCAACAATATGCATGGTCTTAGTGGACCTGTAGCTGTGTAGGTGTTCATATTTGCAATTCTAGTGGCAGTGTGTGTTCAAGACTAATTTTTTCCTTTCTTGCTTAAAAGATATAAGATATCCAGGCAGACTTTACTATCTAGCTTAATTGTAATCTGTTTTGAACTATTTTTTTCCTTTTTTAAAATACCAGGCTTTGAGTGTCTCTTAAAAGGTAGTTTTAGAAAGATTATAACATCCACCCTGTTTTTGTTAAATAAGAAAACATAGTTACTCACATTCTGTTATTAGAATGTCTGTTGCATGGAGGTGATTTGAAACACACCTTTAGCAGAAGTTGCTTTTTAATGATACATTTACATGTGGTTTCAAAATAATATCAAGATAAATCTCTTCCTTCTCTTTATAGACTGGATACTCTCTGGGGTAATTTCTAGCAAATTTTGATGATGACTTACACAGTTGATATATTCTACCCAGGGAAGTAAAAAATGTGAAGCAGAAGTTGGAATGAGCAGCTAAAATGGTCCCATTTCCTGCCAGACAATTTGCCTTTTGTTTGTATTGAAGTTGATGCAGTCTGGAAGAAAATAATGCGCTGGTTTTGCATTGCAGTTCTTTAAAA
Organism: Rhadina sibilatrix; assembly: GCA_013400275.1. Taxonomy (NCBI): domain Eukaryota; kingdom Metazoa; phylum Chordata; class Aves; order Passeriformes; family Phylloscopidae; genus Rhadina; species Rhadina sibilatrix. Next base: position 20,676 of record VWYO01024384.1, read on the forward strand.
ATTATTACCCTTATCTTCTATTCTGTTCAACTCTACTATCCCAGTTTAAAAGGAATTGAAGTCAAAAGGCTCCTAAAAACCCATTTGGTCAGTAAAAATACAGGAAACTGATATTATTGGCATTTTCTACAAAATATCAGGTGCCAGCTGTCACTTTATGTTTGCCTACTCCACTTCCACAAAAAAAAAAATCATCAGGATTGTTTTGATTTTTGGAATATTTTAAATTTTGCATTTGGAATATGAAAGGAGAAAGACATTTTTCTTTTTAAAGGGGAAAAAGAGGAAAATAAAATGATGATATAGATATCTTGATCTGCTTTCCACTTAGCGCTTTCTCTAGAAAATACCTTAGTTATGTTTTTTGTGTTCCCAGTTTTTAAGTGCATTTGCAAGTCAGAAAAGGTCTTGCTGACAATGAAATTCTGTGCCAGGTGTCATTTCTCTTTGGTGCTTCATATTACCACGTTGAAAGAAAAACAAATCCCGAGTTGCTCAAGTGACAGATGTTTCTACCCATACCCACAGTCCCTTTACCAGCGTTGCATCAGACATTTTTCTCTTCCAGGGGCCAGTCAATTTGAATTCCCTGTGATTCCAAATTGTTAGCACCAGAAAGCAACTGTTGGTAACAAACAGAAGCCTTTGACAGTACAGGCTGTGAAATTCCTTCCCGAAAGAGTGAATGACTCATTTCACTGCCCAGCTTGTCAGTGCCGTGCAGGCAGCGTTATTTGGATTGATGTAATTGCAAAATGCCTCCCACTTGTGGGGAAGCACAGGGGAACAGCTTCATTTTTGTTCCTGGAGAGGCAGTAGAATACTGTTTGGAGGAAAGATTTGAGTGCAGCTTTGCAGCCTGCTCTAGAAAGAGGAAGTCAGGGTTTGGTGGCCTCAAGATGTGGTTACAGATGATCGTCACCACTTTGACTGATGGTCAGCCCGTTCAGCAGCTGCTGCTGCTGCCAAATAACCTGGAGGTCCTTGGCCTTTAGAAACACTTTCCTCCCATTAATGAAATGGTGTTCAGGGGAGGTGCCATTATTTGCATGCCCAGTTCATCCTCTGGTAGATCTCTGTCTTGGTAGAGTGCAAGTGCTGCTGTGTTGGAGTTACGGGTTTATTTGCAAAGACTTCAGTGCAGGGTTATGCACTAAAGTCTTTGCAAATATACCTATAACTCCAACACAGGAGTTATTTTACTAAGGAGTAAAATCAAACTTCAAAATTCTGCCTTTTTTTTTTTTTTTTCTTTTTAACTTAATTTTATATGTTCAAAACCACNTTATATGTGTAAAACCAGCACAGGTACAAATATAAATACATACATTAAACTTTTTTTTTTTTTTAATAAAATGGAATTATTTTAGGACATTTTGGAAAAGCAGCTCTCACTTGGTGCTGAAGACTGTTTCCACTCTGAGCTAGATATTGATAACTGCCTGGTTAATGCAGGTTAAGAGGCTGAAGTTGACACAAAGGATAGTAATTGCTTCATTCCCAGCAGTGCCATTGGGTACAGAAGCCACATGCTGTAGGCCAGGCTAGACTGGGGGCTATTACATAGAGGACAGAAATCCTGATGCTTTTTTTAACCTTCTCCATAAAAAATAAGATAGATCATGACCAAGGACAAATAGTCAATTTGGTTGTAAGAATGAATGATTCTTGAGAAGGGGATTAGATATAAAGTGCTTCCACGTGGTTGTTCTCATTGATACGTACATAAATCAGAATGCAGAAATATATAAATAAAATATTTCTAATATCAAGGTTAATGATGAAACAGCCTGTAGCCAAATTGAGCTGATGCTGCTTACTCCAAGGCTATCTTAAATCTCTCTGGGCAGGGGAAGGCAAACAGCCCACCCAAAAATTCAAATGCTGTTAGTGCCAATGTCCAGTTCCAGCAGACATTTACTTGTACAATTGGATGGGCTCGTCATTAACTTAGAAGTTAAGCTCAACTGCTGCCAATTAGGATGTGTTAATTTGCATGGGCCACTTGATTGCGTGGCATCCTAAGAGACTGTGATAGGATTGCTGTGGGAAGAGGTAACAAGTAAATCTTTGGGTTCAGCTGATTCCAAAGACAGCTGACCAAAAGTGCCTTTGGCATCTGTAGCTGATGATACAGTCATAAATTTTTTGCAGCATCTTCATATTGTATTTTTCACTATATTTACCTTTGGGGCAGAATATAATTCTTTGGCTGAGAATTGGATATTTAGGTAGATTTCAATCTTCCAGCTTATTAGAGGGAGTGTGCTTGACATTCACGAAATGGAACTTTTATATAAGGAAAGTGACAGGCAGGAAACCATCATCGTGCCATCCCACTTCATTAGCTGAGGACAAAACTACAGGAGAAAATTATACAGGGCTCCTATGCAACTATCAAGGGTTTGTTTCTTCTGTTGCTTCTGGTTTTTCTGAGTGGAACAAGCTACAGAATATTGTTCTACGTATCAAGAGGTAAAGCATGAGGATTCTGTTAGATGTTTAGATGTGATTGCAGTTTTGGTATTTCTTATCCTGGTTTCCCAGCAATGGATTTCCTCACTATCTGCATCTGTCCTTTTGTCTAATTCAGTTCCTTTTCTGCTCTTTCTAAAATACCTGTGGCTCTCAGTACAGCCTTCAGGTTGGAGCAACACACTGTTCTGTGTTACAGAACACCTCAGACTGCTTTAGAAGCAAACTTGCTGTTTCTGGAGAGCATTAATTTCATTGTAGCAAAGAACCTGTTGTTGAAATGAAAAAAAAAAATGCAAAGAGATACTTCAACTTTTTTAAATGAAAAAACTTCAGTTGGCATCGTTGCTCTGTCAGGCGGCTCAGAAAATATTTGTTTTATTTTATTCACAGCCAAAGATTATCTTTGAATTCTAAAAGTTGGATTTATATGGTATGTTTAGTCTTAGACGTGCAAGGGAAATACTGAAATTTTAGAGGCTTTAAGCTCAACCACTTGAGCTTGAGCACAGGCAGAAAATTGTTATCTTGTTGGATGGCCAATTTTATCAAGTGAACAGTCTGTTGGGGAGTGGGCACAAGTGTTTTCCTGCTGTTCTGTTTCCCTAATGGATTTGACAGAGGTCAGTGGCGAAATGGGCAGAAAATGTGATAGTTTTCTTTGGTCTGAAAGGTGGTGGCCTTTTTAGAAGGTTTGGACAGATTTCAGGATCTGGGACCATTAACTTGGCTTTTCTGAGTAGAAACATTTTTAAAGGATACAGGAAAAGGAGGGGGATAAAAGCAAGACTGAGAGCTAGAAGAGGTTTTTGGTTTTTGGTTTTTTTTTCACTGAATTTGTAATGGGGAAAACTTCAAATTGAGGCATTATTCTAAAAGAAGTTTTTGTGGGACTTTTATAGTTTCTAGTATCTGAACAGTTACATAAAACCTTTTGAGCTTTGGCTTTTGTTTGCACCATGAGCTCAGCCTGGCTATTCTAGCAGCCTTTGAGAACATCTGCACGTATTTATGGACTCTGAAGCTTGAAAACATCAGATCTTTGGGTTACAGTGAGGTTCTGGCCAAGTAAATGCACCATTATTCATTCCAAATATTACCCAGAATGATAGCATGCCGTTTCCATCATTATTCAAATAAAAGAGCCACTGAATGCTTTTTTTTGGACTTTGGTTGTATTTTTTTTTTTAAGTCCCCATTAAACTAAAATATGGGGCATATAGGAAGAATGCAGAAGCGGATTCCAAATCTCCTTGTGAATTGTCAGAATTGATGTTGAAATGAGCTGTTAGAACACAGGTTGGAGCCAGGAAGTCGGTTTTCCTTTCTAGAGCTTAAAATGTACTTGATTTGAGGGGGAAATGAGGAGGGAGCCTGAGGGAGCATCACTCTTCAGTGAGTCCTTGGTGCCTGCAGTATGGGAGGGACTGAAATTCCCCAGGAATGTTCTTAACTTCTGTGGGCACTTCCCAGTTCTGTGGCTCTGACTGGGGGAGCTGAAGGAAGCCCTGCCAGGACCATGACTGGAGCCTGATTTTCCCTGTGCTGTGCCACAGGGCTGGAAGTTCACAGCACACACAGGAGCACTCTGACCACTGACGAGAGAACTCGCCACGCCAGGTTTTTGGCTGATGTACAGCAACAGCAGGTGTGAAAGTTCTTCCTGCGTTAAGTATTGAGGTTATGTCTTGGAAGCCTAGAATTGTTAAGGCTGGAAAACACCTCTAAGATCATCAAGTCCACCTGTTAACCCAGCCCTGCCAAGTCCACTGCCAAACCACGTCCCAAAGTGCCACGCCTGCACACTTTCTGAATACTTCCAGGGATGGTGATTCCACCACTTCCCTGTGCAGCCTGTTCCAGTGCCTGACCACCCTTTCAGTGAGGAGATTTTTCCTAATATCCAATCCAAACAGCTCCTGTTTCAACTGAAGGCCATTTCCTCTCCTCCTGAAGAATCCTGTTATAAGATTAAGAGAAAGGACAAGCAGCAATTTGGAAACCAGGGGCACAGAAAGACTTTAGAGAGAATTAAAATGTTGTCAGAAATACCACCAAGTTGTTGGCAGATGTTCATCCTTCTGTGAAAGGTGTAGAGGAGGCTTCACTGATTCCTAAAAGCAGGTAGGGAGCACTGTTCTCCAAGAAAACACCTAGTGTGGTGTGGTGTCAAGCAGTTTAGATCCCCTAGAGCATGAATTCTGGGATCTGACCTTTGCTGCCTTTTTAACATCATTGTTAATGGTGTCAGACACCTGGCAGGAGAGGGCTAACTGGGAATTGACCTCAAAGAGCTGGAGAAAGTCTTGGTTTGCATGGATGCAAATGGAAAGCTCCGTGCAGGTGCTGCCTGCAGTCACCTCCATCTGCTGTCCTTGCTGTCCCCACCCATCCCAGCTGCCTGCAAGAGCCACGCTCTGCTCCCAAGACAAGGCTGTCCCTGCTTGGAATCTGATCCCTAAAAGGGTAAAGCTCTGCTAAATTAATTAATATGTGTTTTTTCTCCCAATGATTTTTATTATTTCAGGAGTATTGTTTATTATTTCTGTCCAGAAATCAACTCTGGCATGCCAAGGCTTCACTGTATTTGGCAGCAGTTTTTCTGTTACATCAAAGATGTGTTTATTGAGATTTTTGTTTGTTTGGTTGGTTGTTTTTTTTAAGTTTGGTGAAATTTCACTTCTACTCATTAATTTTAAAATTCAGTATTGATTTCTGTATCCCCCTGTTAATTGTTTATAGTGATTAATTAAACAAAACAAAAGCTTATATTTGTGAAACAGCTTATAGATACTGAACATACTCTTTTTTAAATATGTGTGGAATGAATAGAGAAGAACTTGAATTAGAAAACAGTGTTTCCAGGCAATTAGGTACTAACTTCAGATGCTCTAACTGCAAAACCAGTTAATGAGTGCACTGTGTACCCACCAACACTGTCAGTGTTAGCCTTAATCAGGTACAAGGCCATGGAAACTCGGCAGCTGTAATATCTAAAAGTTCCTGGCACATGGTAATTTAAAGAATTGTCTTCCCCTTTCCTGGGATATACATCAGTGTCACTTTAGTGGCAGTTAAAGGGCAGGGTAACAAAGTGAAAAATGACAGCTCAGTCCTCCAAGTGAAAAAGTATTTGGCATGCATGGCCAGAAGTGATGTGATGGGACATGGCAGAAGACTGACCGCAGCAAATTGAGTGGCAGAGTTGGCACTGACCTTACCAGGCTGCCAGGATTTCATTTGTAAGCTGCTATCCATGCTCATGCTGTTCTGCCTGGAGTAGAATTGGCTGAACTGCTTCTCCTGTTGTCTGTGTCTGTTCCCTGCTCTCACAGCTCTCTGAGTCCTATCTATTGCAGTACATGAGGCACAGAGAGAGAGTATTGAAGGATAAAGTATCATCTTTGTTGTCCTGTATCCATTGAGGTGATAGCCCAGGGGCATTATTTTAATGATGCACCAATCTTCCTAATCAGTTTAGTGTCCTACTTTTTACATTTTTACATTATCTTGGTCATATTGCAAGAGAGAGATCTTGCTTATCTTCCCTTTCCCAAAGGGCTGTTGATTTTTGTTAAGAAAGGTCTGGGATCACAGGGGACATTAATTTTTTTAAAGCTGAGCACTGGTCAGCTGTATCTAAAGGTTTTCCATCTTTAAGAAAATGAGTTTGCACTCTTTACCGTGGTTATCAGTCATATCAGTTCTGATTTTTTGCTCTGCTAGATATAAAGAATGACCTGAAATGTTGCTCTCTCCCTGTTCACTGTAAACAGTGTATTTTAGAGCTGTCCAGTATGTGTATTATGCTCCTGTCCATGTGCTCTTATTTATCTTCTTGAAAAACTTTTGAAGTTCTCACTAATAAATCAGGAATGCAGCAACGAGTTTAGAAAAGTACAAATCTCGGCAGTTTCACTGGCTCCATAATTCACCCAATCTTTCTGGTTAATGCCAACAAAGCTGCCTAACTTTGGGTGCTTTTCTAGGCAGCTGATGCACCTCAAATATACGTCTGTCTGAAGAAGATGAGGGGTAAAGTGCCTTAAATATAAAATACATAAATATGTAAATACCTCTACTCAACATTTGCATAGTTGAAGTATTAATTCGTTGCATACTTTTATAGAGGTCCAAGCGAAAACACTCTGACAACGCTGCCAACCCCAAAGTTTGATGTTAACTGAGTTTTGAATGCTTTAATATTTATGTATGTTTAAACATTAGAGAGACCTCACAAGTCATTTAAATGAAGTCAGGAGAGTACATGGCGAGGAAGTGCTTTAACAGCTCAGTGTACAGCATGCCTTTTGTAATTCACACAAACATAATGTTGTCCATACATTGACCTTGGGGGCACCTAGCAAGGGCCCCTTTCTGTTCAGGGCCACAGTGGTCAGCAGGTGTGTCTGATGACTGGAGGAGGAGGATGTGAATCCATTGTTTGTACCTGTACGTGGCACTTTTACACAAACATTTCAGCACTGCTCAGCTTTATGCAGGCCATTGGTCACAGCTTGGATTTCAGCAGGTTGTTTTTTGGTTTTTTTTTCTTTCTTGAAACAGCATCCTGGTTGCTGCAGTTTCTCTGCATGCTGTTAGATGGTTATGATGCAAGCAGGTAAACATGGGGATAAAATCAATTAAAGAGGTAAACACCCTTTTCCTGATGCACTGCTTCGTGGCAAACTTTAGGAAAGACTATACCTTTCTGTCACTTTAAAGATCATCTTTGATGTGATCACTTTTAAAGTGATATCACTTTAAAATCAAAGACTTTCTTCTTTGTTAAAGAAAACATCATAAAAACGTAGAATAGTTGGGGTTTGAAGGGACCATCTAGTTCCAATCTTCAATCAGCCAGTCACTGTGAAAACCTAGAAATACTCTGTAGAATACAGGCTGTCTTTTCTTTTCAACCAACATGAGCAGAAACCATGATAACCAAGTCAAGTCGTGCTCTGGGATGGCAATATTTTGGGGTTTGATGTCTGTAGGTTAAGAATGTCACATTTACAGCAGTACAAAAATCTGTTGTTGTTTGAATGAGACTTAACCCAGGGCTTAATTTTCTGTGTGTCTTCAGTTGTGTGTGACCTGGAAAGGATTCAGTGTGTCTGTTGGCTTTTTAAGTGCAGAATCAGTTTCTGGTGTTTGTGGTGGAGCAGATTCGAGGTCAAATGGAAGCACCAAAGTAGAGAGTATGCAGCATTGGTAGGTGAAAATCCAAGGTTGGATGCCCCTGACTGTAACCACTTCAAGTCAGGTAGATGGCAAAAAAATGACTGACTAAAAGCATGCAGGGTTTTTTTTTATTATTATTTTTGATGTTTTTCATAGTGGCAAAGCTCCCACTACTGGTGCTTTCACCTGTTGGATTTTTTTTTTTTCCCGAAAACTTCTGTTTTCAGTCCTGGTAGGAGAGGGCAAAATGTTGAGGTAGCGTGGAGTTTAGAGCAAAGTCTACTAAAATACTTAAGTATTCTCTGAAGTGCATGGTTAGATCTAGAAACAGGTAAATCTGAGCTGTTCTGGCATGGGATGCTCAGTACCTGGTGTAATTCTGGGCTTCTTGAGGAGCAGTCTCAGCTTCTTCCAACCTGGATGTGCACCTGGGCCTGGAAAAAAATGGTGACAAGTGTGTCACATCAGTAAGTTTTTCACCATCAACCACCCAAAGACATGGGAGGGAGAGCTGAAGCTAAAGGCAATTGCCAAATGCCCTTGGGGATTGGAACCTCACTTGAAAGACTTGTGCTGATTTACTGCTTACTAATTCTCCTCTCTTTTTCCTTGTGTTTCTTCCTTTCCCACATAGCAGCAGAATTGTCAGGTTTAAACCCTGCAATTGAACAAAGCAACCCTTCAGTTCAGGAAAGAAATGTTTCCTAGAGTGTCTGCTCAAGGGAAGTTATCAAGGTTTCCCTTTTTTCTGGGTGGGGACCTGGGTGGTGGCATTTAACTTGTGAAGAGGAATTCATGGATAATTGAAAATGGTTCTTTTCCCTGCTGACTGCACCTGCAAACAGCAGTGATGATGGTGATTAAGGGTTGGTGTACACTTGTGTACAGCAAATCACTGTTGTGCCCTGCCTTATATTGCATTTTTATTAAGAAGAGAACAATGCAGCATCATTTTCAGTGATGCTCTGAAGACCACAGTGACAGAGATTGCCATCTGGACCAGAGCAGTGGTCTCACTTTCATCCCTGACATCTTCATAATCTGAAACTAAAGATTGTTTCTCTTTTAAAACATGAGGACGTCGGTGCAAACTAATCACTTGATCCCTCACCTTGGCTGATAGCCAGTGTTTCTCAGTGCTGCTCTCCTGCAGGTGATGTAGCCAGGACCAAACTGGGTGGTTTTTTTCTCAGTGACAAGGTTTTTGTGTGCTGTTTCAGTCTATCAACAATTTGTACTAACAACCTCCTGGGGGAAGGCTTAAGGTTGCTGTGAATTTTTGTTGATGGTGAAATCAAAAATGGATGATTAGACAGGGAGATGCAACTTGTATTAATCAGTGAACAGTTTCAGCCTGAGAAATCATCACAGACATCATCTGCCCTTGCATTTTTTAACATCACAACAAGAATTTTCCTTTGAAGTATCAGTGGTAGCCTTGAGGCACTTTGAGGCCACTTATACTCTGCCTTTCTGTGTTGCACATTTTGGTAAAAAATTACTTCGGGGGATTTTTGAGACTTGTAAATGAATTCTTACTGTTGCATTTGAGTCAAATATATTGTCTTGGCATGCAATTGAATTTCAGAAACAGAGATGTGAGTGACTTGGGAGTGTTTCAGTATCAAAGTTTTAATGGGTTTTCTTCATTTTACAGATTTAATCACCACGTAGTAGGCATGTAATTGATTTTTAAGCATATTTCATTATTGACTCCAGTTGGGAGTTTATTTGAAAAATCAGTGCCATGATACGGCCACATGTCTTTTTCCTTCCTCTGCAATTTGTGTAGGGCTGGGGCTTGACCATGGGTTTGTGTTAATTCAATGAGCTGGGCATGGTTTATATGAAAAACCCTCTGCTGTCTGAAGTTGCTTCATAATTTTTTGAGTATCTGAAAGAGAGAAAATGAAAGGTAATGAGCTGAATTTGCTGAAGTACTGGTTGATGTACGTGGCAGATTGAGAGAAGCAGAGCAGCTTTGCCTCCACTGCCATGCACCTGACAGGAGGCACTGGTGGAATGGGCTCAGATTTATTTCATCCCTGGCACCCAGCAATCCCCTGTTACTGTCAGAGCAGGAAATGGCACTGGGACTTCCCTATAATTATCAAATCTCACCAAAAGCCCTTTGCATCTCAGCCCCCCCATCGCTTATCATTCCTTCCAAAACTGCACTGCTTGTATTTTTCCCCCTTCATGGTTGTCTGCCACCATTTCTGGCCGTGGCAGGGATGTTAGAGATGGAGGAGGGGAAAAAAAAAAGCCTCCAACCTATCGAATTGGCTTTCTTCAAAGTTCTGGTCTCCGTTTTGGGTAGAAAATTGATAGGACAAAACAGAATTTAATTTTTTACTGTTCACAGCTTTACTTGAGCCTATAAAATACAGACAGATAAATAACAGTCAATGTCTGTAAAGTCTCGAGTAAGAGTGAAAAACTGGATAAAATCATTTTGTGTAGGGGATGGTTTGGTACAAAATAGCCAAGCGAAGGAGTTCAGTGATGAATGATTAGAAGGAGATTGAGACATTTATCCCCAGGGCAGGAAGAGGGACTGGATGGGTGTAGGAAATGATTTGGAGGATTAACTGCAGTTTGAAGAAAGGGAGGAGAGGGGAAAATAACTGACAATAGTTTGCAGCAATGATTTGTATCACAAAAATAATGTTTCCAACCAATGCCTCCTACTCAGAGGTTTCCAGGGTATAAGGACTGGAAATTATGTCTTTACTTTGTTTTAAGTAAAGATGGGTAAATACAGAAAAGTACACAATAATCAGAAAATTATTTGAAATTGATACAATTTTTTACAGGCATGTAAATGCACTAGTTTTGCTGGGGGAAGGTAAGAAATACAGCAAACCAATAAAATCTCATTCTGTGTGACTCGTGCAGACACCAGTTACATTAACGACAAGGAGGAATATTGTCTGTGTTGGGGTTTTGACATTTTAGCAACAGAAAGTATGTTCCTTTCTCAGCTTGGCATTCCCAAGAGTTAGAACAGTACCTCATAGTCTGGTTTAGGAAGCAGTGTAAGATTTAGTGGCATTACATCTAGCATAACGCTTCCAGATTCATCAAACTGTATTGACTAAATCTTTTGTGCTCATATGGGATGAAATTCAAGAACATGCACATATAGGTCTAGTGCTGCAGCACAGCAAAAGGACCTGTCTAAATCCTGTAAGATGCCTGCTTCACCTGCTGCATATTTGTAAGAAGCTGCAAGTGCCTCTCTGACATTTCCTATTTGTAGTCCAAGGACTGACATCTCTTTTATTTCGCCTGGGACTTCACTGCCCGTGACAGTTTTGAGCTACTGTAAACAATAAGCTGAAAATTTTTTGCTCATCATATTTTACTGTCAGAAATCCTTCTCCTGTAGCCTTCCCTGGCTGTGTCGGTGGAGTTGGTGTAGCAGGGGGGATGTTGGCCCTCGTATCTAGCAATGTTTTTGGGACAGATCATTATTTTGTCAAAAGCACATCTAACTTGAAGGCATTAAATTTTGCAAGCTCTGTCATTGCCAACTGTTCTAAGTCCTGGTGTTAATCCACATTATTCATCTTATTTAAAGCCCAAAAACCAGTGCTTTCTTGTCAGTATTTTGATGCCCTATTGCTAACCTATTGTAACTTTCCTTCTAAAAGCGACCAGTGTTGACAAAAATGAATTGATTTTGGAGAGTAATAACAAAACTCAGCATTAATGGACAGATTATCCACAATATTTTATTTGATAAGTTGTATAATATTTATAAGTCACTGGCTTCGCTTGCCTTGAAAACTAGTATTGAATTTATTGAACGCCATGGATAAGAATTAGTTACAATGACAAGAATAAATTGATGGTTTTCTCCATGAATTTTTCAGGAGTGATGCTGCAGCAGCACTTAATCTCCTCTCAGCATTTATCATAAAGTGTAGAGCTTCTCTGAGAGTAAGTTTGTATGGTAATGGTTGGCACCAGATTTAAGAAGTTGTTTTAGTGCCTAAATAACTCAGGAGCGAAATGTTCAAAAGGTTGAGGGGAGTGTGCTGCCAAGGATTTAAGAAATAATAACATCTGGAATCCCTGTTTCACAGCTTTTTTTACAAGACTTAAATACTGTGGGCGCCTTTAGAGAGGTATTATGCAGCACAGATGAGACAGCATGACAAAAAATAAGACATCAGGCCACGGGAAAAAAAAATTCAAATCCTCCTTCTGTGAGGGGCTTTTTTTTACCTAAAAGCTTTTTGGTTCTAATAGACTTCTCTGCTTAGGGGTGTAAAGAGGGTCAGAGTGGAAATGTGAACATGCAGATTTTGTTAAGAGCTCTCTACTGACTGCCCTGTGGCATGGGCCTGCTTGCACCTTTTGAAGAAGGTAGTGAGGTTTTTGTGGTGGCTCAGAGCAAGGACCTGCCCTGAGCACTTCTGCAGATTTCTTCTCTCTGGGAGAATATCCTGGCTGCTGAAAAAGGCTAAATCTGGTACTCAGATTTATACTCAGTGGATACTCAGCTCCTGAGATGCTGCTGCATGTGTAAGCTCAGGTACTTCTAATGCTTCTCAAGCCTGTGACACAGACAGAAAATAGCTACACTGAGAGGGTGTGAAACAACATGACTGTCCATTTCCTAGGTGAGTTGTAGTGGTTATTTTTTTAGTAACTTTGTAGCTAATTATTTGAAGCAAAATTGGGTAAATTGTTGGCCACCTTTTCCATCTGGTTAGTATCGCACAGCCTGATAAAAGCAGCTTTCTCAGGTCCAGCAATGTTGTCAAGAGCTACATCCAAAGAAATAGCAGGTCTCCTGGCAGAAAAAAAATACATATTCTACACACCTGGGATGCCTCTCAGGAATTATTCCCTTGGCTGCTTACCCGGGCTCTGGGTTTTGAACACATGCCAGGGTGTAATAAGCTGAAATTAATATGAGGATGGTATTAGAAATGAGGCAGAAGGTTGCCCTCCCCAGCAGAAGCACTATAGGCTGGGGATGTTGTGAGGTGCCTCTTCAGGGTTTCCTGACCCAGGAGGAAGCATTCTCTCATCTAAATGCTAGCACAAGAATTACTACATCTGAATTTTCTTTGTGCTGTGAATCTTCTCATGTCTCCTTCCCTGTCTGGTGCAGTTTGGCCCTACTGTAGCCTGCTCTGTTTTCCAGGTGGGCCCCCTGAGGGTTGTGCACATCATGTGGTCTCCATGAGCCAGCCCTTTCCCTGTATATTTTCAGCTTGTGGCCCTCACACGTGGCATTTCCTTTGTTGTGGTTTTTGCTTTCTGCAGGCCTGGTAGTCATTCTGAATAGCCCTGTCCCTGATGACCATAATGCTAGAATGAAACCTTTCACTTCAGATTGTTTATAGACACAAAGCTGGAGGGCTGGAGTGGATTTGTGACCCTGTCTGTGTAAAGCAATCCGTAGAATGCCATGATTTTTAAAAACTCACTCATCTCTGTGGGTATCTGTAATGAAAAAAGCACATTTAATAAGTTTTTCAGGTCCTCCTTTATTACCTTATCATTGGTCCTCACAGTAGCTTAATGTAATGGTCTGAGCATATAAAACACCTGTGATAAAATTGAATTCCTGATAATGATTTGCACTGTGAACCTAAAGAGAATTCATTTAAAGCCCACTTGTGAACCTTCCCTTCCACATCAGAGCAGCTCTTTCACAGAATTAGTACTGAAGCAGTGCAATGATTCCAGAGGGCTGAAACACGTCCAACTTGCACCCTGAGCTGTCTCCAGTTGCTTCCATAAAAAAAAAAAAAATGGGATGTTTACTTGTCTCAAAAATGATTTTGAAGATGTGGTGTCTGGTCTTAAGATGTGTTCAAACATAATTTTTGGTGGAGGAAGAGAAATTAATTACAATTGCTCTTCGTTTTGAAACCTAAAGTCAGTGTGCACCTTCTCTGTCATTTCTGGGGTTCGAGGAGGGTTTCACTCTGCATTTTATTCTTTGGCCAGTTTATCTATGGCAGCATGTACTTGGAATTAAGCACAGAGATTTTCAAATTCACCAGCCAAATATATGACAATACAAAGGGATGAAGCTCATATTTTTATGTTTGTCTGGCCTGATGCCCTGCTAATTGTGAGAAACAGAGAATGACATGCTGAGGACAGGTCACTGTGTGCACCAGGATCCACTTTCTGCCTGGAAGGGACAGCTATGATGAAATCTGCTTTGCATTCAGGTTTGTTTTGTTTTTTTTTTTTTCCTGGCATAACTTTTGCATCTGATACTGAAAATGTGGTCCAGCACATTTTACAAACAAACCCTTGAGGCTGCATGTATGCTAAAATAGAACTTTATATTTTGTTTACATCCCTTGCAGAAGATTGGTATCATATAAATGACTGGTTGAGAGATCCTATTTCTGTATTTGCTTTAGGCACGTGCTCATTTTAGCTTTGTAGTTCTGCAATCTTAAAAATAAAAGGCTGAAAAACAAGGAGCCGTAGGAAGTTTTGAGCAGAAAAAAGCATTACTCTATACTGTTGCCTTTAGCCCAAGCAGGCAGTGTTTACAAACTCTCATCCTTAGGAGACAGGCTATCTGTACACTGGTTTTGCTGGCTCAGTTTGTGACTCAAACTGGAAAAGGTCAAACATCCAGCAGTCACTGCCACACATTCACACTGACAGCCCATCGTCTTCACAGAGGTTTTTTTTTTCTTTTGGTCAGACTCGTTGATGCTGAGCTCTTGCCATGTGTGTGTTGTGGTTGATGTGTTTGCCCCACTTGTTG
>VWYO01024384.1:45436-77535 GCA_013400275.1 Rhadina sibilatrix
TTTTTTCTGTGGGAGCATCTTTCCAGAAACAAAACACCATGGAAAAGTTCTCTCAAAAGAAAACAGATGGACAAAAAAACCAGCCTCTCCTGGGCTGGGAGGAGGGAAAGGAGCTTAGTAATTTTTCAGATATGCAGGATCGTTAGTTAACAGCATAATAAACATAATGAAGCCACCCTGACCAGGTGCCTTAACAACTTCACAACATATAAGCAGCTAATGGTGAAATCATTGTAGGGTGGGTAAAATCCAGCTTAGGAAGAGACACAAAATTTTTCAGATCATTGCTTTGGTTCTCACTCTCCATTCACTGCAGACCATTGTTTCCAGGAGCATCTTTTTACCAAACCTTGGCAGCAGAACCATGCGTTAAAAATGTTGTAGTATCACACTTAGTGCATAAAACATGAATACTTCTCTTTTTCACAGTCGTGTCATTCTCATAAAACCACTGAAAGAATCCCTGGGAATGGTTTGTAAGGATCTAAGACAAACATCTCAATATTAAGGAAATGGTCCAAGTCCTTATCTCATTACACTGCCAGAATGACTGTTCTAACAGCTCATAAAGACACTTGTAAATTCTTCCTCATGGAAGTCTGTCTTGATTTCGTTCTGTAGCTTCTAAATGATAGAATAAGCTGAGAACAGCAAAATATTTAATTGGGTTACTAATTAAATGTCAGGCGTGGGCTGCCTGTTAAAATCAAAGGTTAACTGGCAGTTAAGAGCATTTATGACAGATCTCTAGATCCAATGTCTAGAGAGATGCAAAATAAGATAATCTCTGGAATATGTTGTTTTTTAGCCTTAAAATGCATTTGTAGACTTCTTATCACTGTTTCTTAGTTCATGGTGCTGCCAGATGCAGGGAGGGAATGACATACTTCCTTTCTCAGTAAGTGTCCTTTTTAAACAGGTATTAAAAGATAGAGTAATTACTGTGCTGAGACTGCAGCTAGTTCAGGAGATTATTTTTGTTCCGATTCCTACAGAGGAGAAGATTCTGTGTTTGAAAAAGAGATGCTAAAACATAACATTGAATTAAAGCCCAAACCTTTTTTAGCATTGGACTCAAGTGAGCTTATTTGCAGTGGTACTTGGGAATTTGTGATTGAAGAACCTGACACACTCTAATGTATTGCAGAGCTCCTTTTTGGCATGGACTAATCCTCATTTTATAGATGGGGAATAGAGCACAAAGAGATCAAGGTATGTTGACACTCCCAGTGGGAGTTCAGTCTAGATAAAAGCTTTAGAGGAGCTGTTTAGCCCTGGAAGTGTAGGGAGGCTCTGCTTAAATTTCCCTACCCTGGTTTTCATCAAGGTAAATGAACCTTCATGCCAGTGTAGCATGCAGCATGTTTCTGAAGAAGTTTGAAAATCTCACATTCTCTCCTACAGAAGAAAGAAAATATCTTTTTAACTTTGCAGAAAGAATCTGTTTTAGAATGTCTTGCTTGCGTTGGTGCTGATGGAAATATTGGCAATTATAAACCACTTGAATACATTATGAGTGCATACTTACAGGTATATTCTTTTATGTATACATATATATATGTGTGTGTATCTGAAGCTGAGTTTCCTAAAAAAGACATTGAATTGGCAGGTGAGTTTTTGATTTTTTTTTTAATAACATTTTTAAGAAGCTTTGAGCCACAGGATTCCGGAGAAGAATTTCTAAACCTCCACCTAATAAAAGTGTATTGCAACATAATACTGGAATTTCACTTCACTGAATATATTTTTAAAACCAGAACAAAACCACCTTACAACTCTTATCTTGTGCTGAATGCTTCATCACCATCATAACGACAGGCTGCAAATCCTTGAAGTCCTTGTATTAGCTGGGTAGTATATTAGTATTAATTGGGTGAGACAGATGAAGTAATGCCAGAAAACATTCAAAGATGATATTCCTGTAGCCTCGAGGTAAGTTTATTGTAGGCTGACAGCTTTTTTGCCTTTATTATGTTAGACGTGTGGCTAGTTTGTCAGTTCATCCATTGTGGATATAAAATGGAGATCAGATGGTCTGTTTGGCAAAGGCAGGTGACCTGCTTTGATCAGGATCCCCAGAGATTACAGACAAGTCTGGTTTTGTACTTAAACAGAAAGTTAGCTGTCCTGAGGAGTTTCTCACTTGTTTCTCACTTTGGGAGCTGCTGGTCTACCCTTTCCATCTTCTGTCAAAAACTCAGCCTGGTGACTGAGAGTAAAACCTTAATGTTTCATTACAAACCATCTTTTAACAAGCTTTTCACTTCTTTTGAAAGCTCATTTTGAGCAGCAGAGGGCACGTTGTGTTTTTCTACGTGCAAAGTTGCTGACCATCATATTCAGTACAGAGGTTTTCCTCCTTTTTCTGAGCTGTGAAATCAGCAAAGGAAAAAAAAAAACAACCCTCCCCAGCCCCTTGGCAAGCAAAATACAGATCCATGCAGGCACTTCCAGTACTTTTGCATACTTTGAAATAGAAATGTTGTTCCGTAGGGAAGTGTTAGCTCACTGAAACTGAGCTACTCAGATTGCTACTGGGGAGTAAAGAACACATTTAAGAGTTTTCTTGGGTTAGGAGCTGCTCCTTCATCATGTTCCCTTTGCATCTCAGAACCTGTGTGACTAGCAAGAAGTTGCTCCAACGTGTGCTCCAAATGTGCCAAATTCTCAAATATTTTTGCTGCGAAAGGAGAGAAGATGGAAGGATATCTCCATATCTCCTTATGTGAGAAAATCAGTTCTAGCACATGTATTAGATGTGTGGTCATTGCATTGGTCTCCTTGGATGCATAAAATCAGCTGCCCCTGCACCAGAAGTATTTACTTGCAACCCTTCTCCAAAAGGAATAATTTTACCCAACTTCTTTTGTGTCCTTGTCCCAAAAATAACAGAAAATGGGATAAATCTTAATTCAGTTGATGGAGACATTTCCTCAAATACAGTCATAGAATGGGTTGAGTTGGAAGGGATCTTAAAGCTCAGTTGGTTCCAACCCTTCTGCCACAAAGGGACACCTTCCACTAAACCAGGTCACTCAAAGCCCCATCCAACCTGGCCTTGAACACTTCCAGGGATGAGGCATCCACAGCTTCCCTGGGCAACCTGTGCCAGTGTCTGACTGCCCTCATACTGAAGTATTTCTCCCTAATAATGATGAATTCTGATTTTCATGTCCACCAAAAGAAACGCAGTGGCTTTCTGCACTTTGGATTGACAGAAGGAGTCATCTTGCTCAGGTTCCTGTGGTGGCCTGAGCATCTGCAAGGGATGGGAAAAGAAAAGGGCTCTAAGGCCATATTAATCTCTCGGTAGCTCTGATGAGCAAACTTAATTTAGGCTGAAGATTTAGTAAAAACCTGCAAAATCTGGGAGTTTTTACATTACAGATCGCTCAGTGTCAGAGCTTTATTCCTACTGTGTGGTGCTGTACTTCACGTGCAGTCATTCAGCAGTCTGTCTGAGATTTAAATCCATCTGAGCTCCTAATAAAATATGAAGCAAAGGTGCATCTTAAAATCCAGCATGTCTGGGAACTGGAATTTTTATGCTGAAGTTTGGCCTTTTTTTTTTTTTTTTCCTCTATCTGTAAATCTGTAAATTTTTCTCTGTAGGTAAAATTCTCTCTGGAAGTTCATCCTGAAGCTGAGCAAAGCTGTTGTGAATAACAGCTCTTGCTGTGAAAGAGTTCTGGTGTTTCACTTGAAGGTTGCCCTAGAGCAAGTCAGTGTGCCAGTGAAGATTTCTTGTGCCACCTATGTGGCCAGGCTTTTCCACCTTCATTTCAGTGCTCATAGAAATGCAGATTGAGGCTCTTGGTGGAATTTCAGAGGTGGGTTGCTTTGGTTTAGCAGTGTGGAGTTTGTTTTTTGGCTCATAATGCTGTGGTGCATGGTGGCACCAAAGAATGGGCTGTCTGTAAAGACATTTCTGAGGCTGGGGACTTGCAGGAGGAGTTCTTTGGCGTGTTTCTAGTCAAAATCTTCAGCAAGTCACCTGTGAAAGTGTAATTGCTGCAGTTGTAATCCAATGAAGATATTGCTAAAACCCTCATGCAAATGATATGTGTGTTACATACAGCGAAAAACTTACTTTTTAAATTTGAAACCTTTTTCAAATTTAAAGTGGCTGGTACAGGAAAAGTAGAGGCTGATTTGCAGTCCATTCAGGACTGCATGGCTGCCAAATAAGAAGGGAGTGAGATACGTGAATGGGTGGAGGTTGTGGTCTCTGAATGCCATGGATATGTAGCAAAGGTCTCACTCTTCCATCTGGGCAAAAAAAAAGATGGAAAGCTCAGTGTGATATTGTTGGCTAATAATGAAGAAGTTATCTGGTGCATGATCTCTGTTTGGAACACAGATAAAAGACCAGCTGTTATCTGTATAATGCACACGTCATTGAATTGGTTAGTGAAGCAAAGTTTGCATTTAAAACCATCTAAATCTGTGATGCTAAGTCGATTTTAAATCCAGAAAGGCACCATATGAAATACTAGTAAGTGCAAATATTCTTCCAACATATTAATAATAGCCATTTCTCTGGCTTTGAGAGCTTTTGCTTATTTAAATTGCTCTGTTGTGATGTTACATATGTAGTAGATGGTGCCCTATACACCAAAAAAATCAGATGATGAAGAAAAGAGGAATTTGTCACCTGTTCATTAGAGAAACATCCCAGGTCTGAGTTCAGAAGGGAATGTAAAGTGAACTTATCTCATGATTAGTAACCTCCAGCTGTTGTTACTCGACAGTGAGCTCACATACTATAAAGGTAAAATGTTAGAATTTGGGAAAGGTTCTTTCTACCTGCAGGAAAGCATGACAAATGAGAATTACAGCATCCCACATATTTAATTGCATTTACCATGACATCTAGCAGATGCTGGAGAAAACAGGATCAATAGTTTTGTGTCCTGAGGGAAGGTCAGCTCACACCAGATGTACCAGTTTTCTTCCCCTTCTTATATAATAAAAAAAATGTGCAGTGAATTGATTTAAACCTTACTTGCATCTCCCTAGAGAAGTATGTATGTAACAGCATTTCAGCTTTACTGACAATATAGGCACCATTCATTTACCCAAACTCATTCCACCATGCTAATGAGGTAATCTTGTTCTGAAAGAACAAGCCATTAAGAGGAAAGTTTGTATAGGGAAGCTTCTGAATGGGGTATACAGAGACTTCTGCTGGTAATCACTGGGGAGCCTAAAATAGGATATAATGCGTTCTTGCCAGTTATATTTTTATATTATTTACATTTGCTTTAATGCAAAGCTTGAGTTAAGTTTGGATATGAGCTTAGAAATGAGAATGAAAATCACCTTTATAGGTGAATATAAAGTATGGCATGATGTGCTACGTGAAATGTCATTACTGTAGCACTGGAAAGGAAAATGTATACCTTAGGAGGAGAATCACAGCTGATGGATGGTGTGTTATCAAAGATGAATTTTGACACCTGCCTATCTTTTGATCTCGAATAAACCATCTACTCAGTTCTGAGTTTGTTTAATCCTTACTTTATAGGCATGTTCTCTGCTAGATAGCTGAAGCTCTATCTTAAAAATGGCAATGGCTTAAGAAAAGAGATAATTAATCTGTGTTCACCTTCAAATTTCAGACCGCTGAAAATGGGGCAAGTTACTCTATCTCTGCTTATGTGAAAGTTAAATCTGCTGGATGCTGTCAAACATTTAAATTGGTGAAAGAAGAATTTTACAGATGGGTCCATCCTTTTTGGATACCACCTGAGAATTCACTGTTACGTGGAGGTCAACTCTACGTGTAGAAATGTGTAATCACTTGGTGCTTGGGAAGAGATCTCCCAGAGAAACTGTTTATTAACTCCGTGGTGTGGTTCACAGCCTTGTGCTGCTGAGCACACAGAGCAAGTGGTTATCAAGGAGAGGGCATTGCAAGGTCATGGAATTCCTTTCCCTGCTGGGTAATCACAGCCTTTGTGGATAACCAGTTGCCCTGTGCTCTCAGCCTTGCAGCAGGGTGAACTGCAGCATCCCTCCAGGCGTGCTTACTGATTTTGGCGTGTCACGTCTGCAGGCCCCTTATTTACTTACAGCACACACAGTGTGTGTCCTTGGCTGATACTGGCTGCTTGTCCACTTCCATCTGGCATCAGCAAAATGCAAGGGTGACAAGATCCTGCTTTTGTTTCCTTTCTGAGAGAGTGGCTGTACCTCAAGCGTTTGGTCTTGTTTTCATTTCTGCCAATTAACAGCGTAAGTGATGATGGGAAATTCTGTTTGGAAATGGCCGTTCCTTCATGACCATCAGCCTTTGATGGCAAACTTACTATTTGCTTTACCTGGTCTATGAAGATGATATAAAGTCAGTTGAATGTATATTATTAATAAACAATATTCCCTGATTATGTGAACAAATAAGTTTAGTCGTCGCCGTTGGACGCGAAAGAACGGCGCAAGTCTTGTCAGAAGGCTGATGCTCCCAAAAAAGGGGCTGGTTTATTCTTAGAACCTATTTTTTATACCTTTCTACAATGTGCCCACCT
Source organism: Rhadina sibilatrix (assembly GCA_013400275.1). Taxonomy (NCBI): domain Eukaryota; kingdom Metazoa; phylum Chordata; class Aves; order Passeriformes; family Phylloscopidae; genus Rhadina; species Rhadina sibilatrix. The sequence continues at coordinate 51,964 of VWYO01024384.1, forward strand.
AAGAGCTGGGATCTTTTGAGCCGTTGGTCACACCAAGGGTCAGAAAGAGAGAAATGTGAAAAAGAAGATATTTTAGAAAGCATGACCTTGTTTATCAGTTTTCGTCCCTGGGAAAGAACTTCAGAAAACCCAAACATGGCAGGCAGTGACTACATTTAGTCATTGAAAGTGAGGTTAAGAGCTGAGGATACTGAGAATCATCAGTGGTCCAATGAATTTTGCCTTAAGTGTGAATAGAAAAGCTGATGGCAATAATTGCCATTTCTAGTTTAATTACTTATCTAAGTCTAGGTTTGAATAAAGTTCACAGCAGTAAATGAGAATCTGATATTTTGTTGTGGAATTTCAAAGTCTTTCTAGTTCCTCAAAGACAGACCAAGCACTCACAGTCTTTATGCAGAGTGAATAGGGAGTTCTCATCCTTGCAAGAAAAAAAAAAAATGATGACAATTTCTTTAAAACATCTCTTTTTTGGCTTCTACAACCTTAGTGCAGAGCACATAGGCAATGTAATAGCAAGAAATGTAAAAGCAAGACATCAGCTGCAAAAAGGGCAAAGCAGAGCTGAGGTGAGGTTGGAAAGGGGAGGTTGAAGGAAACAAACCACAGCCGCTGTGCACACTCAGTGAAAAGCAGTATCCAGCTCTGCATTTTACTGCCAGGGGGCATCCTTGGAAAGTATGACCTGAACCCATTGTGCCCTTCAGTGTTGGTTGCATTTTCGCCATGGAAACTGAAGATACAACATGGTAACAAGAAAAGCAGTCTTTGCAGACTGAATATTATGAAATGGTAATAATTTTGCAAACTGAGTTCTCAGTTTTGGGCCTACAGATGAGATTTTATTGACTGATACAGTGTTTGATGCCTCTCAGAATCAGGGCCTTTCCCCACGTGACCATCTGGGAAGACAAGGTTATTTGGGGCTTTCCAGCAAGAGTATGTTACAAATGGAGAGGGGAGTGTTTGGACAAGTCCCTGTCTCTGCCCAGGCCTCTGGCAGTGGACAGGGACTTTATTGAGGCCCAAAGCCCACTTTCCAGGTTCTTTATAATGGTCTATTACAACATGAATTATTTATGGAATCGACCAAGGGAAACAGACATAAGACTTTAACAGATTACTTAGCACACAGGATAGGCAAAAGAAACACTACCAGCAGATAAACAATTTCAGAGCATCAGTGAGGTACCTATATTTTTCTAGCTAGCAAAGAAGTAGTACAGATTCGGATTCAATGTATCTTAGCATCCAGTGTCTGATGGGACATACATCTGGTCCTTTCTCTCAGTTTCTGGAACAGTATCCACAGAGATGCATCCAAACTTCATGGGAGAAGTCCTGCACGTTCCCAGGGAGTGTGTAGGAGGCTTCTGTCTCGGTGAAAATTCGTGTGGCTTTTATAGTGTAAAGCAGCGTATCTCAGTCAATGATATCTCATTTTTTATCTCTCTCTACATCTCGCTCTCCAGACAAAGATTATTTTTAGCTGTGGGTCTCACCCTCTTGGTGCCAGAGATAACCCCCCCTGTCAGGGAATCTGTCCCCTGGGTTCTCTCATCCATATGCACCAGCTCTCTGGGGGATGAGGGGGAGACGTCCTGCCACGGGGCATCCTTGCAGCATTTTCAGCTGCTTCTTCATGGCTTTGTTGTTGCTCTTTTCAGCAGAGCACCGTGAAGCTGTTGGCTGGATTTAATGAATAGTCATTAGTTAATGCTGTCAATAACACATCAGAGGGAATTCCTCCAGCCAATGTTCGTCGCTGCACAAACCTACCACATCTCCTCAATTCAGCCTGCAGAATGTGCAGGGAAAGAAAATTACTTCAGACAATCTACTTACCCAGCCAGAAATATATGTATATATAACCCCAAAGAACTCTGAAAATGAGTGTTTTCTGTTATACACAAGTGTCTCCCAGATATTTTTAGGTTGGTTTTTCTTTGTTTGCTAGGGAAAGAGATATGTGAAACGCTTACATTACTTTTGATTTTATGTATTTCTTTCCTCAGGCAACAAAGATTGGATAGGTCACGTTCTCTGAAAGTGTCTTCATTCATTTAGTGACAGTTTTCTCACCCTTTTCAGCTGTACGTGATGAGGACTTTTCAATGTAATGGATTTTTTTCTGAGAAAAGAATGAAATGCTGCTAATCTGACCTGAGTGCTTTGAGTACCCAGATTAGATTTGTAATCTGACACAAACCAATTAACCTGGTTTTACTCTGGGCTCATAAAATATGAATTATGCTGAAGTATTTTGAATAATTGAATAATGGATGTGACTTCTAGAAATATGAAATACAGGCTTATTATTTGTGTTGGAGGGGAAAAAAGGCCCAAGGCTGCAGGCACTGTTGTGGGTTTTTTGCTGTCCAGCCTAGTTTTTGGTTCACTAATGGTACAAATATTGATTAATGAGTTCAGTAAAGATGTGACAAAGCTGTTGCTGCTGCCTCATGTTTGTTTTCCCTTCTCATGATACATTGAGCAAGATACAGAATCTTGTCCAAAAGCTTGTAAGTGATAAAAACATTACAGCCATGGGAGAAATGTACTGTAAGTGGCATGCTGTAGCTGTGATTTCTGCCTTCCATCAGCAAGTAGTGATTGAATCTACTAAATGAGGGAAGGCTGCTCTGCCAGTTAGGGCATTATTGAAATGGATTTTGACATAGGCTGTTGCCTAAACAATCAAAGATATCAGCAGGAATAGGACACTGGCTATACAGTGTATATATCCAGACTGTGTAACATTTAAGCAGCTTGAGGATATTTTTCCTTGTGGCACCTGAGTATCAGCATTTTCCTAGTTGATGTTTTTGATGTCTGCAGTTGGTGTGGCTTTGTTCCGTTGTTGAAAAACGAAAAATGGAAGTGAAATGGAAGTATGGAAAATGAAAATGGAAGTATGTGAGTGAGAAAAAAGGAGAAACAGGAGCTGTTGAGAGGAAAAGTATCTCAGATGTAGAGTAACCGTGTTACTGTATACCTGGGGAAAAAAAAAAAAAAAAAAAAAAAAAAAAAAAAAAAAAAAAAAAAAAAAAAAAAAAAAAAAAGGAAGTGCTGATTAAAGTGCCTTGATCCTTTCCTTTCATCCCTGTGGTCACTTCACCTTAGGAATGGTGTCCTTGTTTACAACAGGGCTGCTCACATAGTAGGATATTACTTGTTTGGAGTAGCTGCTTCAGAGCACAGCCTTAAAAAGGCAGGTGAGTTGTGAGGGGGTTATACAGACAAAGAAAATCCAGAGAGTGCTATTTTAAAAAAAATCCCAAAGGGCAGAAGCAGACTGAGGTGCATGGAGTGTCACCTAGGCCATGGAACAGCATCAGCCTTGCTCTCTCCTGGGTGCTCTCACACTGATCATATGGGATCTAAAAGTACTTACAGCAAATCCTGCTGTGCTACAGCTGCCCCAGATTGCTAGGCTAAACTTACCCTTAAACCAAGGCTCAGCTGGCTCCTGTCTTCTCCCACCTGCGCCTCTGCTCTGCCTTATTACTGTTCCTACCATTTTTAATATGTAACTCCAGGAATGAGCTGAGTCCTTCAGTTGACTCAGTCTCACACCATTGGATGGAGTGGTCCAGCAGGGGAGGTTGGCTGGTGTTGGGTGGATGCATGCTGAGCAGTGCTGCAGTCTGCATTTCATGCAATGCTCGATTCATGGGCTGTTCTGGAAAACTGTTTTAGCTCCTATTTAGGCAAAGGTAATTAGGAATGCTGTGAAATACTTTCGGTCTTTTTATTCTTTTTGTGTTTATGGGGAAAAAAAAAAAGGTAAAAGACAGATTTGTTTTGCATTTCTGCAGGCAGTAGTAGCATTTCAAAAAGAATGCAGCTGGAAGTGTTATGTGGCAAAATTCTGGTACAAAAAGATTACCTATGCCAGGTGGATTTGTGTTGCATTCTCTTAATTGCTACCAGAGCCATGATGTATAAAGTCTCCAAAATATCTGGAAACATGGAGACATTATCAACAGGAAGATGCTTTAGAAAAATATTAACACAGCTTTTTGTTAAGCTCTGGTGTTTTTTCTAGGAGGGTTAGGATCTTCATCACATCAGCAAGTGAGAAGCTCATGAGGTGTATCATTAGCAAGGTCCTGCTTCTCCCAGATCTTTTTTGGGGCCAATCTGTTTTTATCACTAATCAGATTCTACTGATTAGTGGCTCGTGCAGAGCAGGTTTCTTCTTTATTTTCCTTGTGTGAGTTCTGTGCTCCTTTAGCAGCCTAGGGATGGAAATTTTTTACTGGGGCACTTCTGTTTCCCTTTCTCCCAGCTCTGCTCCTGTTGGGTGGTTGTTGGAGTGGTGGCTCTGTGTTTGTAAGAGAGTTCAGGCTTTCAAAGGATTATGGACAGATTTGAATGAGACTTCCACAGGCAAGATTTCATGGAGAAGTTCCTTTGCAGACAAGCAGAGCTGTAAAAGTACATTCATTTCAGAGGAACTCCTCATTCAAAATCCCTCAGCTAAGAGAAGAACACTGAAATGGTGGAATAGGTAAATGTTCTCTCCTGCTCAGTTCTCATGATCCCGCTGTGGCTCCCATGGGAGCCCAGGTTCAGCTGTCAGCACCCAGGAGAAAGCCACAACTCAGGAATGTTTCTAACCAGCCTCCCAGTCCTGCCATTTCTCTTGCAAACTCCTGCCAGGCAGGCGTGAGGTGACACATCAACACCTCCTGCTGTGGCAGGCTCTTGTGAATCCCCCTGGTGACTCCATCCATCATTTATATCTTTATATTTATCAGAAAAATAGCAGAGGCTTCTACCATGGCCATTAAAGATGATACTATATTTTGTGAATGCAGGACTGACAGTGTGTATAGCAGTCTGGAGTAATTTTATTTTATTTTTTTTTAATAATAATTAGCTATCTAATTGCATGTCCAAGCCCTGTTGATGCATTTCCACTTGTACATAATTAGAGTTTATTTGAAATCGTGCTGGTTTAATGGTTTGTCTTCACTTTCTACAAATGAAATTAGAGATAAATTTAATTTGAAGCAATAAAGTTAAAACAAACAAACAAAATGAGCACCAATGGAAAACAAACAAACAAACAAAAAACCCATAAATTACACTGAACAAAGTGATCAATCCCAACTCATGCAGCACTGGCTTCTGCAGGCTTTCATCATTGAGGATTTGCCCTGAATCCTGTTGAACTTGCCTGAGTAGTATTTACTCTCTCAAGTAATAGCTGGAAGCACATTGTGGACCCATTAGATGTATAGCATATTTGTAATAAACCTGCAGAACCAAGTACCAATTACAGGTACATACCTGCCTAATAATTTGTTATACCCAAATTATATCCCACAGTATCTGCCTTTTTGTCTAAATGCCAACAACCTCATTTGTCTTGCTCCTAGGCTGGATGCTGAACAAAGATTAGACAGTATAACAAATGGTATCATTATCTTCCTAAATGAATATAATGGAGAGGAAATAAAATTAAGAGTGAGGCAGGAAATTGTTAATATGTTTATGGAATTATTGTTATTGCATTAGCGAAAATAGGTTTTCATCTACTTCTGACTTGCCTTTCAATTGCAGCAGACATTTGAGTAAAGCAGGATCAAGATATTACTGACTTTTTGAGTTGTTTCTGTGCAATTGCAGGCAGGCAGATATTGTATTGATAAGCAAGAGGTCAAAGATAGGTGTATTATCATAAAGGAAGAGTACTCTCAAAGTTCTGCTGTGATTTGCCATTTCAGGTGCTCTGGTTAAAGATCCACCTTTAAGGATAGAAAGTATAGAATCACAGAGTTGTTAAGGCTGGGAAAATGAATGGTAATATGTATTCCTTGGTTGTGCTTATATTCTTCCTTTGTTCCTTTTCTCTGGGGAAAAAAAAAAGGCTTTGTGTTAGATATTCACTGATGATAACTGAAAATTCCCTGATCATAACTTTCCTTCAGATGCCTCTGTATCCCATAGCCTCATCATTTTAATAGTGTCCTGGAAAAAAAGGGAATACCCTGAAGTGATAGGGTTGCTCGGTTCTGGTTTGGGAGTCCAGAGAACAAAGAATGAGGAGATGATGAGCAGTTCCTCCCCTAAGGTGGTGGAGTGGTTGATGCTTCATGGCTGGTTTGGGTTGACTCTGCTATCAGGAGAAGCTTTTTCATAAAAAGCAGAGCAAATCTGCAAAGCAGTTACTGTCAGAGAAGCATCAAATAGGCATAAAATGATTTTTCTTATTTGAGGATGAGTGCCATCTGAAGCATAAATGGTCCCTGAATTCATTGATGATCAAGGTCAAAGCCTCTGAGGTGCCGTGAGATCATTTTACAGAGTTAAGCTGTAATTTCCATGAGGCCATGGACATGTATGCCCATCCCAGCTGTGTAAGTGGGGGGAATTTTAGCTAAGAGCCTGGAAAAACCCTCTGCATGTCTAGCAAGATGTCACAACTGCTCTGCCGCTGTTTCTCCTCTGCTTCCACCAGCTACTTAATTTGCAGTGTGGAAATATCCCCATTTATTTTTATGTGACATTGTACATATGGTTAGGCCTTATGGGATGCTTAAAATGTATGTTTTGAAAAGATTACCTTTTGGCTTTGTAGCTTTTTTTTTTTTTTTTTTTCCCCTAACTGTGGGCAACATCAGCCCAGAACTAGATTGTTTATGAAATGATATTGCCTACTGGCAGTGAAGGAAGGGGCAGATAGAGAGTGTTTTATGTCATGGTGACAGCTTTCCAAGCAGCTCGTTCCAACCATTTAGTCCAGGAGGAAAAAGCATTAGTGTGTGCCTGAAGGAATTTTGTGCTACAAAACCTACACGGAAGTTCATCTTAGAAAAGATTACAGACATTTGAACAAAAAGGTCGATGATCCTAAGGAGGTTCAATTTCAGTACTGATCCTCTGAGAGCAGGTACAAAGAATGTGGTGTTGCACGTGCCCCGCTGTAATTATGGCATTCAGAAGTAAAGAACATTAAAATGGCACTAAGTGTTTAAAGAAGCAATTTTTTTTTTTTTTTTTTCCTGGTTGCAAACAGAAAACAGTTGCAAAAATTAAGAAATGGTAATTTTGGAAGTGTTTTTTCCAGTACGAGTCCTGTTGCCCTGTGTGGCTGGTGTTCTGGGCTGCCACATCTGTGTATGGAGGAGGAAGGTTTTATGAGCCATTTATTTCATGCATTTCTTCACTTCCTCGCAGTGACAGCCTTCCTGATGTTCTTTTGTGTAGGTCTTGAATTGCAGCTGCCTGTGATTTTAAAGGAAGAAATTGTGATGAGGCATCCACTTGACTTCTTCTGTCACTCATCAGGGCCCTCTGTCCCTGGCTGAGGGAGGGGCTGGTGGCACAAGTTGCTGTCCCTGGGAGGCACCGGGGATGTTTGCTGGAACTCAGCTTGGCAAGATGCCCCCAGGACTCCTCCTCCAGGCACCCTGGAGGAGAAACTGCCCACTCCCCTAACCTGGTCATGTTTGGTGTCTCGTGATGATTCCTGTCCCCTTGTTTTTTTCCTGATGCCCAATGAAGCCAAGTCCTTCCTAGCGAGGCTCCCAACTCTCTTCATGGTCTTTGTGCCCACATGGAATCCTCGTCTTGTTCTCCAGCCTCGTGATTTTCACCCAGTTTTAATGATACCAGTCTTGTTTTCTCCTCTCCCAGTTTACGTTTGCCCATGGAGGGTTTACCCTTTTATGCAGAGCAAGGCCAGCCTCCTTCTCCCAGCTGTTATCCCAACTTGTCTGCCTCCCCCCTCCTCTTTTTGGACCCATTTTCCACATTGTATTTTAGTTTCTCGTCAGCAATTTTTTTTTTTTAATTTTTATTTTTTTGGTAATATCTCTCTTTTAAATGAGAGGCAAGTAGTTATTTCAGGATGACTTAAGTGGCAGTGACTCTGACAACGGATAATCCTTCAATAATCAACATTTGGGAGTAACACTCCTGGCAGAGATTTGATAGTAGAAGCGTGAAGCCTGGTGATTCTGTGGACCCTCACTGCAGTCCATCCTGCTTGATCTGGATTTATAAATATCAGAGCAGTTAACACCACCGAGGAGGTTGTTGGCTGTGCCTGAATGTAAAGCTGTAAAGCCAATGTGAACAGGGATGTAATGTGCAATATGAACAATTTGCTTGGAGCTAAGTGGTCGTTCTGCTGTGTGTTTCAGATGGATTGGCAGCATCTTGGTGTGTCCAAACTTGGACTGCAACAAATGGAGAGGAGGAAAAAAAAAAGCGCAGTTTTTGAAAAATGATTGCTTTATGCATTTATAGTTGCATGTGATAGGGCTGTGATTGCTGAGGTTAACAGCTGCTCATTTTATTTTTGCTGATTTTTCAATCATAAAATAATATCCTGTTCCAAGCAGAGGATTTTAGGAAAATGCTGGAACAGATGAATAATATTAGCAAGTTACTAACTAAACATAATAGAAGAGGTATGCCTTTCAATGTATTCAATTTTTGGGATTATGGAGTTAGCATAGCATTAAAATAGCTCCTTACTATTAAGCTATCAGCCACTGAAAATGATTGCATGTCGTATTATCATTTATTTGATTTCTAATTTGGCTTCAGACAAACTCTATTACCCAAATATTCACACAATTATAAGAATTGGATAGTCATTGTAAGCCTGCTGCTCACTAGGACTGGATGAATCCTGGGTGTTTGCTGGCAATAGAAAAGGGATGTAGGCAGATATCAAAAATAAGAAGGCAGAAGGAGTAAGGGATTCTCTTCAGAGACCTTGACATTCTCAAGCTCCTTTGAGCAGTATGCATAGGGTAATAATGATATCTTCATTAGCAAAAATTACAGCTCCATCTCACTGCTCGAAGGGACCACTTAATAATGTAAAAAAGCAAGGTTGCATTTTTTATAACCATTACTTTTAAGAACTGGCTTGAACAAAGGATTTCTTTCATTGTTCTTTGCAGCTGTACATTGTGGCCGGGGAGGCTATCACCCCACAAATTCCCTTTATTGGGAACCTGCCCCAACCAGCAGCTCAGGATCTGAAAATGTATAAATTTGGTGTACTTCTGTGAGCACCCGTTATTCTTTCCCTTTTTTGCAACTGAGATAGGCAACACCACGTAATTAAAAAATGAATGTTTTCTTTACCAATATAAAAACTGAGAGCATATTGTGTCAGGAATTTGTTATGTCTTGCAGCATCATCGCAATGTTTAACAAATATTTATATTTAGTGTTTGATTTGGCACCTGGAAAGTCCATACCCTAAATAAATTCACAGAAAATCTGGAAAAATATATATATATTTATAAGAAGCTTCACATTCACTACTATGTTCCATATTCCAAGGCATATTCGTTTTTGGTATAGCGTTCCTAGTATTTTTAGAAACTGCTAGAAAAAGTTCTTTTCAGCCAAAAAGAGGAGGTGCACTGTGGTCTCTAGCATTTAATGATGGTGGTTGAGATTTCAGTACCAAGTGGGGAAATGGGCTGACAAACATATGTTTATTCCCAGCTCTGTAGTAACTAGCTAATGAGCTACAATTGTTGTTTTCACCTGTTTCTGCCAGAAATACTAAATTATTTTATAAATACTTAAAAAAATACTTAATAATAATTAAAATACTTAAAAATACTTAATAAATACTAAAATAAATACTTAAAAAAATTTATATAAATACTTAAAATTATTAAAATTGATATCTCGCCCTCCTAAAGTAATGACCATTCTGTGGAGAATGAGCAGAGAGGGCTGAGGAAATTCCAGTCTGGGGAGAGAGCATGACCCAAAATGACAGATGGCTTACAAGTATCCTGATGTGACAGAAATGTCAGACATCCAGAAAGCACGGCTTTGTTTTGAAAATCATGCAACTAATGGCAGCATGGCAGTCTTTTTCTTTTTTCTTTCTTTCTTTTTTTTTTTTTCTTTTTTTTTTTGAGTTTTGGATGAATACGATGAAAAGGCTACACTTCATTTATCTGTTGTTAATTTAGGAGGCAAGGATAATTCACAACTTGCAAATCTCACACGCTATTTATATTTTTTGAAGGCTGAAACAATCCCATTTCCCAGACGGAATACAAGCAGGGCATCAGTTCAGAAGCTGCTGCCACATCCACTTAATTAATAACATTCACCTCGTTTAAAATCTGGGTGAGAATAATGAAGTAGAGGAACACAGACGCAGTCACGGGAGATGTCAAACACCTATCTAGCATCAAAAACTGAAAAGGCAGAAAGAAATCAACTTCAGCTCTATTTCAAGCGTTTTCTTGGATTTTGAAGTTTTTATTTCCTGGAGCAATGAGCGGTGGGGGGAAAGCACTCCAGCATGTGCCACCGTGCCCTTGGCACTCAGCAGAGGCTGCATTATTTCACAGCTGTTTCAAGGGAAAGCATTTCCTCTCTTTTTCTCTGCTGCCTCAGCGCAATAGCAGTGCTTCCCATCTAGGTCAAGAGATCACGATGATGCCAGTCTCTTTATGCTGCCATCAGAAGTGTAGAAGTGTTAGCTCAGAGTCCCAGTGGGGCTTGCTTTCTGGTTTTTTGTTTTTTTTTTTTTTTTATTCTTATTATTTGGGTGCAGAGAGGGTGAATGAAAGGTCTTGTTAAATATAAATAGAAGCATCCAAAGCGAAAAAAGAAAAAAAAGAAAAAAAAAAGTATGTATTATAAAAAATGCAGGAGCAGTGCTCTGTGTGATAGCTACGTTAAGCATCAGTGGATGCAGCATATTTCACAGCTGATCTTTTTGCTGCTGGTTTGTTTTTTGTTGTGGTTTTTTTTCCCCTTTTTGTGGGGTGATTACACTTTGCTCCCTCTCCAGTCTCTTCCACACCTCTTAGCCTTTGCTGACCTGCGTGATACCGAAAGTACAGTGAGCATGTGGAGTGCCCTCATCTCAGAGGCACCCTGGTGCAGAGCACTGCCTTCAGGTTCAGTGGCAGCACAGATCACGCTCAGGCTCTTCCATGGTGTCAAAACACACTTGTTGAGTGTGAGCAGCAGCCCAACACAGAGTGAGAACAGAAACACAGAGAATAGCCAAGGTGTAGGGGTAGAGACAAGATGGCTGTAAGCTGGAAGAGAGTCGTTTTGGTTTGGGTATTAGAAAGAAATCCCTTATTGGGAGGGTGCTGAGGCATTGACACAGGTTGCTCAGAGAAGTTGTGGGTTTCCCCCCCCCCATCCATCCCAGGAAATGTTGAAGGCCAGGTTGGGTGGAGCTCTGAGCAGCCTGGTCTGGTGGTTTGTGTCCTCGGCAAGAGGGTGGGAATGAGATGGTCCTGAAGATCTGTTTCAATCCAAACTGTTCTGTGGTTCCTGGATAAGACAGCAGCTCTGCCTGCTCCCTCTGTGCCCCTCTCCATCTCACCTAAAGCTTTTTCATGCCAACATCTAAAATAATCCCCTATGTGCCTGTGTAAACCAGTGGCCTTGAAATTAACTCCCTCATGGGTGGTGGAAGTTCTGTCAATAAGATCAGGAGTTATGTCAATAACTAGAAGGAGTTATTTTGGGGTTGCCTCCCAAAAACGGGTCTGGGCTGAAGGTTTTAGTCTCTCAGTAGCACTGGTCTAGTACATCTATTTTCTTTACCTAAGGCTTGTTTTGTAAGGAAGAATACTGTGATATTTTGTGAAATGTCAAGTGATTATCTCAGCAAAGATTGAGTATCAGTGGCTTAGCTGAACCAAAAAAAATAAGGGAGAATCTCATCTTTTCCATAAATGAGAGAATAAGCCTAAATAATAACTCTGTGGGCCCTGATCTCCAGATCATTGTAGGAGCACATCACAAAGCTTCCCATAGAGGAACATGGCTTCAAACAGGGACCTCAAAGTCACTGCTGCATCACTCAAGCCTGACTAGTGATGTCCAGGAAAGGAAATTGTTCTATGCACATGATAATAGGAAAATCAAGATCATATTAATATACACTGCAGCGCAGTTGGAAAATTGGGATTTGCTGGTCAATTCTACCTGTGGGGCACAGACACCTATTACAAACTATGAAGAAGTGATACCTGAAATTAGTCTAGGTTTGAATATAGTATATTCATGTCAGATTAGTCCCTTTTTTAAAAGTAATTTCAGGAATTTTGCCTATGCCACGACTTCAGACGGGGTTAGGATTGCTTATTTTTTTCCCCCTTTTAGAAAAAACCCAACTTGTTTCTCCTGAGGTAGGTAAGGTGAAAATATTCTAAAAGAAGAACTTAAAATAAGCAATGTTTACATCTCAACAGAAATCCTAAGCCATTCAAATTACTGGCCCAGTAGAGAATTTGTCCTAAAGAAAAACACAGCGCTGGAGCTGGTTCTTCAGCAAGACTTCTGATATCTCTGTTTTCTGACTGTCAGGTCATGATTTCTTTCTCTGCCACTCATCAAAGCAGTAGTTGGACACTTCTCCCTGGCTCCTGCCCCACCCTCACAGTGTCCTTAAGGTTAGAAAAGGCCTCCAAGATCTTTGGGTGCAGTACAGCCCCACAGTGTTCACCACATCACCATATCCCCAAATCCCACATCCACGTGCCTTTTGATCACTTCCAGGGGTGGTGATTCCATCCTTACTCGAGTCCAGGGGAAATGGGGAATGGCAATGATGAAGAGGAAAATGAGCCCTTCTGATCCCAAATCATTTTTACCATGAGGTTGTGTCAGGGTGAAAGTGACTCAAGAGTAGGGAAGCAGTTGGGGTGGGTGTGAGAGGACAGGCTCTCTTATTTTAGCTGTGCAACTCTCATATCCATGAGCCCATGTTATTAAAAATTTGTCATCAGTCTCCCCTGTAATTAGGGGATTAATAATGTGAAGTTAGCTATTGCAATTTGAACACTAAATGTAATTTGGGATGAACGTGCCCGCATGTCCCCATCTACACTTGTTTGTACACGTTAGGTTTTTTTAATTAGAATGCGCCAAAATACTGATTTTCGGATTATAAAACAATGAAATTATCTGGATTCAGTTCATTTTGAAATGAACCCTTTCAAAATGGCAGGAAATAAGAAAAATGCCTGTTACCTTACGCATCTGAAGATAAAAAACAGTTATAAAAAACTGTTATCAAAACAGTGACTATACACTTACAAACAAACAGGAAGCATTTATTCCTGTGTACCGATTTAAAATTGTACTCATATTGTAGCTGTGTCCCTGCAGGCATTTCCCATAACTATGGGGTCAGCTGCAGGGAGGTCAGTCGCACTGAAATTGCCTGGCAAGTGACACTAATTTGTTTGTGCTGTGTGAGAAGAGCAGGGCCTCTTCCTTGCTTGCCGTGGCGCCGTTACTGACTCACATCTCATATCTCGATAAACACCAAGGAGCAAATAAAACACTGTAAAATATCCTGCAGGAGACTTGTTGCTCAACGTAATGACTTTCTGAGCAGCGTCGAAACTCTTGGAGGGCCAGTGCTTGACATACCCGTCGCCGTCTGTTGACAGTGTAAATTTTAATTTAGTGCCTTTAATTTGTGTTTTAAGTGGCGAGAACGCGTGCTATTGGAGTAATTACTGCGAAGCTCTTTAATTATCGATTTCCCCAACATAGCAGGCTCGACGGTTTACCAGATATAATGAAGGAAAAGATGCACATTAGCAGGATGGATATGGAGCAAACAAACCTTTTCAATAGAGGCTTAATTCATTTTAATAGATGTACAGCAATTACCTAGGAAGTAAGACTGTTTTCCTCATTGTGACATTAACGATTTGGATGAATCAACAGAGAGGTGATGTATAGGTATATTGTAACTGTGTTTAAAAGACCACTGTTGGCTTATGGAGGACGCCAGGGTTGGCTTTAAAGATGCATAAAACCTTCAGATTTACTCATCTCTTTACTGCTAAATAGAGTTTGGTAATAACACGTGTGTATTCCCCCCATCCCTCTCATCTTTTAATAATTTTTTCCCCTCTTCATTTGAATTACTCAGGAGAAAAAAGAATCAGTGTTGCTGCTAGGTAAAGCATGCAGGGCCAAAGGAATGAGATGAGACCTCATGCCCTGAAGCACACCCTCTGCAATTTGCTTTTCCTAGAGCTGAAGGCATGAGGCAGCCCTGCTGGGGTTCAGATGTGTGGGCTTGGGCATCCCCAGGCATTTTAAACCTGCTTTGTGGGCTGACAAGTCCTGTATCTCTGTATGTGACCATCCTGGGACTGTTGACTGAGGCCACTGTTACAGAGAGCTTCGACTGGTGCAGATGCCACCTTTTCCTCTTTTTTTTTCTCTTTTTTTTAAAATATGCTTTTGTTACCCAAATTTTCTTGACGTGCTGTTTTTAGCACAGCTGACTTCCCTAGAAGCACAGCCTGGGTCAGCTCCAGTCCCTGGGAAGGAGCGTAGCTGCCGTGCCCACCATCCCATAATCTCTGGGGACGTGGAACATTGCCCGTTCCCAAATTGACATCATCCACTTTTAAAAGCAGCATGAATGTGCTGTTATGGAGCACGTTGTAGCTGCTTGGAGGCATGTTTCAGCCACGTTACAGACCATAGGAAAGAGCTCACAGAAGGATGCTCCAAGGGCTCAGGTTTATCCAGGAGCTGAGAGGTTTTTAAGCTTTTAGTGTGGATTCATGTCCAGGGAGAGTAAAGGTGCCTCTAAGTGCTGTGACTTTCTCTACAGCTGATGCTATCAAACAGAAGATTTGGAGGTTTTGTGGTTTTCAGCCAGAATCTGGCTCTTGTGGTGTTGTTGGGGGGTGGGGGGGTGTGTGTGGGGGTTTAACCCCAAATTTAGAAGTGATTTGGGTGGAATTTCACCCCACTTTTGGAGGTTCTGGGGTGGTTTGTGGGGTTTGGCTCAAATTTAGGAGTCCCAGGGGTTTGAGGGGTCCCAAATTTGGGGATCTTGGGGTTTTTTGAGGATCTTTTACCCCAAAATTTCGGAGTTCTGGGGAGGTTTTGAGTCTTTGATGGATTTGACAATTGAGTGGTGCGAACTGGGGGCCCATCATGTCCATGTCTCATCTTGTCACCAGCAAGGGGATGAACAGACCTGGACACCACATGCACACAGAAAAGCTTTACTCACATTCATGGTTTCAAATAATGACATTGAGGAGTTCACATGATTCTTTCACCAATAATGTGACGATGCCATTCTGGGTTGTGGTGGTGACAGTGCTAGAATGGGTGGCTGCAGTCTCTGAATTTCATTAGATGGTGATTTGTTTTCCAACGTGAAAGTGATAATGTAGTAAAAACTACATTAGAACCAATGTAAATATTGATTTGGAAGCAAGGAATCCTGCCTGCAGCTGTATCCATACGGGCCTGTTGAGAATAAGGGCTGAGGAAGATATTACAGACCCCTGGGTTTATACTCAGCATGTGGCTGTATGTCAACTTCCAGTACTGGAGATAGCACCTAATTTCCTCTAATTTCTGTGCAACTTAAAAATCTCTAAGATCACAAAAAGAAAAAAAAAAAAGCGTATTCATGAAGAAGATAAATGTGGAAAAAAAAAACAAACAACAAGATTTTTTGGTGTAATCTTAGTTTGTACAACAGAGGAAACACTAAACTTTTTCCTTGCAAAGGACTTGACAGGTAGCATAACAATGCTACTGCCTGTTTTCTATATCCTTGGGAAATATTAGGAAAAAGCTGAGTGTCTTACTCTTTGTGAATCCAAGTTTGCTGTACTTAAGATAGCTGAAAAACCAGGAGTCTAAAAGCAAATGCCTTATTTCTTGCCATCTGTGTGAATGCTGTTTTTTGAGAAATTGGAACCTTTCATTGACTAGGAAAAGCTATTTCAGCACCGTGGCTGAATTCCAGAGGAGTACTCGAGATAGTACAGTTCTGTGGAACAGTTAATTCTGCATTTTTTTTTTAGGAGGAAAACGTAAACGTGTTGCAAAAGTTTCTTCTCTTTTGAAACTTCCCAGTAATTTGAGAGCTAATTTTTGCATGTAAAATGAAGGACCCTTGCTGGCCTCATTGGCATTGGTAAGCCATTAAAAAGAAATCCGTGAGAGAAAGCAGATATAAACCATCTTCTGTAAATTAGTATCCTCAGATTACCTTTTCTTTGGTTTGCTTGTGTGTCAGCCATGAAGGACTGGGTATGTAATTCATTAGTGTCATTATTTTTTTAGGCAAAATTCTTGATTATTTTTAAAAACTAGGGTAGAGACTTCTTACAGGTTTCATGCACTTATGGCATAATCAGTATATATGAAGAAGGAGGAAAAGATGTTTACATAATCATTAAAAAGTGGATTTCTGGGCCTATTTCTTGTGCATTAAATTTTTGGCCTCTCTAACCTACAAAAATTATCAACAAGAAACCTTTGAGCTTTGAAGGTTGAGGCTGGGGCTCCTGGAATTGTGCAATCTATTCTTAGAATCTCATCCACTTGCTCAGACTTAAAGATATCAGACTTTTTTCCTTTTTCCTTTTTTTTTTTTTTTTCCTTTTTTCCTTTTCCTTCAAGGAAATGTGTTTGAAATGATAAACAGTATTCTTTGAGGAGATTTTTTTTTTTTCCTCAGATGAGACTTGTGATGGTCTTTAAGCCCTGCAATTTTCAAATTGCTCTCACAATTTATTCATTAGAAGTTCTGCTTGGGTCTTTTGAACTTTTGGTCACCAGACTGCACCAATTCTCTATTAAATAATGTAAACGTTCTTTTTCAACAGGAAGCAAAGAGAGTTGAATGGCTGGGGTAGAAAAATCTCACAAAGATGCAGTATAATGTGCTTAAGAAACTGTGATAATAATTGCTCTAATGAGCAATCAAATGTGCATTCTTAAAGTCTCAAGCAGTTGAAAAAAAAAATAATATGCCATCTTGAGAGTGACATATCTTCTTTCTGTTTTGACATTCAGCTGCATTAGCACACACTCGTTACCCTTGTGGCTCTAAATCCCACTTGTCAGATATTCTGAAATCTACTTACACTTGCACCCAGGGCTCAAGTTCCTTCGCCCTCAAACCACTTCACACATTTCAAGTGCCTAAGTGCCAACAAAGTCTACCCTCCATCACGGAATGTGCTGCTATTATCACTTCCCAAAACTACTTTGAAGGCGTGCAATGGGTAATTAATAAACTTGAATGCTAATAAGGAAGAAATAGTGCTGCTAAAAGCAAAGTAGGGCTGAAAAGGAGCCTTTCATTAGAATTCACTTAAAACACTTAAAATCCACTTTGCTTGCAGAAATCGCCCTTGACAAAACACCCTGGCCGTAGAGAATAATGTTTTCAAATGTACTTTGCCATCCTAAAGTTCTTTCCCTCTTTTTATGGATTTCTGTCCGAGTTTGTCATCCTTCTGTAGGTTTGAAGAAATAATAAATATACCATATATACAAAATTAAATATAACCTCGAGGTTATTCATTTTTTCTTTCATCGTGGGATAAAAAAAAGGGATGCAGCATATTGCAAAGTGCTGAATTTGTTTTAAAAGAGGAAGAACAACTGATCTTCAGCCTTAGCACAGGTCTGCCCCTCTTCCTTATTGCTGGAGACACGGATCCTAGCTGGGATGTGCACATCCAAACTTTTCAGTTACCTCAGCACCAAGCATTAGCAACTCTCAATCTAATGGCAGCTGATGGTGTTTATCCTGCTGCAAGATTAAGCTGTTTGGACTCAATTCTGAAGGTATTTAATTCTGTAATTAAGCCTTTGCCTACGGTCCGCTGGCTTTAAAGACCCTCAGTGCTTAGCTCAGGGCTTTGCTAAAGTGCTGTGCTGAACAGGAGCCAGAATTTGTACCCGAAGCCCCTTGTTCCTCTTGCCCCGGGGTTGTGTAGAGAAATGTTCTCTGATTGACAGCACTTCACTAATATAATTGCCCTGCTGAGCAGGTTGTTCTAATGTACATAGCTGTCCAAAGGTTATGTACACCTGCTTTCCTCCAGGACTAATAGTGCTGCCTGTGTGTCTTGGTTTGGAAAGACAGGTATCTACCAGGGAAACTGGAGTTTCCCTGAGAATGGAGAATGTAACCCCCACCCGCCAAAAAGTATAATTTTGCAATCAAGGGCTTTCAGGCAAAGATTTTGGGAATAGGAATAACAGTTCTTTACTAAGAATATTAACAATACAAATATAGTAGAAAAAGAAAAAAAAAAAANCAGATGAAAATAGAATACACATATTTGGCTCTACAACCCAGGACACTGTGAAATGGAAAGGAGCTGGTATTGATTGGGATGAAGTGTGGAATGAGTGGCATTAGACTTTCACAGTGCTTCCAGTAGTGATGGGCAGGTGAGTTAAACCCTCTTAGGAGCCTGCCAGTGTCAGGTGGTGACTGCAGCAGGATACCTGCAGCAGGGTAATGGAAGATTGTCCAAAATATTTGCTTACCAAATGAATTCAGTGAGCTTAAGATGTGCCTACATCTAAACAGGTGATTCTTGCTCTTTCAATTTGTGCATGCAGATGGAGTTTTACTCTCTGTTTGCTTTAGTGTTTGGGATGTATCTTATTTTCATTTCGGCTAGAAACCCTGTCCGTGAAAAAACCAGGGTGGACACAGTGGGGAGGGACAAGATGTACATCCCTTATCCATAAATGCAGCAAACAGACACTGCACTTAAGAAATGAGAGGTTTATATGTATGATGCAATTCATTAATCATTCAGAATGATGAGTATATATATCACAGAGGAACTAACCCAAGATTTAATGTTTTGTCTTTTTTTATTTCATTTCATTATGTTTATTCTGTGTTGTGTGTCTCCTTTGGAACATAAATTGCTGCCAATAAATTAATAACCCTCGTTGAGACACCCCAGAGTATGAACCCAGTCTTTTACCAGTGCAGCCAGATTGATTTCATTGATATTAAAAGCTGATATGAAACAGAAATGAAGACATAGTAAATCTGATGATTAAAAATTCCTTTATGGATGTCTGTGCTTGTGCCACTAAAACACCCATATGACTGTAAAAATTGCTGTTAAAAAAGCTTGGAAAATATATTTTTTAAGGAGTGCTTATGCATTTAACTTCAAACACCACTGTTGCTCAGAATTATTAATTCTTCTATACATTTTCCCCATAATACTAACTGCCATATAAGCAACATACTGTTCATTGCATGTATTCTTAAAGTCCCAGGGTAAACCATAAATTAGTGGGGAAATTAAGAGTTTAAACTAATTCTTAAGCATAGCTGAAGTAAGAGTGCTCTTTTATTTACAGTCGTGAGAGACCCAAGACATTTTATGTATCCACCACACCAAATGAGAAAAGAATTGATCATCAGTGGTGCTTTTAGCCTCTCTTTTCAAGTAAACAACCTTCCAGAGACATTATTTAGCTTAGTGGGTGCTGTAAGGTTATGAGTTTATTTTTTAAAATTGTTTAGCTCAGCTTTATCAGCTTTTGGGGGGTCTTTTGGAAGAGTGAAGTTCCGTTCAGCAAAATTACCAAAAATGCTGCTTACAGTAATGATTTGCTAGTTCACTCCTGAAGGTTTAATCCAAGCTCCGTTCAGATGGTGAATGTTTTTTCCCAAGTTATTTACCTGGTTGATAAGCCAGATGTTCTGTGCATATGAACTGCTGCGGTTGCCTTCGATTGCAGGGAGAGGTTGGCATCATCATTTAGTCTGTGACAGAAATATGTGCTGGAAGTCTGAGCTGGGAAGAACGTAGTTGATGTAGCACAACCTGCTGTTTTCATTCACAGAAGCAATTCAGATGTTATTTTAACGTAGTTGTTTCATTCCTGAGCTATCCTTTCAGGCAGCACTTGTCTCACAGTGGGTCTATAGGCTGCTCAAAGTGGTCTGAGGAGCACGTGCAGTGATTCTTTGGGTTCTTCTCCAAAGCAAAGGCTTCAGCATGATCTTGACCCAACTTTTCCTTTTTATCTGCTCAACCTGAGAACTGTGGAGTTGGATTTGTAGCAGAATTTGGTGTTCCCCTTTAAACAAAAACCCAAAAACATAGAAGTAAACAAACAAAACTGACTGGTTTGGGTTTGGGAACACTAGTGCTCTTTTTAAGTCTTTTTCTTCAACTTAGAAAAGACAAAAAAAAAAAAAATCAAGTGGAAATGGAAGCTCTTCTGGGTAGGTGTTGTTAATATATCCTATATGGTCTATTGATCCCTGGGTTGGCCCTTCTGAGAGCAAGCCATGAGAGGAAACTTCAGGATGAGATGGAACCAGCTGTGTGCAGCCAGCAGCCTTCCAGAGCCACTGCATCCCAAGGCTCATGCTGCTTCCATTCACAGCATCATTTTTTGGTAGGAAGGAGAATGAAGTTTAAGTTCCCATCTTTCTTCCTGCTTCAGATTTTGGGATATCAGTGTTCCTGCCTGGCAGCACTATGCTGAATAGAAGTTATGTTTTCAGGTGGCAGTCGCAGACTTTGTGGGGTTTTTTTTGTAAATCTGCTGCTTAAAAATCTCCTTTGCTCCAGTGCAGTGACACAGCAGTGGTGGGGAGAAGGCAGAACTGGATGGGACTGCTGTTGTTGGAAGGTGAAGTGCAGCCTTCCCTGTATTGTCTGTTCTTACAGCCCGTTGTACAGAACGAAAGCTGTCTGCTGTGAGCAAGCTGAACAAATGCTGCATGAATTTCATTCCCTCTGAAAAGCATATATGGTGAAACGCATTTGTTTACTTCATCCTGAGGAATGGGGCCTTTAAGTCTGCTTCTAATTTATTCCAAGTTAGAA
Source organism: Rhadina sibilatrix (assembly GCA_013400275.1). Lineage (NCBI taxonomy): Eukaryota > Metazoa > Chordata > Aves > Passeriformes > Phylloscopidae > Rhadina > Rhadina sibilatrix. The sequence goes on from VWYO01024384.1 coordinate 72,606, forward strand.
ATATGAGGTAAATGCAGAAATCATGCATTAATAAAGTCTCTTTATGCTCCCAGCTGGCAGGAGAAATAACAGTTGTGGTTCGCTGAAAATTACTCTGGGCCAACAATTTTGATGTGATTTTAGGTTTTATTTTCAGCCATGCAGGAATTCTCCTGCCATGCTTTCTTTTTTTGCCTTTTATGAGCAGTTAGTCTTTTTGTTCGTCCCTGAAGAAGGAGGAGAGAAATTCATTTATTTTCTTTCTTTCTTTCTTTCTTTCTTTCTTTCTTTCTTTCTTTCTTTCTTTCTTTCTTTCTTTCTTTCTTTCTCTCTCTCTCTCTCTCTTTCTTTCTTCTCTTTCTTCTTTCTTCTTTTTTCTTTCTTCTCTTTCTTCTCTTTCTTCTCTTTCTTCTCTTTCTTCTTTCTTCTTTCTTCTTTCTTCTTTCTTCTCTTTCTTCTTTCTTCTTTCTTCTTTCTTCTTTCTTCTTTCTTCTTTCTTCTTTCTTCTTCTGTTTCTTCTCTTTCTCCTCTTTCTCCTCTTCCTTCTCTTTTTCTTTCTTTCTTCTCTTTCTCTTTTTCTTTTCTTTCAAAGAGAGCATCAGCAAAGTCAGTGTTTACCCAGTGTTTATCACCAGTGGAAGAGCTAGTAAAAATAAATACATAAAATGAAAGGACACCATTTGCAAGTAGTTGTTTATGGAGCAGTGTCGGCGAATTATTTGGATCTGCCTAACAGCAAAATTTAGCAGCCAGAAAATAGTTTTTATTTCTGAGATGCTTTCTTCTGTGCTTAGCATCAGACTTGTTTCTGATCCCATTCCCCTTTATTTCATCTCTCCATAGAACATGCATCCGTCCACTTCTTGTTGCTCTCCATCTCTTTCTTACTGTGCCATGCTCTGTTTTGTAGTGTTGTCTAGCATCTTTATTTCTCCACTTTATGAATGTTTCCTCTTCTGAATCCTATCTGCTCCACGAATTCCAAAAGTCCTGTGACTGCCGTATTTGCAAATTGACATTGCCAGAAAGAAAGTTCTGCTTTAAGCTGTAACTTGACCGTGCTCGTGTGTTTGTATTTTCAATAGAAGGTGTTGTGCCTTGTCAATTTGTTACTATATTTTGTGAATGTACTTGTTCCTGTTGTGGAATATGGAAGAGGAGCATGATTAGTATGCAAATTGACCCCTGAAATATGAAAATGTACATGACCAGAAGCTCGCTTGTGGGGAGACAAAAGGAGGTGCTGCTGAAGGCAGTCTCCTCTCTGATATCTTACACCTGTGTTGATTATCCTAAAGTAGAAACACCCTTGCCCTCACAGCCATGGGCTTGATAAAGAGTGAGTGAGCTGGGAAGAGTCAGTTGGAGTCTGCTGGCTGTGCTGTGAAGACCCAGGGACAGAAGGTCGTGCAAGGGCCAGCAAAGGTGAGCTGCTGTACGTAGGACAGACAGGGTTAGGCGGCCGTGTTAGGGACAGGAAGGAGCGAGCCAGAACAGAAGGAGAGCCAGAGCTGTGTGGAGCTGCTCTTAGAAGTACAGAGAGAAGGTATGGGCGACTTTTTGAGTGTCAAGGTCCTGCTGCTTAAAGCCTTCTGATGAAATTAATGAAGCACCTCGAGTGCAGTGTCCACGTTGACTGCGACACTCGCTTTCAATAAATTTTCATATTTCCACTGGAAACAGAGAACAGCAGCAAGGAAAAGAGATAGTTCCATACTAAAGAGAGAATATTATCTAGTAATTAAAATGTTCAATGACTTTTACTTCAACCTGATCTACAGAGAGAGGTTTTTTTATGTGCAGCAGAGCAAGACAGTTGTTAGAAAGTCCATTTTGCTTTATCTCATTGCTCCCTAAATAAATGATGTGGTAATTCTGTTCTGTTCTAACATGGACATAGGCACCTACCGCATCCCCACCAAAAGTTCCTTAAAGGTACAGGATGAAATCCATTGTTTTAAACAGGTCTGACATGGCTTTTTCCCCTCTCCCGAAGGAGGAAATTCTCCTGATCGGCATCTTCATTGCCACGCTGGTAACGGCTGAGCCTAAACCTGCGTGGCTAATGATAGGCTAGTCCTTTCTGAGGCAATTCTCAAACACTCTAATCCTCATCTCTGAAGTCAGGGCCATGGCAGAGTCAGGGGTTGTTTGGTCCCTCAGCGTTTCATCCCGCTGCTGCAGCCATTAATGCCTGGGCAGTTATTTATCTTCCTGTCAGCTTAATCATTGTTATTTGAAAGCGCCGTCTGACTTGAGCTGTACGACCTGTGGTATTCTCTTAAAGATCCGTGTGCAATTCTTTCGCACTGTTTGGCTTTGAAAACGCAATCTGAGCATCAAAATGTTGTTTCTCATGGGGCAGTTGGTGAAGCATGCTTTTGTTGTTTCTTCAGCATGTCAAAACAGATAACAGAATTCTGAAAATAGCTCAAAACCTGTCTACCTTTGCTGTCAGGCAAGTCAGGATTGAAACACCCTTTTGTTTTACCAGCACTTCCACATTTGAGCCAGCACTGTTAATGAATGCCAGCAAGTTCCACCCAGAATCGTTATTTCTTGTGCTGTTTCACTGCTGAGTGCAGTAAGGGATACTGTTTCCCCCGTGAAGGAAATTCCAATATATGTAAGCTGAAAACTTAGGAAAATGATTTCCTGGAGAGAAAAAAGCTCCAAAACTTCTCAAATAAATACACGCAGCGTTTAGTTATCAATCAGCAAAAATGACATGGTGTTTTTCATTCTTGTTTTTCTATTTTATTGGATTATACTTGTCTACCTAACAATATTTTTAAAATGTGGCTTGAATTCTGCAAACATTTATTCCTGTTCAGTAAGACTGGAACTTTTCCTGTGCATTGATTGCACTTCTCTCTAGCTTTACTCCAGGTTTCTCACACAACCTTGGCAAGTGGCTTCAGCTTCCTCATCGTAAATTCCCCATATGTAAAATGAATGGAGTAATTCTTACCTCAGGGGGTTCCTTGTGGCTTAGTTCATGAATGGGACTAAAGGACTAAATAGAGAAAGGCACTGTAGAAATTCAGAATATCACTACTGATACAGCTGTGAGTCTACAGGCATTCAGTTGTCACAGACCAGAGGATAAGTGAACTCGAATCAAAGCCACAGTGCAAATTTCTATCAATGTAATCTACATCTGGAGTGAGAACCAATTCCTACATCATGTTCCCCAAAGAAATGTTTACTCAGCTGCAGAATATGTATTGTTTTAGCAAACATCAAAAATTACGGGAGTTTACACCACTCCACTGCAGTAACCTAATTAACTCACTGTTGATGAAACATTTCAGATGCCAGAACCAAAATAATTATATCTGCAGTCTCAGCTGAGGACAGTATGCTGGGAAATAACATAGGGTCACTTCTTAGACTAGTGTTAAATAGCACAGATTTGTTGATTTAGGTGGAGCCACACTGATTAACTGCAGCTGAGGGACTGGTCTGCCCCGTTTCAGCTGGAAGCTAAAAGAGAGCTGGGCTTTCAAAAAACAAGCTCGAGACTTTAAAGCCAGGAAGGTTATACTTTTCACCAGCACTGAGTTTTTGCAGAATATGCTGCACTGGAAGAGAAATTCCGGTTCTGAAGTGTGGGTGAAATACCGCGTCTGTTACTTTGTCCCCTGGGTTGATTAAACTTGGAATATAACTAGCAGAGTATGCTGGTAATTACTCTCTGTTTATTCATCTTAAATGTGTATTGTGGGGTTTAATGCCTTAGTCGCTTGTTTTTCTTTTAACAAATTTAGCATAACACGCTATCAATTATTGAGTGCATTATGATTATCTTACAAGACACGCTTAATCTAATGCTAAACTATGCCAGAGTATGTTTTGATTGAGAGGGAAAAACTCAAAATCTAGCCAGGACATCTCAGATTCTGATGGGGATCCCTGATGTCTCCGGCTCCTTGGGAGTCAACTTGATAAAACCAAGCAGAAAAAGGACAAAAGTCTGGACATAGGTCAGGAATTTCTAACAGTTAAATGCTTTTTTTTAGAAATTACTCCAAATGACTTTGTTGTGAAATGTTGACTAGGGAGCAATCACCATGCATGATTTAGGAAGCAAGTTTATCTCAGCATAGATAAAACACTGTAAAAGCTGAGTCGTGGCTTTGTCACTTCTTTGCTGGCTTGGTGTTCACTGTGAAAGCCTCAAAGGTCAACTCTCAACTCTTGGACCTTCCGGGCCATTGTTTGTCAGAACACAAGAACTTCAGAAATAGCAGTAGAACATTTTATTTCATTGTGTTGGACCACCCCATCTCTCATCTCTCCAATTCAGTCCTTGGCTCTTCTGCCTCACTCAGGTAATTGATTTGTTTGTGCAGCTGTGATATTTTATAGGATTACTTCATACCAGTAGGGAAGTTTACACCTCTTGAATATTAAGTGATTTACTTCAAACTCAATCAAATTGCTATTATAAGAGTTTGCAGAAAGGAGAGATGGAGGCTTAAGTACTATTTTTCCCAGGAACGGTGTAGTGGTGGAATCCAGGACTCTCCTTTGAGTCTTCTCTCCTCTTCATTGCCTTTCATTGATTCTAATGCTCCTCATTCAGCTTGCCTTTTTTTTTGTTTTGTTTTGTTTTGTTTTGTTTTGTTTTGTTTTGTTTTGTTTTGTTTTGTTTTGTTTTGTTTTGTTTTGTTTTGTTTTGTTTTGTTTTGTTTTGTTTTGTTTTTTTGTTGGGTTGTGGTTTTTTGGGGGTTGTTGGTTGGTTGGTTTTTGTTTGTTGGGTTGGTTTGGTTTGGTTGGTTGGGCGGGGTGGTTAATTATGTATTTGCTGACTAAGACATCTCAGCCTAGTCTCATTTTCTGTTATTTTATGATGTTGGATTATTTGCCACACCTCTTCCAGTGGCAGGCTTTTCAGGCAACACCTCCTTACAGCTCTCTTTCTTTCTATGGAAGAAAGGACTAGAGA